>OY757925.1:94459938-94777438 GCA_963585895.1 Sepioteuthis lessoniana | reverse complement strand
ATTTACCGCGCCCTCGGACAGGAATGCTGCGATAGGAGTGGTGCGATAGACAACAACTATGGAAGGCAGTAATTACTGGGGATACGGTTACAAGACTCAGCATTCCTATCCGAGGTCGCGGTAAATCACCTGAAGAAGGCCAGAGGTGAAATTTGGCCGAAACGTAGTGAAAGAAGAAACAACACAAAAAACTACCAAGATGAGGACAAAAATCCGCAATAAATAAAAATTAATTCTCAACTTTTTGAAATACAGTAAAAATGCATTTTTTAAAAATTGGGTCTGTTTTTCTATCAACACGAGTCAAAGGTCATCAATTGTTATATGAAATTCCTCCTGCTTTCACTATACATCCAAAACCAACGCAAATTGACTGGCTCTCTCGAACTATTCAAAGCGGAGATGAACAAAATTGATAAAATTTCAGAGATCAGTTTTTTTCTGCGTACATCATCTATTATTAACAAGCAACAGCCATTACGTTTTTAGAAAAAAGAAATTATAGTTCTTTTTTAATTTAAAAGAAATGAACAATTATACTCTGTTACAATAGAAAATGTATAAATTAAAAATAAAATAAAAACACATTAACCTTTTGGAAAGAATTCTGACAAAGGCTACAATAAGTAGAACTGTATAGTACCTATTTAAAAGAAAAAAAAATATCGCTCAAGTGAATTAAAAACGTCTTCGTATTGTTAAGCCCTGAAGGGAAACTTGCAAATGACTGTGATAAAGAAAACTATACAATGGCGGTTATTCAAAATTATCTTTCATAGATCTAAAATGCCAAGATTTTATTTGATTAAACAAAAATTGTGTCGGTTAGATTTATTCATTTTTGTTGTTGTTATTTATGTCTTTTACTGTCCGATATTGTTTTAGTTTTAATTTGATAAAGAAAGAGAAGGATATATTGTAAAGACTTGAACATAAGTTGACAGCAAGGAATTCGTGGATTTCCATGTATCTTCATCATGATAAACTTTTTAAATATATATTTTTTTTTTAAATTAGAGATTAATTTTTATGGCAAACTTATGATACAATATATTAAGTTTGTTTACTTTGCGCATAAGTAAAGCATGGACTGCTATTGACTGGTTCATGACCACATTGAAATATTATATAGCTGCACCAGTTGGACTTAAACAAAACACCAGGATAAAAACTAAAAGAAAAGAAGGATGTTGCCAACTATTTTGAACAAATCCCGGAAGCAGCACCCTACAAAGCACCAGTTGTACGGCCATTGACCGGCCATCTCACAAATCATCCGATTAAGACGAGTAATAAATGCTGGTAAAGTGAGGACGAACTCATAAGGGACATTTCCCAATGGACGCTTTGAGATGGACACACCAGTATTGGCCGACCAGGAAAAACTTAGATGCACCAGCTCTGAGTGGACATTGGATGCAGTATAGAGGACTTCGCAAAAACAATGGTCTATAGATACGAATGGCGACAGAAGGGAATCTGTGCTGTCAGCATGCCTTGATGATTATGATCATAATGACGACGACGATGATGACGATGGTAAGACGCATGTTGTTAGCGTTTAGGACTCTGTGATATTTTCACCGGCTCTTTTCTTGAAGTTTCTGAAAGTTTCGCTGCTATATTTATCTAGACATAATTACAACTTATTTCATTAATTAGTGTTTTGGATGATAAATGTGTGTTTTCGTTAATTCAATTATTTTTTAAATATCAGGTATTTACGAAACATCCGCTAAGCTGTGCTCGAAAAATTAATCGATGAAAAGTCAAGAATTGATGAACATCGCAGAATCCAGAAAAAAACTCTAAAAAACACATAGTTAAAGCGATATTACATCACCATAACGTCTTTGGCTATAAAAATGCATCTCTAATTGAAATAAAAAGCATCACAGAACAAAAGGCAAAATCATTCCTATAAAAATGCATCTCTAATTGAAATAAAAAGCATCACAGAACAAAAGGCAAAATCATTCCTATAAAAATGCATCTCTAATTGAAATAAAAAGCATCACAGAACAAAAGGCAAAATCATTCCTATAAAAATGCATCTCTAATTGAAATAAAAAGCATCACAGAACAAAAGGCAAAATCATTCCTATAAAAATGCATCTCTAATTGAAATAAAAAGCATCACAGAACAAAAGGCAAAATCATTCCTATAAAAATGCATCTCTAATTGAAATAAAAAGCATCACAGAACAAAAGGCAAAACCATTCCTATAAAAATGCATCTCTAATTGAAATAAAAAGCATCACGGAACAAAAGGCAAAATCATTCCTATAAAAATGCATCTCTAATTGAAATAAAAAGCATCACGGAACAAAAGGCAAAACCATTCCTATAAAAATGCATCTCTAATTGAAATAAAAAGCATCACAGAACAAAAGGCAAAATCATTCCTATAAAAATGCATCTCTAATTGAAATAAAAAGCATCACGGAACAAAAGGCAAAATCATTCCTATAAAAATGCATCTCTAATTGAAATAAAAAGCATCACGGAACAAAAGGCAAAACCATTCCTATAAAAATGCATCTCTAATTGAAATAAAAAGCATCACGGAACAAAAGGCAAAATCATTCCTATAAAAATGCATCTCTAATTGAAATAAAAAGCATCACAGAACAAAAGGCAAAATCATTCCTATAAAAAACACACACAAGTTATTACGACGACAAAGCATAGAAAACGCTTCAGTCCATGAGATTTTTTTTTATTTAGCCTCTTTCCTCACCAAATTAACACTCAAAGAACGTGTGATGCTAGAAGACGAGAACAAGAAAATTGAATAAATCTAATCGTTATTTTAAAAAAAAAACGCTTTTCTCTCTCTCTGCATTGTAAGAATTTATTTTTGGAAATCAATTCATTTCCATTCTGACAACACTTGATAGACCACTAGTGAAACCTGTCAGATTTTTAAACAGTCTTCTCTCTTTCTATTTCTCCCCCCTCTCCCTCTTTCTCCCCCTCTCCCCCTCTCTCTCTCACACACACACACACACACACACACACACACACACACACACACACACACACACACACACACATATATATATATAATAAGCAATACATCAATACAATGTATCCTTCTCTTTCTTTAATAAGCAATACTGAATATATATATATATATATATATATATATATATATATATATATATATATGTATATATATATATATATATTCAGTATTGCTTATTCGCTAGATTGGATTCCTTTGTTTTGATGTATATTCCTCATAAAATTTATTACCTAAAAAAATGGCTTCCGAGCAATGTTCGTTTTGAGTCATTCATTAAAAGTCATCTGATTTGTGATGCTTTTTTTCTTGAAATATTGTATACATATTATAAGTGCATTAATCGTAACTTTTGACCTTAAACGAATAATATTTAGTGACGAATAAAGACTCGAAAGAATCAAGTGAGAAAATATCACTTTGAGAAATCAAACGTGATTTGCAAATACATTGAATTGATCTGATTCCTGCAGTGAATTTTAAATGACTCTATGGCATATTAAAAACCATTCATACTCATGTTCATTGATCTCAAGAGGAAACAGCTTCCACTTATAACTGGTATTATATTTGTATATTCCTTTTGTATGTATGTATTTACCCAACACCTCTGTCACGAGCATGATGCAATACAAGGTCAGTTTTTTAAACGGAGTTTAACAGGTTTAAAGAACGAAGTCTACCGTACTATTTTACACATAGCTGGAGGGAGAATTGCTGGGGTTCAATTTTTCCAAAGGGTATGAACACTATATCAAATGCAAATAGTCTTACCCCGAATGGAATATTTTATATGTATACCACTTCATATCAGATAAACTGAACATCGTAGCAAGATTTTTGTTTGTATCGTAGCATTCAAATGCTCAAACATACAGAACGAGGTATGTTTTAATCTAATTTACCGCAGCGTGTTGATTTACATTATACTAATCCTGATCATAATTCCCCTTTATCTATGTTGAATCATCTTTGGCATAAGCCATAAAGAACTTCATGTCTGAAATACATAATCATCGACGTCGCATTCTGGGAAAAATAAATACTCTAATTACAATAAAACCCTAACTTATGTTAGCCATTTAATGAAGATTTCCTGCAAGGGAAGAACATCTTACCGATGTTGGATGTATTATTTAGATATGCTTATTTGGAACTTTTCCTTTTTTTACTTGATTTAATGCTGAAATTAATTGTCCTATCTCTACTGACTCGGGACTTGATACCAATTGCTTGCGAGTTAACTGGAACTAAAACCCTTTTCACAAGTTTATTCTCTGTATTACAATTTAATATGTCAAATCTTCCAACTATCCATTTATTTGCAGTTAATTGTAGCATATATTCTATAAATGAAATATGAATAAACATCAATTTTAATGATCGCTAAAGGCAAATCTTAAGCCAGTTGTCCTGAAACGGAAACTCTGACGATTTCACATGTCTGGAAATATCAACGTCAGTCAAAATTTGTTTTGACTTTGTAATGGTTTTGAAGGTATTTAGAAATACGTCTAAAATATATGAAGGTATTTCAATGATAGTATAGATATTCATGAAATTCAATGTTTTCATGGAAACTGATGGCTCATAGATACCGAAAATACAATGATCTTACCATTATTTTTGCTGTGAAGATTTTAAAAGCTTTTTAAAAAATTTTGTTTTCATAATTTATATGTTAATCGTTTAGTTTGGTTTCTTTGTTTTAATGGAATATCAACCTTCGAGAGTAAGTTAATGCCAAAGCCACCCTTGTAGAAGAAGAGCCGTGGTACTACTTAACTCAAAGCTGTGATATGAACCCATTCATATCTTTCCCAATGTGTTCAAAAGTTTACGTGATAGCGCAACCAGAGTTCGAACTCGCTTAATACGATGTCATAGTTCAGCATGTTAGCCAACACACCACCAGGACTCACCCTTATGTTAATAGTGAGGAGGGATTCTTATATATACTTATATATTCTTACATACTTATATATACTTATATATTCTCATATACTTATATATTCTCTTTAGGACTAAAGTTTGAAATAAAATTCGACGGAATGAGAAAGAAGAAAACAGTTTGGAAAATCAGACTAATATGTTTCATAAGTGGTCCAGTGTCATCAGAAAGAAAATGAATTTATTACAAAAATAAAAACAACTCTCTCTCTCTCTCTCTCTCTCTCTCACACACACACACACACACGCACAAAGAAAAACAAAAAACTGAAAAAAATTCACAATTACGTTCGAGATTTTACAATATATTTTCCTTTTTCAAGAAATGAATACTCAAAGAATGTGAGATCCTAAAAGACATTAACAAAAATGATTAAAATTGACAGATACATTTTTACAAAAACAAATAAAGCGTACATTGCCCTTAACAGAATGAAAGGAATTCCTTGCATTGTAAAATCACTTTTGTTTATAAATTCATTTTCATTTTGATGTTGCTTGACCACTAGCATAACATGTTAATTTCATTTTCCAGTCTTATTTCTTAAACACTCAATAATTTTTTCATTTTTATGGAATTCTTGCATTTGAATTGTAAGTCCTGAATTAGGTTTAAATACTTTTATCAAAAATACAAAAATGTCAAAATATCTAACTTTAATATTTCAACTAAAAATGGTTAAAACAAAACTTGGTTGTTATGTTTTATATTTCATTGTCATGGGACATTTTGTTGAATCATTTAGGGTTTTGGGTTTCTTTTAAATATTACCTGGCTCTGTCGGTGTGGCTTAAAATACTCTGACTGTATACCTTGCAGAGAGGTAATCTCTCACAAGAGAGGTATCATAGATATGATACTATACTTCATCAGATGATAAGGCTCTAGTTCTAGAGATCCGGAGAGAATGGAGAACCCCTAAATTACTATTACTCCTTGGTCCGCTCTGACCCTTACCGGCAGTAACTATTAGGGAGCCATCTATAGGATCAAATAGATCTGTTTAAAATTATTTATATCCAATAGGACCCTGAGCAAAAAAAAAGCTCTTTAGAAAAAACAATAACAAAAATTTAAACATGAACATCCAATGAATGCAATTCTCTAACCTCTAGACATAAAATAGCCCTCCAAATGTTGAGATACCGTTAAAATCAATTAACCGAGCAATAAGTAAATGTTGGCTTCATGCACTTATATTAAATACATGAACAAGTGTTTAAGTATATTTTCTATGGAGAATGAAAACAAACAGAAAATTCTCTTTCTGAATATCATGATAAATAGCTACATGCTAAGGGTTCAAAACATTTGTCCTGCAACAAAGAAACAGAAGTGAAGAATACTGAGATTAATCTGTAATATTTCCTAAATATAATACTGTCAACGAGAGTGATATGCAATCACATTCCCTTCCATGGTGATGGAAAAGAGACAGGGAACATCATTTTCTACGGAGTGAGTCTATTGTGGCTGGCATAAAGCATAAAAACCAGAGAAGAAAAAGAGAAGAAAAAGAGAAGAAAAAAAGGATGCAAGCCAAAAGAAACCATCATTATCATTTGTATGTAGCAGGGCCTTCAATGAACAGCACCGACTGAATCGAAGAGGATGACTTATATTTAAATCACGCTGAAAGCATCGGTCCCCTTGAGATCATCAAAGGAAAGAGCGATGAGTCAGCGCAGTATTTACAAGAGTGACAACTTTGGAATAGTAGATACTGGAAGAAAGGTGAGGAGGCTTGTGTTCAAGACAAAACACAGCTTAGTAAATAGCAACATATAGTACTATGACAAAAGAGCATAGCTCGTAATATGCAATTTTGTTTCGAAATACATGGAAAAATGGTACTGTCAAAACTCGTTAACAAATTCCTCAATCTGAAGAAGGCTTTAGAACGTTTTCCTGAAACATGGTAGAACACTAGGATTGTTTACGGTCATATCCCGGACACTCGTTGAGGGAGTCTTACCCCTCTGCAGAGAAGCAGTCGGTGTATTCTACATCCCCAGTCGACTAGGCAATTAAGAGCATGGCCCAGTGTGTCTTCTTGGATGGTTTGTAATCAATCAAAGGTTACCCAATTTTCATTAGCTGTCCTTGAAACATATCATGTTTCCTAAAGTATTATCGATATCTAAAGAATAGTAAAATCTTAGACAATGTCTGATATTAATATATAAAAAGTTTTCGCACTGCATGACTAACCTCTTTAATGGAATTATCATTTACTTTATAAATTTTTAATTTTTACTTGTTTTAATCTCACGATGGCCAATGTGGTACTTGTAAAATCAAGTACTTTTTAACCATTACCAGTCAAGGAGTGGAACTGGAGTCTATGTCTGGTTAGAGGTTAGATTTCGACCAAAGCAAGTTATTTAACAATTTTTTGCTGTCAACAGTAATATTTACTACAACAGTACCAGTTACTAGAAAAGATGACAGAAAAGTGATTTACCAATTATATTTTTTTTTTTATCTTATAATGCTTTGATCGTTCCGTGAACAATTTCACATAGTTTTGCGGAAAGATGAAAAATGATTTTAATTTGTGTGACAAGAAATTTAGCAATTTAAATGTTTTTGATTTTGTCTGGATTGTTAGTCCAAACCAAGATATAATTCTATGAAGTTATTTTATATCTCCTACTCGAAGAAGTACGAGTAAATCTGATTATTACTGTTTAATTAAATGTGAATAATTATTTTAGTTACCTGTTCGTTTTGAAGTTATGGAATTTAAATTCTGTACAAGTTGAAGAATATGGCTTTCAGCAGATTTCTTTTGTTGTTAGGCCCTAACTCAATGAATGTCATCGTCTTTCCTTACGATGAGAAACCATTTTTTATCATTAAAAACTTTCCATGGGGCAAATAAGTAAGCATACCAAATTTTTTCTTTGTCAAACCGCTTGGCTATCAATTGAGGACGGAGAAATTACTTTTTCAAGTTAGTAGTATGAATCCCCCTTATCCTACCTCCAGCTGTGGGATAGATAGTACCACTGCTGTTCTTCTACAAGTATAGGTTTGGTATTAAATAACTAATATGAGTAAAAAAAAATTACACTATTTTGGTAGTACGTGGGGCTAAATTCGGCTGTTCCAGATGATTTTGTCGAGGCCATAAGGGTGACAAACCACACTGGACTGTGAGATGCAGAGCTCGTCCGAGACTTCTCGAGTGTTACTGATTAGGAATCCATATTTTTGGGTTTACCAGATCATTAAGGTTCTTGTAACCCGAGCAAAATTTCTTAAACCATCTAGTTACTGTAATGGGATCAATTGTGCCTTCAATCTTCAAGCAAATGTTTTTGGTTGCATCCATGGCGGCGTTATGGCCAGTTCGACCTCGTTAAACGGAACTTTCCAATTTTAGTACGTTGTACGTTCATCTGAGCAACTTTCAAATAACACACGGAGTGACGCAATCCACAATGTGTCAGCGCACCGATTACCATGATATTACCATCTAAAACGGCTACCTCTCATGGCTTGAAGTGCTTCAGTCACGTGTTATACGCGCAACAGACTAGAATGTAATAAAATATTGCAAAACTTTTGACTCATTCTAGCATATTACAATAATTAAAACGGTGAATGTTAAACTTAAAAAAAATAACTACTTAGTTAAGGTAATGGCAACATCCTTCTCTTTGGATTCCATGAAAACAAAAGAGTTAAAGAATTTCTCCTCATTTGAAATGTTTTCATTGTACAGTAACCGATCTGAACTGCTAAGATTATTTTACAGACAAACGGCTGGAAAAATCCTTTGATACAAATTTGATGTAAACCCTTGAAAGAGACGCGCGCGCAAAAAGGGTGGGTGGGATGTTGTGGTCGACACTTGAATGCCTATACTTCTTTTCCTTTATTCATTTTTTTCATATTTTAGTTATTTATTACAATGTGTTTTTTCCAAACGTCACAAAATAATTCGTTTGTTCACTCATTTCTTTTCTTTCTTTTTTGGAAAGAGAAGTTCTTTTTGCAGAAAGAGAAGTTGATTTACTTGCATGTTATTTTCTTTCTTTCTTTCTTTCTTTCTTTGTGAAAGATTTTTTTATCATGGGTTTTTGTGACTGGTTTAATTATTTTCTTCAAAACCCCGTCCCTCGACAGACCCTCAGCTAAATGTCTCACCCTCAACAAGAATCCTTCTTACATTTGGTTTGGCGCACAAGTAGAAAGACCCAGCTTTTGAGTGCGAAGGCTTTTTTCCTCGACAGGAATTTCATTTTTTTTTTAAATGTCAATGCATGAGTTACGGTGTCGGACAATAGTAATTGTCATTTGAAAGATGATCTTTAAAGAAGTTGCGCGCACCGGATGTGAAAAATCTCTTTCCGGTTCATCAAAGTGCACTTTGTTTCTTCAAACGTGCAGATTAGACAGCTTAATCCCTTCTCGTTTATCGACGGCAAGCCATTCTCTTTGTCTCTAATTACAGCAGCCACACCAAGCTGTTTCTGTGAGCAGCTAAATGATAGAAAATTGCACTGGATGCCACACGGTTCGAGACGGGATAGGCTCGAGCTTGTTACCTGGAGGAGTTTGTCGGCACCAGCCAAATTCATCAACTTAATGTTGTATCATTAAATCATAAAGTTGCTAATATTTGCAGGTGTAGCTCACTATGGGAGATAAAAGGGTGCTAAAAAATTGTTATACGATTTCATATATTTAGTTTTATCATTAAAAACGGTGAAAGAGAAAAAATCCTGTAAGTAGCGGCCTTCTAATCGTTTTACTGATCTGATAAACAAAAATTAATTAATACTGTAAATAAACGAACGAAGAAGTCAATGCATTTATATCCTGCATGATTACTGTCAGAATTATTCAAATAAAATGAACGCAGAAGAACTAGTATATAGATTGTGATAATCCGATTTTTTATGTTATCGTCACTTATCAAACATAATACATTGTAGAGAGATTTCTGGTGCCGCAAACGCCAAAATGCCGTAACTTAGAAAATAAAGGAATGTCAAATCCAAATTAAGAATAATTGTGTGGTGATCTTTATTCACACCAATACAATCATATTTTTTCAAGGGTGAAAACAATTAAATGATAATTCAAGATTGGTATGTAGACAGATTAGTTGATTTTAAAGACATAGGAACCCGACTGGGATTTATTTTATGCGTAGATGTTTGGGAATTGTGTCCTTTTAAGTGTAGATAAGTTTTTTGCCCACGTTTATATATCAAATATTTCTATGTAATACAAATAATTTTCAAACATATCTTTTTAACTCATAGATGGAAACTTAACAAGTACTACCACTTCGGTTCAGAGTGGGCCTTGGAGTAATGGCAATGAAGGGATATTCCACATTCCTCAGATCTTCAGAATTGAAATCTCACTACCAGATGCAGTTTAACTAGGAAACATCTTTTTGGGAGGGAAATCTTACTCCTGGATAGTCAGAGTATTCTAAGCCTCACCAACTGGGCGATATAATTATAGAATAATTCCGCTTATTCATTTGTCGTGAATTTTACTATAAAATCTATAAGTAGAATCTGGTTCGACATTGAGTCTAATATCCGCCTATATATTTATGGATGTAAGACTAGAGGTACGAATCATTATTATTATTACTATTATTATTATTACTACTAATTTTTGTACGAGCATGATCCCTAATTTTATTAAACTTACAAAAGCTTTACGTAAATCACTGGTGTCGTTATTTCTAAAACAACGTGGAACAGCGCACATCGAAAGCAAAAATACGAGGATCATTAAATAAGTTTCCAGACTTTTTTCGTATGGGCACTTTTATTGATAGTACACACGTGAAACTCTAGTCCCCTTCGAAGTAATCTCCCCCGGCTGCAATGCACTTGTTGTACCGTTCCAAATACTTCTGGAAGGCTCCATGGAAGTCCTCTTGTGTGAGCGTGTCAGTGACCTTCGTCACAGCCTCTTTCATCTCCTCAATTGTCTCATAACGACAGCCTCTGAGCTTAGGGAATAACCAAAAGTCACAGGGAGCAAGGTCTGGACTATAGGGACGGTGAGGATCTGTCTTGATGCCCATCTTGGTCAAATAGTCTGTGACAAGGATGGAGTTGTGGACTGGTGCATTGTCCAAGTGGAAATACCACTGACCCGATTTGAAGAGTGCTGGCCTCTTCCGACGGAATCTCTTCCTGAACTCCTTTAAAGCCTCAACATAGTAACCCTAACCCTAACCCTTGGGCCAATCAACTCTGGTGTATTGACTTCCTTACTCCTCCCATACCTCTCATCATCCCTCACAGACTCTGTGCCTTCTTTGAATCTCTTATGCCACTCAAAAACTGATGTTCGATTCATGCAAGATGGTCGAAAAGCAGTCTGAAGCATTCCATACGTTTCTGTGGCATTCTTTCCAAGTTTAAAACAGAATTTTATTGCATATCGTTCTTCTAAAGAGTCCCCACGTCCAGATTGTATTTTTGAAATTCACCAGCTGTGACAACCAGGCTTTAGTAGGGTGTATTTCAATTGCTGCTGTAGCTGTTCATTTGAACCTGAAATCATAAACATTGGTCAGTCATCTCATAATTTGTATAGCAATAACATACTGAATTTTCAACAGTCTACGACAATTGTAAGTGCCCATACGAAAAAAGTCTGAAAACTTATTGAATGCACCTCGTAAGTGCTATATTTGCATACACACCCACGTACCTATGCAAATATAAATGTATTGAGTGACCACAGAGCGAATATAAGCGACGACCAGCAGTCGACTTGCAATTCTTTCCAGACGCAGCCTCGTATCTATTATCAACGCTCCAGTGTGACTTCGACCAAGACCGTATACCGTAAGTCCCAATCGACTCTATATCGTTGATATTTGAACACACATCCTTTTTCGCCACTGACTATACTGGTTCTACGTACCTTGTGCTTTGAGTGCATAGACAGTACTACAGAAGTCCAAATAATTCTTATAAAGTAACTCAGTGCCCCTAACTCCAATTTATGGTACTATTATATGTAGTTGGCATATTCTCTGCTGACTGGGTAGATTCTGCTTTTGGTGCAGCTTGGTTTTATATACCAGTTGCTTTACAATCTTAAATAAAGAGAACATGGATGATATAACAGAAATCCGAATAACACTTTCATTCAATATCCCTGTCTCCGATAGGCCGGTGTCATATTAATTGTTACTATATAACAGTAACAGTATTAAGAGTATTTGTATTTTTCATTTTATACTTTTTAAATAAATAAAACGAATAATGAAATACCTATAGAAGTTTCTTTTTAGAATAAAAGCATTGATGGACATCGTTGTTTCTTCAAAGAGAAAATATTCTCCTTAAAAAACGACTTACTATTTTATAGAACGTTTACAAAATACTCGCAAAGGACACAACTTTTGAATATTGAAACAACAGACAGGACTATATAAACTAACCAGCCTGACAATGAATGATAGCTTGTATTTTCCCATGTTTCATCTTCGTCTAAACATAAGATGACAGGCAATAGGAGAGAAGATACGGATAATCAATATACACATAAAGTGATGAAAATTCCGTGTGGCTGGTGTAAAAAAAATAGACAACTTCAGTAATGATTACATAAATGGATGTGACCTTCAAATTTTCTATCTATTGTGGCGCGACAGTAAAAACTTCTGTTATTTTTATTACGTGCGTACGATATACAGATTGACGTTATGTTATCCTGTCTAAGGTTATCTTATGCCTAAAGATTAAAATATCGCTTTCATTGTACATTCATATTTAATGTTTTTGTGTAGTCGTTCTTTTAAGAGTTTATTCAGACGCAGTTTAGTGTCATACTCAAGAAACCTCTTTTTGGGGTGTGGTGGAGTCGTACTCCTCTGTAAGGAATACAGTCTGTGTATTCTCTGCCTCGCTAATGATGCATGTATGATAGAATACCGGTCAGTAAAATTATAACTTCATCTGATGATTGTTGACATCAAAGTGAGACACGAACAAGACAGAAAAGTTGTGGAAATCGTAAACCAAGAGCAGGGAGACATACAGGAAATTGTGCACATGATTTGTTATGACTGTAGGTACATAGTATGACAGAATTTCAGAGTTAGAATGAATACCCAGAAAAGATGGAATTACAGTGTAATCCGGATATAAGAGACCCGGATATAAGATATATTTTCTCTGGTCCCAAATTAGAGCCTGTGTTACCTAAACAAAATAGACCAAATCCGGATATAAGAGACTTATTATCCAGCCCCTACGACTCTCTTATATCCGGGTTACACTGTATTGTCTCGGATACAAAATCAATAAATAAATCAATAAGAAGTGAAAAAGACGATGAAAGTGATCACCCAAATGATGCCGAGAGTAAATGTTGTGAGGTTCAGTGACCAACTGTAATGAAACAAGCAGTTAGCACCGGTGACATCTCGAACAGGAATTAAAGGTCAGGGCAAATTTGAAAAAGTATTAGACTTACAAACTCAGCAGATAACAACAATCAAAATGCAAAATAATACTCAGCACCTATAGCGAATCAAGAAGTGTAATTAATTTTGTGCGTGCTGGTTTAGGAAAAAACATCTTGGATAGATTACCTCTTTAGAAGAGGAGAAAGGCAAATGAATCTTGAAAAGGAAGCTTGAAGAAATTTTTTCCCGGCTCATTTTGCATATTCAGTCATTGATCAAAGATATTATGGTCGGTCAAGCTCTGAAATGTTATAACCACAGAATGAACGCTACCTTGGGAATCAAAACTTACTATAAAAGAATGAACAAAAATATTGCACAGCAGCTGATTTGAAACACAGAGGTAAGATGAATGGTTGGAGATAGGCATCTGTCTTAGAAATGTGTTGTGAAGAGGATTATCTGTTAACCCATTCTCCTGCATGACATCGGTATCTTTTCCAAAAACAGAGTGAAATCACACGATCAAGAAAATACTGGAAACATTTTTGGGTTGGAACATATAGAATGAGAGAATGGAAAATATTTACAACCGTTACCTGTATACACTCTTATGAAATAGTTCTTCATCTGGAAAAATAGTTAAGTAATTTGTTTGATGTATATTGTATAATGCCAGAAGTTTTTGCAATTAAAGAAATTTTGTTTTGTGTTAAATCTGTGATTTCTTTATTTGTTGTGAAGTAAAATAAATGCTGGGGGAATTTTCTCGAAGTGAGGTAATTTAATGATTTTTATTTGGAGTAATATACTTTCCACTAGGAAAGGAATCCAACGATATTTACTATGAAAACATTCATAAGTCATATCAATGTCGTTAGAGTATCCAAAATAGACACGGAATATCAACTGAACCATTTTTATAAACTTTTCAGATGGTTTGGAATAAGTGTTCTGCCTGCACAAATTCTCTCTCACAATCCGTCATTATCAACCATCGCTCTTGACAAGTCGTCTTGAAGGCATTCAGCGTCCACACAAAGCCTGTGAATATATAAGTTTTTGTTAGTCGGCCAACACTCCATGTATAGGAGTCCATAGGAGAACATTACTTTTGAGTTAGTCCTTACTTTACAGTATTACCCACCATGTTTTACTCATATTATTTGAATGATTTGTGAAATGGGAGATAAGCTGCTGTTTTTAGGGTACTCTTTTTCAGTATTTGATTAAAAAAGTGCGCAGTATCCTTGCAATGTTTCCATCTATTTCCCCAGTAGTTTTCGTTAAAGTCCAAGAGGTACCTCTATACAGTTATACTGACATAGCTACTGCTTAGAAGATTTCCCGTTTTCCAAACCAAAATTACGAGAGAAACCGACAGAGAAACTCAGTCACAGTTTTGCCATTGACAGACTAATCTCAGTAGACAGATGTAAGGAAATAAATCAGGGAGTGAATATACTTAATTAATAAATGGGATCCGAACCGCTTTCATCATCACAGATGGATTACAAGATATCAGAGAGAAAAATTGAGCAAATGGATCGAATATTCTGTACAAATCGTAAAAAAATCGCTGAAGGTTCATGGCTTGTTTGTCCAGGCAAGTGTTATATAATGCAAAACTAAAATTAAGACAACTGTAATTTATTTGAGTATTAAATGAATAAATAAATTTTCTTGAGAGTCACACAAAGCATCCAAGTAAGAGGAAAGAGATATACTGCACCAGTATTGGCCAACTTGCAAAACTTACATCCATCAGATCTGAGTGGACACTGGATGCCGTCTAGATGACTTACTAAGTGCGATGGCAGATAAGGACAGATGGTAAAAGAGATTCAAAGGAACCTGTGTTGTCGGCACGCCTGGATGAGGATGATGATGAAAAGTATTTCAAAAGTTATCATCTTCTAATGATTCTTCATGCACGCAAATCTCTCATTACTTCCCAAGTTGAAGACAAATATGCAATTTTTCAGTAGCATTACTGATCAGGTGTAATAAAAGAATTCAATAGGAATAATTTTCGGGTGAATGAATATTAGTATGGCTCATAAAAGTGATACAATGAACACTTTTTTCGTTTTACATTTTTTAGCATAAAAAAACTTCTATATCATGTAAGAAAACTTTTTCTACAGTTTCTTTTAGTGATACGATTTTATGGAAATTTATTAAATGATCTTTGTGAATGATATTTTTTCTCTTCTGGGTTTCAATTTTGTAACAGGTTTGTGTTCAAGGTTGATACTATTATCAGTGAAATAGAAAAGCTCTTTAGAGAGGAAATTTATTTTTCTTGGCTCACAAGACTTTATATGTAACAAAAACATTTCATATGAATAATCTACTTTTTACTTATCTTTGTTTCTGTCTTTTTTTTACTCAATTTTTCCTGTATCTTTAATCTGTTTCTTTCTTTCCTTCCCTTATCTCTATTTCTTTTCTTCTTTATCTCTATATCAGCATCCTATTTTCTTCTAGTGTTCCTAACTATACTGGAGACCTCTCTCCCCTCTCCCTCTCCCTCTCCATCTATCTATCTATCTATCTATCTATCTATCTATATATATATATATATGTTCTCTTCTCATTGTATCTACATTCTATTTTCTTTAAGTCTTCTTTACTAAACTATTTGCCTTCTTCCTTTCTTTTGTCATTTCACTTTCTTTCTCCGTATCTATTTATCGTTGTCTGAAAATTCTTTTAAAACTCTCATTCTCCTTCCTAATCTCCATTTATAAAAAAGATAGTCCTCAATATTCCAGATATATGGCGAGAAAAGGACTCTCACTGTCGCAGACGACTTGGTTTGAAGACAATTCCTTGTTACCAAAGTTCAAACAGTGACTGTCTTTTTACGGTTGCAATTCTGGAGCCTGACTAGACGGGGTCTAATTTTAGGGCCCATTCCTTCTTCAAACTTTCTTCTCCACCTAGCACCACCTCAATCCTCTGCACCTTGCTGTCTCCACACCCACACCTAAATCCTAGCTAAATCCCATCACAGTCCCCATTCTTCTTTATTTCTTTCGTCTTTTATTCTATCAGATTAAATCGGGCATTTTTTCATTTTTTTTCTCCTTTTGCTGGTGGAGTTTTTAGGCTTTGATTTATTTCATTGCTTTCTTGGTTCTTGTTTGTTAACTCCAGACGGCTCCTTGACAAATATATCTTTTCCGCCTTTTTTTTTCGACTTTAACATATATTTGATTAAGCTAGAGAGAGAGAGAGAGAGAGAGAGAGAGAGAGAGAGAGAGAGAGAGAGAGAGAAGAGGAAAAAGGAGAGATATAAAGAAAAAGAAAAAAGAAAGATTGATGTATAGATAGATAGATGAAAGAGAGAGAGAGAGAGAGAGAGAGAGAGAGAGAGAGAGAGAGAAACGACAAGATGTAAATATGCTAATCGGAAATTGAAAAAAAAAAATTGGGAAAAATGATGTTGGAAATCTGTTTTTGCCATTGAAGATATGAGTATGAGTGCTTACTAATCTCTTTTTCTTTTCTCTCTCTCTCTCTCTCTCTCTCTCTCTCTCTCTCTATATATATATATATATATATATATATATATATATATATAAGGAAAAGAGAAATATTCAGTAGATATGCCTTGTTAAATCGAAAATTCAAGATTCATGCTAATGAAAATTCTGAATCTTCATATCCTTAGTATGTTACCATGACCCTCTCTGTTGCGTGTAATGATACAATAAAGGTGTACTGTGCCTTGCGAACAGATCACCAGTCGCTCAGCCTGAGTTAGAAATCCGGTGGGATTCGGAAACATGTGAAAGAAAGTAAGAAAAAAAATTAATTAAAATGAGATTAAATGCATGGATGCACTTGAAGGAAACTATTTAATTGGCTTAGTCAACGAATTCGTGTTTTCACTAATACCTGCCATGAAATTCGACAATCTGATTTTGATTCAGATTCAGATTAATTGATTTTAACCACATGGCAACCGGTCTCGGGTTATTTTATGCCAAGAGATTAGGAAATCGTGTTCATTATACTTTCGTATTTACATTTTTTACGCTATTATTTTTACGAGTTTTCTTTTTGCACACCGAATATAAATACTTTTTAAACAAATCCATTTGACCAATAGATGGGACTCCAGCAGATATTTCCACTCTGGGTTTGAGTGAAACAGCGAGTAATGGCAATAAAGGGATACGCTAGATTGCTCAGATCTCCAAAACAGGAGCCTCATCAGCAAATTCAGTCTAGTGTCATACCTAGCACATCTGATTTTGACTTTGAATCAAATTTAAATTATTCAATCTAAGGGATTAATTGCTGAAATTCATATGAGATTAAAATGAATTATCTAGTTTTTAGATGAAAAGAAATCAGTTTTCATTCTTTTCAATGAATTTGCTGTTAGAAATCTAATAAAGATAAAAATATATTTTCACTTTCTCGCCTATAAGACCATAAGAGAAAATTTTAAACATTATTTCTGGTTGTAGCGTTCTGCTTCAAAACTGTCTGATGTAATCACGGCTCGAAATTTATTTAAAAACTTAAAGTATTTCCTTTAAAAATATGTTCATATCGCATCTATCTATCTATCTATCTATTTGATGAAACCAGACAATTATAAACAAAGGATTTTGTAAGTTTTTTGGACTAACTTGACTAACAATGGAGAATTTGAAAAGCCGGGTCTTTGTTTGATGATATTATGGTTTGAAATGATGAAAGATTCATCTATTTTCTGGTATGTTTTATGTTATTATAAACAAACATTTTGGAGTCTTTAAAATTAAAGTTAGTTTCTAATCTATGTCTGATCATATCATTTATTTTTCTTTTATCAAATTCATTTTGTGTTTGTTAATTCGTTTTTGAACATCACGGGATACTTCAACCACGTATTTTTATTAAATTCCAGACAATGTAAGTTATAGCGTAAACGCCAGCCTCAGATTTAATGCTGGTATTGTTATTCTAATCATTGATTCAATGCTTGATTATTTAGTTAGTAACTGATTTGGTTCCAAAGTTGTTAAAGGACTTTTTAGAAATGTTTTTGATTGAATTATTGGATAAGATAATTTATGTGTGTAATAAATTATGATTGGAAAAAATATTGTTAGGAATTTTTCGAAAACATTTGCGTTTGTGAGTTGTTTGAGCTTTTATCAAGGCGCATTGTATAAAGGATATAGGATGTGCAAAGGGATTTTCAATCAAGTCAAAATCATCATTTAAAAATTTGGGGGTACAATTCCTTAAAGCTCTGAGATAAAGACCTATGGTTATCCCATTTTGTATTTTGGTGTTATGATGTGAGTAAAATGTACATTGTCATTTTTATGAGTGAATTTGTGACGAATTTTAAATTCTTGTTAGTTGTTATTATTAGTTTGTAAAATATCAAAGAAAGGTTAGGTGTTGTTAGTTTCTAGTTGGTAAGCAAAATTTATACTTGGTTCATTATTGTTTAATTTATCTTTAATTTTTGTGAAGTCATTATTCCGTCCATAAATAAGTTATATATCATCTATATAATGAATATAGTTAAAATCCTTGGGTATTATAAATTCGAAGCGACAAAATTTAAAAAAATTCAAGGAAAAGGCATGCGAGAACTCCGTAAATATATGAACCCATGGATAAACCAAAGTTCGAGAAGTTTGATACATTTGTTAATAGGAATGTTGCTTAATAACGATTTTATATTGAAACTGGCTAGAGATTTGTTCTCCATGATTGTACTATTTATTTTGTTAAGTCAATTGATGTTCTTGATGTGCGAATTTCAAATCGTACCTATGAGAGAGGATAACATTTTGGCTTAAGATTTTGCAATATTATAGGGATAGTCCCAGAAATATGTACTCGTAAAGAAATTTCAGGTTTATCAGTTTTCGGAAATCCATTAATTTGATGGAATTTTTGGGTGTTAATAAATTCATGAACACCAGAATTTTTTTTTCTGATTCTTTTTTATTGGACTTATTTAAAACGTCTATATTTTTTTTTTATCATGGTTTATAAAGAAATTTGTGTCTTTGTTATTTAATAATTCCATTATTTTGCTGTTGTAACGTGTAGAGTCCATAATGAAAATACCTCTACCTTTATCGGAAGATATGATGATGAGGTTGTCATTCCAGCACAAAACCTTTCAATGTAATTATTTGTCTTTTAGGTAAACATGGTCATCAGCATTAATATCATTGGTCACAGCGATTAGTCATTGTATAAATCCTTTATTGAAATCAGAATCTGAATTCAACCACATACACAGACACACAGACTCACATTGTATCTAGTCTTAAACACCAATCAAGTGTAGACTCAGATTTCAGTAAAGGCTTTTTATTTCTCTTTCGCCATGATTTCTTATCGGCAACTACATAATCTTCATATACCAAAGCAGTCTGTAAAACTTGTAAAACCTTCTGCATTCACCCATTCTTTCTTTCTTTCTTTCTTTCTTTCTTTCTTTATATATATATATATATATATATATATAAATATTGACACAAAATATGTTGTACACCGATCCTATATTTCCAATGATAAAGAAAAATAATTTTTAAGAACCCAAACGCTCAAACGCATGCAATCACATATTGCCATTCAAGCAAGTTTAAATAAAAAGAAAAAAAATCAACAATAACAAAGGCAAGAATATACGTGTAAGAAAATCGATAATCGATTTAAAACAATTTTTTGATATTGATTTTCGATGAGTATGGTTTTCGCAACTATTTTCACACTTTATATTAATGTACATATAAATATAAAAGTATATATATTCTGCAAACTGATTATGTATATATATATATATATATACAAACGATACTAACGCAACGGCATACATACAAATACAGAACACGAAAAAGAAATATATAGGAAAAGATAAAAACAAATGGCTGGAAGAAGTAAATTTTGTGAAAACTTCATCTCTTTTTCGCGTGGTTTTCATTTTTTATTCTGCATTTTGTCTCACACAGATTTGTTGTGGCTGTCTTCCTCTCCGCTAGAAAGGACTTTCAGACGCCAGTCCATGGTACGTGATATCTAGCTTTATGGATGAAAAGACATGGCGCGCAATTATCTTATCTCCGAATATAAGGAGTCGCCTCGCTTCACAGAAACTTTCAATTTAATGAATGTGTTTGAGATTGTAATCTGAATTTGAAGAGGAACTACTTAATAAAGTGGAGGATAAAGAGAAAAGCGGAGAAAAATTAGACGTATAATTGCAAGTAGAAAAATGGCGGGAAGAAGATGGGCAGGCAGAAGATGGGCGGGAAAATCAAGTAAAGATGAAATAAAAAAGGTATATAGCAAATGATAAAATAGAATAAATAAAACAAGATCGAAAAGCAGATAAAACAAAGAAAGAAAAATGAAGTAAAGATGGACAGAACAAAGAAGAAAAAAGAGACAGAGGAAGTTAAGGAAAAAAAGTAAAGAAAAATAAAAGAAAAATGAGAAAAACGTCTAATAAGGTAAAAGTCCAAAACCAGAAGAAAAAAGATGATGAAGAATTGAGAAAGAAAAAGAAAATAATGGAAAAATCAAATATTGGAAAAAGAACAGGAGAATAAGAACAGAGAAAGGATAATGAAGATAATTGCATATAGAAGTGGAAAAAAAAAAGAAAAGAGAAAGAGAGAAAATAGATGAAAAAGTAGAAAGAATTAAAAAGAAAAGAATAAACAATGAAATGAAAGAAGATACGAAAAAAGATGAGTGGAAAGAAAGCAACAAAAGAGTAAGAAGTCTCTATTAAAAATTGAAACAGAATAAAATAAAAGAAAATGGCAGAAAAATGATCAAAGAGGAAGAAAACCGAAAATTAGAAAAAAAAAAAATTAAATTCAGCTGATAGTGTAAAATAAAAAGAAATAGAAGTAGAATAGACAATGAAAAAATAAAAACCCGAAAATGGGAAGGGATAAAAAGAAACGCTTTGAGTAGAATAGAAAGAGTTTTATGGATTCTAATTTGATTACTTATGGACGAAATATCTTTTTGAATATCATGACATTATATCAACAAAATAACTTTTTTCAATTCATTAAGAAACAAAAGAAACATTAAAATTACTATATTGAAATATGAAAAAGCGAATAAAAACAGATCCTTTTAAATAATAATAATAATAATAATAATAATAATAATAATAACAACAACAACAATAATAATAATCATAATAATAAAACTGAAAGAAAGTGAAAAGAAGGATAAGTACCGCGACCTTGCTAGGGAACTGAAAAAACTATGGAACATGAAGGTGACAATTATACCAATCGTGATTGCTGCTTTTGGTAGTCACCAAAGGAATATTAGAGGGAGTAGAGAACTAGGAGGTTGGTGGACGAGTGGAGACCGTCCAAACTACAGCATTATTGAGAACGGCCAGATTACTTAGAAGAGTCCTGGAGACTTGAGGAGACGTGCTGTCACTCAAACTTCAGTGAAAGACTATCAGTTAACGCTGATGTGAAAACCCCCAAAGAGTAAATAATGATAATAATAATAATGACCCTTTCTTAAGTGGACAGAGATGAACTTAAACAAATGGATCAAAGAACAAGAAAATTAATGACCATGCTTAGGGCATTACATCCTAGAGACGACGTTGACAGACTATATGTATCTAGAAAAGAGGGAGGAAGTGGACTTGCCAGCATCGAAGACAGCGTAGACGCATCGATACAACGGCTCGAAGACTACATAGAAAAACACGAACGAGGACTGATTACAGCCATCAGAAACGATACGGACAACACAATAAACGATAGACTGACAACAACTAGGAAACAAAAATGGGAGAAAAAACAACTCTATAGCCGCTTTAAACGACTAATAAACAACATCTCACACCAGAAAACCAGGAACTGGCTAAGAAAAGGAAACCTTAAGAGAGAAACGGAATCTCTCCTAATAGCAGCACAGGACAACGCCATAAGAACCAATCATATCAAAGCGAGAACAGATAAGACCCAACAAAATAGCAAATGTAGGCTATGCGGTGACAGAGACGAAACGATAAATTACATAATAAGTGAATGCAGCAAATTAGCACAGAGGGAGTATAAGGCGAGACAAGACTGGGTTGGCAAGGTGATCCACTGGGAAATGTGCAAGAAATTTAAATTTAAATGGTATATGCACAACCCAGCACCAGTCCTAGAAAATGACACACATAAACTCCTATGGGACGTTAACAAACAAACAGATCACCTTATCCTGGCCAGAAGACCAGACCTTATAATAATCAACAAAAAGAAGAGAATTTGCAAAATTGTCGACTTTGCTGTCCCGGCGGACCACAGAATAAATCTGAAGGAATGTGCAAAGAAGGATAAGTACCTCGACCTTGCTAGGGAATTGAAAAAGCTGTGGAACATGAAAGTGACGATTGTACCAATTGTGATTGGTGCTTTTGGCACAATAACTAAAGGATTATTAAAAGGCCTGGAAGACTTGGAAATTGGCGGACGAGAAGAGACTATCCAAATGACAGCATTGCTGAGAACGGCCAGAATCCTGAGACGAGTCCTGGAGACTTGGGGAGACTTGCTGTCTCTCCAACTCCAGTGAAAAACCATCAGCTAACACTGACGTGAAAAACTCTATAGGTGTTAGTAGTAATAATAATAATAATAATAATAATAATAATAATAAGAAGAAGAAGAAGAAGAAGAAGAAGAAACTGAATTTCTTCCAATAGCAGCCCAAAACAAAGTCATAAGGACAACTATATCAAAGCAAGAATAGGTAAGACGCAACAAAATAACAAATGTAGGTTATGTGTTGACATAGACGAAACGATCAATCACATAATAAGCGAATATTGTGAATTAACACAGAAAGAGTATGTGATCCAACGCAAATTGTGCAAGAAATTTAAATCTGACCATACAAACAAATGGTATACACACAACCTAGAATCTGATCTGGAAAATAAGACGCACAAGTTCCCCTGGGATTTTGAGATACAAATGGATCACCTAGACAACCAGACCTAATAATGGTCAATAAAAAAAGAGAACCTGCCGAATTGTGGACAACAACAGCAACGACAAAAAAGAACCAGCCAAATAGTGGATTTTGCTGTCCCGGCTGAACACGGGGTAAAACTGAAAGAAAGAGATAACAAAGCTAAGTTGCTGGGCCTTGTAATGGAATTGAAAAAAACAAAAACTGTGGAATGTGAAATTGACGGTGATAGTAATTGTAATTGGTGCTTTTGCTACAGGGTCTGGAGAACTTGGAAATAAGAGGACGAGTGGAGACCATCCAGATTACTGCTTTATTAAGATTGGCCAGAATACTCTGAAGAGTCCTGGAGACTTGAGGGGATTTGTTGTCACTCAAACTCCTGTGAAAAACTATCGGTTAATGCTGGTGAGAAAAATTCTCGAAAGAGTGATAATGATAACAATATTAATGATAATAATGATTAGACAAGACGGAACAAAATAGCAGATGTAGATTATGTGGCGACTGAGACGAAAGGATCAGTCACATAATAAGCGAATGCTATAAATTAGGGCAAAGAGAGCATAAGACAAGGCACAACTGGGTGGAGAAGGGAATCCATTGAGAATTGCACAAGAAGTTTAAATTTGACCATACGAACAAATGGTATAGGCACAACACAGAATCCGTCTTAGAAAATGAGACGCATAAAATTCCTTGGCATTTTGAGATACAAACGGATGAACTAATCTCGGCCAGACGACTAGATCTAATAATAGACAACAACAACAGCAACAGCAACGACAATAACAACAGCAACGACAAAAAAGAACCAGCCAAATAGTGGACTTTGCTGTACCAGCTGACCACAGGGTAAAACTGAAAGAAAGCGAATAGAGGGATAAGTTCCTAGATCTTACCAGAGAACTGAAAAAACTATGAAACTTGAAAGTGATGGTGATACGGATTGTAATTGGTGCGCTCGATACAGTTACCAAAGGATTGGTACATGGACCGGAGGACTTGGAGATAAGAGGACGAGTGGTGACCATCTAAATAACAGCATTGTTGAGATCGGCCAGAATACTAAAAAGAGTCCTGGAGGCTTGAGGAGACTTGCTGTCACTCAGACTCTAGTGGAAAACCATCAGATAACCCTGGTGTGAAACACTTTCTAATAATAATAATAATAATAATAATAATAATAAATAAATAAATAAAAAGAACAAAAAAGACTAATCATAGCGACCATAAACAACATAAACAACACAACGATTAACAGAACAAAAATAACTAGAAACTAAAAATGAGAAGCAAAACAAATGTATGGATATTTCAAATGACAAGCGAAATCTCAAACAAGAAGACTGAGACATGGCTAATAATAGGAAACCTTAAGAGAGAAACTAAATCTCTTCTAATTACAGCACAATCCCCAGAGGTTTGGTAGTGAGACTAGAAGACTTAGAAATCAGAGGACAAGGAAAGACCATCCAAACTACAGCATTGTTAAGATTGGCTAGAATACCGAGAAGAGTCTTGGAGGCTTGAGGAGGCTTGCTGTCATTCAAACTCAGTGAAAGACCACCAGCTAACAGTGGTGTGAAAAACTTTCAAAGGAGTAAAAAAAAAAAAAAAATGGAAACACAAAGAAAAAGAAAATAAAGATAAAACGAAAAGATAGAGAAATACTTGAAACTTGCCAGTGAATTTTTAAAAAAAGCCGTGGAACATGGTGACAATGATACCATTTGAAGTTGTTGGGACTGGAATTGACTCCAAAAGTTTAGAAAAAAGATGAAGGGACTGAAAATTTGAGGGAGAATAGAAACTGTCCAGACCACAGCATTTTAAAGATCGACTGAAGAGATTCATAGAAACCTGAAATACTCACAAGGAGTGAAATAATAATAATGGTGGAAGAAGAAGAAGAAGAAGAAGAAGAAGAAGAAGAAGAAGAAGAAGAAGAAGAAGAAGAAGAAGAAGAAGAAGAAGAAGAAGAAGAAGAAGAAATAAAATTATCTGAGATTGCGAAATACAAACAAATCAATTTCAGCCAGAGAGCCAGATCTCAGCCAGAGGGCCAGATCTCAGCCAGAGGGCCAGATTTTAGACAGAGGGCCAGATTTCAGCCAGAGAGCCAGATCTAGGGTAAAAAAAGAACTCATCAAGTGGATTTTGTTTTTCCAGCGTACCACAAATTGAAAATGAAAGAAAGCGAAAAGATAAATAAATTCTTGGATTTTCTCAGAAAGCTGATTAGGCTGTAAAAGATGATGATTATGCCAATTGTAGATAGCAAGTTAGGAACAGTCGTCAAAACATTGGAAAGGAGACTGGAAGAATTGGTAATCAGAGAAAGAATCGAGACCATAAAGACCCACATTAATGTTAAGGTCAACAAAAATACTAGGAGAACTGTAGACAGCCATGGAAACATGATGTCACTGAGACTTTAGTGAAAAAAAACCAGGCCAGAAAACCAGACCAAATGATAATTAAGAGATAGATAGATAGATAGATAGATAGATAGAGAGAGAGAGAGAGAGAGAGAGAGAGAGAGAGAGAGAGAGAGAGAGAGAGAACCTGCTGATCTAATTCATAAGCATAATTATCTTAAATTATGATTATCATTATGAGCTTGTTTTATTCCTTTATTCATTTTTTACTGATGTAAATATTCATACGGGATTGTTGTTGTTGTTGTTTAATGCAATTGCTATTCCTTTTGAACTTAAAACTAATAATGTTCCTATCAAAATAGTGATATTTAGTTAATAATTCAATAAATATTATTGGTATTTTATTTTTTCATTTTATTATTCATAATTATATTGTATTTGAAATAGGAAATATAATTATGTTTGAGTCCGTTAAGACGAGTAACCCCCCTTTTTTCTTCTTCGGAGCTTTAAAAGGGTACATCATATTTCTTCGAATACGAAACGAATAAACTTATGATATTATTTATTACATGATATAAGATATTTCTTTATGGATTGTTTATAAACATGATAAAAGATTATCTTAATTTTTATTGCTAATGGTGTCAGCAAAACAAAAAAATGCACCAAAACAATATATGAAAACAATATATGAAAACCACTATTTATGACTCAACCCGCATCGGACTTCCCGAGGATAAAAAAAAAGGTCTCTGTTTTTCAATGATGAAACAAGTTGGAATCGAAAAATCATCAACTGAAACAAAATCCTTAACTCATTTCGGAAGTTATCAGATCTTCACTCCAACCAATACAAAATTAAAACGCATGAAAAAATGTCGAAAGAGGATGGCAAAGAAGAATTATATCCATTATTTTATATAATCAACCAACCTTTGAGAAGAAATGCAACTAAAGGACTCTGCAACATATGGCGAGAAACCACTAAATGTACCGATACACACTTAGATCTCATTAAATTAGCGAATGTGAGAAGATACATTATTAAATACAATCGCTTAACAGAGACAGAAAAAGATAGAATCAAAAAACAGGTAATTGCTGATATCCAACGAAATGAAAGGGTAGGAGTTTAAAAGAACGCAGTTAATCATGAAACAGTTAATACATTAAAGATCAAAAAATTATTGTACGAAAATTTCTGCAGCCGGAAATGGATACAGCAGATTAGAAAATAGTCAAACTCAAACTGAAAATCTAAACTATACAGAAAGTAAGATTAAAATCGATGAAGTGAGAACAAATAAATCAGAGAACTTGGTAAGGTAAATAGTAGTGATATGAAAACATCTTTAAAATGACAAAACAACTTATGCTGATAGAATTATTAAACTATGATAGAGAAGACCTACAAGACTTTAAACTAAATTTTGCGCTCTTAAATGAAATAATATGTGAAACTGCCCAGTAACCATAAAACATAAACAGAATAGTCTTAGCTGCCCAAATGGAAAATTAAGAATATAAGAAATAGAGGAAGTCAGGGGAGAAATATCCCAAATTGATGAAATGAGTAAGTGTGTGAAAGTGAAAACTTGGAAAGTGTTATGGGACCGTTACCTATCCATTAATGGACTCTTCTAAATCCTATATTAATCGAGAGCCAAGTACTCTCGGGGGTCGGTCGGTCGTCATGAGATTGGATAGAGACTGAATATTCGACTGACAAGTAAGTCTAGCTTACGCCACCACTTTTCGCTGTATCTTGTTACTTCAATATATCCTTAAACTTATACCGTGACCCGAGTTATCTTTTCGTGGTCCCAAATTGGGTCCACATCAGAAAGCAATAAAAATTGAAAGAAAACGAGGTAATAACAATTGATAAGATCCAGATAATAAAAGAAAAATTTAAGCAACCCCCTCCTCAAAAAAAAAAAAAAAAGGCCCAGTGTATCCGAAGGTATAAAAACGAACAAAATTCTTTAAGCACAGCTCAAAAACTTTCATGACAACCCCAGAAAGTTTTATCGAGAAATGGGAAGAGACAATAAATACAGAGAAACTACAACAATTGAAAATTTGAAAATATTTTGGAATAATTTATAAACTCATAAGAAATCAAATAATAAAAAACAAGTTGGAATGAAAATATTACAGTCACTTTTAAAGGTAATGAACTACAAATATACAGAGATATTACAATAGATTATAGATTCATTTAAATGCACATATAAATCGAAGTCATCTGGAATAGATAAAATAATACAACTTTGGATCCACCTCTATCATCGACATAATAATGTCGAAACTTACTTCAGAAATCATTACAGAATCAGAAAAAATGTCTGATTGGCTCAAGGAAGGAGTAACATACCTACAACCAATAACAAAAAAAGAAAAAAATAATAACAAATCCCAAACGCCTAAATGTGATGTCCTCGTGGTGTAATGGTTAAAGCGATGGACTGCGGAATTGTAGTAAGCGAGTTCGAACTCCAATCACGTTACTACGTTCATTTTCAGACAAATATCCTTGTGGAAAAGTATGAACTCCCTTATCATCCCAAAGTGTTTACCAATGGCCCGGGAGACCGGGGTTTAATTTCACGTTGAGCCATACCAAAGACTCAAAAAGTGGTACTTGATACCTCTTTGCTTAACACGCGTCAAAATAAGGTACGTTTCAAGAGTAAAGTAGGGCAATTCAGGGAAAGGAGTAGTGCCCTCCCATACACCTTGCTGTAGTAGCAATTGAAAAGGGAGCCTTCGGGTAGTCCTCGACTTCGATGGCCATCTTTACTTTAGTACTAATACTGTTCTTCCCGAAGGATGGATTTGACATTAGATAGCCCAAGAAGGTTGATATGCCATTAAATACCAGAAACAAAAACCTATCGATCCATTACATGACCTCCTACAACATAAAATAACATCGAATCTAAAGAAGAGAATAGTCAAATTCATAAAATATAAGGTCACCTTCCCTTTAGAACAAAACAATAATCAAATGACTGCCAAGATCAACTCCTCATAAACAAGATGATCAGGGAGAATTTTTGATTGGTTTCGGTTGGTTTGGTTTCTTTGTTTAATGGCATATCAACCTTTGTAAGGTTATTTAATGCCAATTTTTTTTTTTACCTAGAAGAACGGTAGTGGTACTATTTAACCCATAGCTGGGAGGATAAGGGGCTTCATACCTTTCCCAAACGTATTTGCCCGAAGGTAAACGTAATAGCGCAACCGGAGTTCGAACTCACTTACTACGATTCCGCAGTCCATCGCTTTAACCATTACACCACGAGGAGGACACCCCCGATAATTTTTGAATCAAACAGAAAAACTTAAGTATGACTTGGAGAGACTAGAAAAAACTTTTGATACTGTTTCGGTTCGGGTTCTTTTGTTTAACGGCATATCAACCTTTATAGGTTATCAAATGCCAAAGCCATCTTTCTAGAAGAATTATTTAACCCATACCCGGGAGGATGGAGGTGGGGGTCATACATTATCCAAGGGTACTTGTTCGAAAGTGGACATATACTTTTGATACTGTATTCCCACAAATGGATTTTAAAAGTTTAAAATATTTTAAAGATATCCCTAAATATAATAGCATTCTTAAAGGTGGCATACTAACTTCAAGTTATAGCAATTAACAGTTTGGCAATACCAGTAATGACATATTGTTTTAATATTACAAAAGAGGCATTAGCTAAAATAAAAAAAGATGAACACTAAACTTAGGAAACTAATAACTTGCCATAGAATGCATTTCCCAAGAGCAGATATAGAACATCTCTACATCAAAAGATAAAAAGGTGGAAAAGGTTTAATCCAATAAGAATTGACCTGAAAAACAAACACGATACAATTAAAGAAATACTTAGACACTACAACAACAGATTGGATGTTACAGTTAATAAAAAGGCATGAAAAATAAAAGAAAAAATCTTCAATTTGTAAAGAAAGTTATAAATTTTGCTAAACTATTCGACCTCACACCGAAAGAAATAGATATAAAAGATAAAGCAATAGAGTGTAGTACAAAAAAAGATTATAAAAGAAAAACATACCTTCTAATTGATGTGTCAGTAGCAACAGATAATTACAGTCAAAGAGTATCATAAAATAAGTAAACACAAAGGCCTGGAAACAGAAATTGAAAAAAATGTAGCACTTTAAAACTACCACCGTGTCGGTAATTGTGGGAGTCCTGAGTATCATCAAGAAATGGTTAAATAAACATATTAAGATACCTTTCAATCCCAGCCAATTTTGAATACAAAAAAAAAAAACTGTACATTTCAGAACTGTTCATCTTCTTGAGAGAGTACCATCAATGTGAATCGAAAAATTATACCCATTAGAGGAAGCAAAAACAGATTATATATAATAACAAACTTCCCCCACCCTAGGTCTTCAGTAAAGACCCAGTAAAGGATAGTAAGTAACGAAGTCTAAAGCTGAAAATAATAATAATAATAATAATAATAATAAACCACATCAGCGAATGTAGCAAATTATCACAAAAAGAGTGTAAGACTAGACACGACTGGGTGAGTAACGCGATCCACCTAGAAGAAATTAAAATTTGACCATACGAACAAATGGTACATGCACAACGCAAAATCCTTCCAGGAGAATAAGACGCACAAAATTCTCTGGGATTTTATGATACAAACAGAAAACCTAGTTTCGGCCAGAAGACCAAACCGCGTGATAATTAACAAAGCCAAAAGAAAAAAAAAAAGAAAATAAGAAGAAAGAGAATCAGCTGAACAGTGGACTTTGCCGTCCCGGCAGACCACAGTAAAAATGAAAGAAAACGAAAATAGAGACGTATTTGAACGTTGCCAGAAAACTAAAAAAGCGATGAAACCTGAGGGTGAGGATGATACAAATTGTAATTGGCGTGCTTGGAACAATTCCCAAAGATATAGAAAAGAGACTAGAAAAGTTGGATATCAGAGACTATCTAAATTACAGCCAGTATACTGAGAGGTGTTCTGGAGACTCGAAGACTTGCTATCACCCAGACTCCAGAGAAAGACCATCAGCTAATGCTTGTGTGAAAAAATCTCAAGGACTAATATGATAATAAGAGTGGACGTAGACAGACTATATATCAAGAAAAGAAGGAGGATGAGTACTCACCAGTATTCATGATAGCGTCGATGCATCGATACAACGGCGAGAAGACTACATAAAAAGTGTGTAGAAAGACTGATTACAGCGACCAGAAACAATATATACAACACAAACATCAACAAAACAAAAACAACCAGAAAACAAAAATAGGAAGAGAAACAATTGTATGGACATTTCAAGCGACAAACAACCGAAATCCCACTCTAGAAAACTTAGACGTGCATAAGAAAGGGAAAACTCAAGAGAGAAACTGAATCTCTTCTGATAGCAGCACAAAACAACGCATAAAGACTATGTCAAAGCAAGAATAGAAAAGACGCAATAAAATTGCAAATGTAGATTATGTGGTGACAGAGACGAAACGATCAATCACGTAATAAGTGAATGCAGTAAATTAGTGCAAACAGAATATAAGACTAGAAACGACTGCGTGGGGAAGGTGATCCAACAGGAATTGTGCAAGAAGTTTAAATTTGACCATACGAACAAATGGTATATGCACAACTTAGAATCCGTCTTAGAAAATGAAAGGCTCAAAACTCTTGATTTTAAGATACAAACTGATCATTTAATGGCGACCAGATCTAGTGATAGTTAGCAAAGAAAAAAAGAGAACCGACCGAATTGTGGACTTTGCTTTTCCAACCGACTTCAGGGTATAAATGAAGGAAAGTGAACTGAGAGAATTACCTAAACCTGGCTGGAGAACTGAAAAAAACTATGGAACTTGTAAATGACGGTGATACCGATTGTAACAGGCGCGCTCGATACAGTCTCCAAAGGATTGGTACTGGGACTGGAGAACTTGGAAATAAGGGGACTAGTGAAGACTATTCAAACTGCAGCATTATTAAGATTGGCCAGAATACTCAGAAGAGTTCTGTAGAATTGAGGAGATTTGTCTCTGTCATTCGCTCACTCACTTTTTTCACCCTGTCACAATAAATTTTTATTACTCAGACTCTTCCTTTCTCTACATTCCTGTGTTCTTTCATTCGCTTTTCCATTTTGCTTTCCTTCCAACTTATTTGATTCCTCTTTCTTTCTTCTGCTAACTCGAATGATCTGAAAATATTTCAATCGACCGATGCTTCAGTGTTTTCAATCTACCCAGTCAACTAGGGCTACCATCTCCAACTCATAAACAAACAGAAGTACCGGTCTATAAATATGAATAACCCCGTCATTTATTTAGAAACCTTACTAAGATTAGAATAAAACTGAATATTATTAATATGCACATAATTGTGATGTATGTTTTAATTATTTTCAGTACTTTTTATACTCTCCCTGACACCCTAACCACTGATAGTGTTGAGCTTAGTTTTATCTCTTCTATCAGTTTCAAAGGAAAAATGCACACACGTTACACGTCCAACAACAATGATTCCAGAAAAAGATAGCCAGGATTCCGTATAATGAAAGATAAGGGCCGAATTTTTTATTTATACAATTTTCATTGCCTTAAAATCCTATTTTAACTGGTTGAACATAAAAAGAATTTACAGGCTGAAAATGTTTGTTATATTGAAAATCCCTCATTAATTGCTGGACAACTGCAGGTTTTAAACCAATTTTTACATTGTTGCCACATGTTGTAATTTTTATTTGTAATTGATATATTGTGGATGATAAAGAGCAGAAAGAGTTTTATAGGTAAATAAACGCCGACCATTCTCTCTCTGCGAACTTAAACTCATATGAATAGAAAACGATGTGCAATTATCAGATTTGTTTTAGTTAAAGAAATAAATTAAAAAAATAGGCAAAGAATGGAGACTAAAAAGAAACAGTGAGTAGATATCCAAAGTAGAGATAAAACTGTATGTTTCAAAACAACGAATGTAAATTATATAAGATGAGAAAAATAAAAATAAGATGAATTAAAAATCCAGACTAAACAGAGAAAAACAAATTTTGCTATGAAATATGGGGATGCAAAAAAGCACCCCAACTTACCACAAAAAAAAAAGCTGTGGAATGGTTAGCAAAATTTTAAAACAAAACAACTTTCTAACAATAGAATATCACTCTCTCTCTCTCTCTCTCTCTCACATGCACACAAACACACATATATATACACTTTCACTTTCTTTTTTTTCTCAAAGAGAGTATCTTTTTCTTTTTGGAAGATAGTAAACAAGAAAGCAGCAAATCAAATCTATGGGCTTTGGTTTAAGATTTTTTTATTAATTGTGCGCAAAAATTTCAAGTTCTATTTTTGAAGATTAGATATACAATTAAACATTTTTTGCTGGAAACTTTTGCACACACCAAATACATTGATATATTTGTACTTGTGTTCTCATCTTGGTTTTTATATTCATGGAGTTTTAGTCATTGTATCCCCAAAACTGGGAACCGTCACCGTCTGGAAATTTAGAATGAAAATCTTTATATAATCCACAAGGATAGATTGTTCTTATCTCGCATGATTAGAGAATATCTCATTTTAGTCAATTCTTCCGAATAAACGAGACCTTGTGATACTGACTTCTACTTTTTCAATAAACCGGTAGATATGACTTCGCTGCTTGATATAGACACTGTATTCATAGATGTGGCCCACAATTCAAGTCCTGAGTCAGACAGTGAAAACCTATATATACTCATATCTCAACAACGGATTAACCTGAAAAGATTAAATGGCAGAGATAATAGAATGATTATTAAAAGAAGTTTAAAATTCCCTAAAGACGACAGAATGCAATTGACATCTGAAGAAGGCCCTACAATTTGGGATTGTAACTACCAAAATGAGAGCTGTATTATTGGAAGATGAATAATAATAATAATAATAATAATGTCTCTTGCTCCACTATCGAAATGCATTGCATTTTTTTGTGTTTTTTGTGTGATTTTTAAAAATATTATTTGTCTAAATACATAGAAATAATGTAGAAATTAAGAATAATATTCGGAGAGTAGAAACCATAATGAAAAGCGGAGTGGGGAGAGGAATCAAAAGAGTGATGAGAAGCAAAGTGTTAGTATGGGTGGAAGATAGAATATTCTTTCTAGTCAAGTGACTAACTTTGTTAATCAAACCACTTATCAGTAAAAGGGAAACACAAATTGTATCAGATTCTTAAAAGTCGAGCGAAATTCACAATACAGAAATGACACCAAATAGCTTAGGGTTTAAAGAACAAAATATCAGTCATACGGTAAGTAAAAATAAAAAAAAGTTCCATTCTTGACTTAACTAAGTTAAAACTTTACAAATTACAAAGAAGGGTGTTTTTTGTGTGAACCACTTAAGGTTTCTCTTACTTTAAGGGTACTTGGTCACATCTGTGACCCTGAATCTAGTACAGCCACAATATACTACCCATAAAAAAAGAGAAATCGAAACATAACTCAATGTGAGACTCAGACAAAAAGTTTGGATGTCAGGATCAGCAGGTTCTTCCTTGATAACCAACATGAGGGATCCGTTGGCATTCTGCGAATGTTGGCTGTTCTTTTTTCATGTACACAAGCGACGAACTAAGCAACCACTCAAATTAGAGACACCAACGCAGAAAATTGACGAAGGAAGGCAACAAACTTTCCCTTCACTGTTATTTTAGGAGCAACCCTACACAAAGCGGGTATAGAAAAATAATGATAGAAATCTGGGAAGAATGCATTAGATTTAAGACAAGTCAAAGACTCGCTAAGCTAGGAAGATAAAGAAAGGTTGGTTTTCTGACATTAAAATATTATAAATACCCCATCAAATAAATAGGGAATCATATTTAAAAAAAACTCTGTAAACAAATTAAAATGCAAAGTATAGTACTCGAAACTCCATACACACAATTTACATAGAACAAAAACTAACACACACAAAAAGAAAAATGAATGTTGAGATTATAATGAGAATTATGTCAGAAAAAAAAGACCATATTACTATCTCTGAGGAGCCAAAACAGGAAAACAAAGCAGAAATTGAAAAAAAAAATTAAATTATTAACACGTATGTCAACGAACACCATCACGGAATTAAACGAACTAATCTATCCGGATGTGAAATTAGCCTGCGATAAAGTCGAAGTTTCATGAAAGAATACAAACAGAAACTCAAAACCTGAATGGAAAATTCAACTGGAAACATAGACATGAAATCTACGACAGCAAGCAAACATATTAAGTTAGAGGAAAAACGCTGGAATATTTTGGGACGAAAAGAGTAACACAACAATTTAATCGAGGAGATAAATCAGAAGAAAGAAAAAAGACCAAAAAGACACCGAGATAAGAGCAAACAATACAGATAAAATAGGACATTCCCAGAGAACGAAAGAAAATTCTACCTGCAAGTTGGTGGGAATGCTCGAAGATTTACCAACAACCAGATGAAACTGAAGCAAAACAATTTTGGAGCAAAACATAGGAACGAAAAGAACATAACAGAAAAGCCGAATGGATTAACATCTGAAAAAAAACAAAAAAACTACAAGGACTTGAAGAAGGCTCTTAGGCGAAAATATACCTGTATTGACTCAGGGAAATTCTCAAAAAAGTACCAAATTGGAAAATGATTGAGCATGATGGCATATATGGATTCTGGTTTTAAAGATTAATTTCCATTCACGACAGACTGGCTATCAAAATGAATAGAAGCTTAGAAGAAACAAATATACCCGAATGGATGACCAAAGGAAAGACCACCCAGATCTAAAAAGAAACCGTCCTAACAACTATAGACCGATAATGTGTCAACCGAAGATATGGAAAATGCCAACAGCACAAATTAGGGAAGAGATGTACTATTCGTTAATAAGCCGCAGACTGTTTCTCGAAGAACAGAAAGATGCTACAATGGAACAAGATCGACATATCCTCAAAAAGAGTAAAACGAGACGAAAAATGTAGCTTTGGCATGGATCAACTACAAAACGGCATACAATATGGTCTCTGGATAATACATTGTCTGAAAATGTACCAGATAGCCGACAAAGTCATAAAGTTTACCGAGTGAACCATGAAAAACTGGAGGGCGGAACTGACTAAACGAGGAAAAAGTTTAGCTGAGGTGAAAATCCAGAGAGGTATGTTCCAAGGAGATGCGCAATCACCATTACTATTTCTAATAGCGATGATGACACTTAAATACTTAGGAAATGCACAGGTGGAAAAGAACTTACGAAATCACAAGAAAAGATCATTCATCTAATGTATATAGACGATATAAAACTGTTTGCCAAAAATGAAAAAGAATTGGAAACCTTTATACAGGCCGTGAGAATATACTGTCCAAATATAGGGATGGAATTTGTCATGAAAAATGTACCATGTTAATAGTGAGAAGCGGAAAACGACAAATGACGGAAGGAATAGAACCAATAAACCAAGATAAATCTGAACGTTCGTAGAAACGAAAACTTAAAATTATTTGGGAATATGGATAGCGAACACCACCACATAAGCGGAGATGAAAGAAAAAAATTAAAAAAGAGTATTTCAGGAGAACAAGAAAACTAGTCGAAACCAAACTGTATTGCAGAAATCTCATCAAAGAAATAAAACCAGAGCTACCCCATTGTAAAATACTAGAGACGATTCTTAAAGTAGACGAGGAAAGGACCAGAGAACAAGAAAACTAATGACGATGTATAAGGTCTTACATCTATTTGAGTCAAGAAAAGAAGGAGGAAGAGGACTCGCCGACATTGAAGATCACGTCGATACATCGATACGACGACTACATAAAAAGAGCAAAGAAAGACAACTCACTGCTACCAGAAACAACTCGGACAACACAAGGATCAACAGAACAATATGACGTTGAATTCTACTCTAACCTGAAGAGATCGATATCTCGGTCATTGTCCTCTGTAAAAGGCTGTTACGTAGAATGTGTATCGCCGAGGGCAGTCTGGCACTTAACACTCCACAAAATAAATCCCGGCCAAAACTCCTATTTCGGGCGCATAATAATGCGGAGGTTAATTCGGGGCTAAACTGACCTCAGACGTTGGTAAGGGGCCCAATTCATTTTCACATACACTACCAAGTCCTTTGTCTTCCTACCCCCTCAGATCATGGAAGAACGAACTTCTAGGTTAGATAATATTAACTGTAGACAGATTTCCAAAATTCTCTTATAATGTTTTAAGGAGGCAATAAGACGTTTAGCGAAAATTAATGAAAGTGGTACGAGGCTGCGACAGGATACATGCAAAAGAAGTCAAATCGACAGTGGAAATAACACAACCAAAAGATTTCAACACAAGGTTGCATTTAAAATATAACAAAATTTTAATATGCGACGGCCAAACAAATGATGATGAGATTTAAGAAACAGTCCTTTTTTCTTTTCTCTTTTCTTTTTAAAATATAATAAAATGTTTAGCTAACGGGAAAACATCAAACAAAAATGTCTCTCAACAGTCCTTTTTCTTCTTTCTCTTTTTTCCTTCTTTCTTTTTCCCTTGTTTGAGTAAAAGTGTCTAAGTCGCCGGACTGAAGCATGTAGCAATGTTCATTCAATAAATTGATGAAACAGAACCTTTACAGTTTCTCTCTTTTTTTGAATACATATAACTTTCCAATACTTAAGAATTGTAGAAGGCAAACGGTTTGAGGTGTACATATCTTTGACGGGTTTTCAATGTTTCAGATTTCTTTCTCTCCTTTTTACGGGTGAGTGACCTTCCCGGAGTCGACTGAATTCAGCATGCTGTTCTAACGATGATTTCTGTCCAAACTAAAATTCTCCTTCAAATTTTTCTAACGTGTGCTGGCCTTTTTGGCGCGAAGAACCTGTGGACCAATCACCAGACTTTTCCTCTTCCACCACCTCGTCAGGTCACGCCACTTGATTGACCAAGACTTCTTTCGTTCAACAGACTACAAGGCACAGAGTGCAGATTGCTTGTTCCCTTTTCCCCCTATCATTTTAACGGTCAGTCTGTTAATTCAAATAAAGGGGTAAGGGTATTGACCTCCCCTTCACCCCCTCTCTCTCTCTTATAGCATACCACGTCACAACAACAATAACTTGAAAACAAAAATTGAAAGAACAACCACTGTCTAGACATTTCAAGCTACAAACAAACGAAATCTCACACCAGAAGACACGGACATGCCCAAGAAAGGGAAAACTTAACAGAGAAACTAAATTTCTTCTTATAGCAACACAAAACAACGCCATCAAGACCAACTATGTTGAAGCGAAAAGTGATTAGATGCCACAAATAGCAAATGTAGGTTATGTAATAATAGAGACGAGACGGTCTGTCACAAAATAAGCGAATGCAGCAAATTACTGCAAAGAGAGTCTAAGACTAGACATAACTGGGTGGGGAAGGTTATCAACTGGAAATTGTGCAAGAAACTGAAATCTGACCATATGAATAAGTGGTATATGCACAACCCAGAATCTATTCTGGAGAATAAGATGCACAAACCTCTCTGGGATTTTGAATACAAATAGATCACCTAATCTCTGCCAGACGACCAGACCTAGTATAGTCAAAAAAAAATAAAAGAAAAAAAAAGCGAACCTGCCGGTAGACCATAGAATAAGATTAAAAGAAAGCGAAAAGAGAGATAAGTATCTTGACCTTGTTAGATAACTAAAATAAACTATGACCATAAAAGTGAAGGTGATACCAATTGAAATTTGTGTACTTGGAACAATCCCCGAATGATTGGTAAAGGGACTGGAAGACTTAGAAATCAGTGGATAAGTGGAGACCATCCAGACTGCAACATTATTAAGATCGGGCAGCATACTGAGAAGGGTCCTGGAAACTTGTGGAGCCTTGTTATCACTCAAACTCCAGCAACAAACTCTCAGCTAATTCTACTATGAAACATTCTCAAAGGAGTAAAAAAAATGATGATAATAATAACCCGACCTAGTGATAATTCCTAACAGCAAAAAAAAAAAACATTCAGAGAACTTACCGTAAAGGAGACTTTCTTGTCCCAGAGGATCACAGAGTGAAAATTAAAGAAAACGAAAAGAGAGACAATTACTTTGACCTTGCTAGTAAACTTAAAAAGCTGTGGAACATGAGGGTGACGGTGATAGCAATTGTAATTGGCGCACATGGAACGGCTGTAAGAGTTGGATATTGGAAGACGAGCCGAGACCATCTAACCTATAGCATTATTGAGATCTGGTAGAATTCTCAGAAGAAAACTGGAAACCTGAGAAGACTTGCTGTCACTCTGACTCCAGGGAAAGACCATCTGCTATGGACATAATTAAGGAGACAATACATAAAAAATAAACAATCTCTTATCATTGCTGGTAAAACAAATGTATCTGAACCAATCGATATCAAAAAGAAAATTGTTGAAACACATGAAATGGCATCTCAGTGAAGAAAAATAATATACTAAATGAATGAAGCAAACTTATTCAGTGGAAATCTAAAAAGAATAATGACAGAATCTGTATAGACATATTTTGGTAATTGTACAAACGACTTCAGTTCTATTATTTTGTCAAAAACTGAGAAAGATTTCGTTTGTAAAATGCTATAAGGTAGGGCAGGATCTTTGACTGCCATCGACGTCCCGAGAATGAATATCAAGTGAACGTGACGAATATCTAGTAAAGCAAATGTCCATTAGCAAAAAACACTGAAACAGATTGTTGTAGTTTTGTGGAGACAGTCAAAAGATTGACGGTCAGAGAGTTTTGGGGTGTTGTATGCATTTCCACTGGAATGTAAAGCCATACTTACTGAAGATTTGCGGATGAGATGAATTTCAGATTACTTTGTCTCATGGCTTCAGACACTAGGACAAAAGTTTTTGGATGACCACAGCTACGGATTAGTGTGCAGAAACCGCCGAAGATTTTTTAATGCCATCGTAACAGGTGATAAGTCTTGGTATTTAACTACGATACTGAAACTAAGACTTAATCATCTACTTGGAATTCTCCGTCATCAGCGATGCAAAAGAAGACTCTCCAAGTTCTAAGACTAAAAGGGTATCATCCTCATCAAGTCATGATGAGATCCCGACGTCACTTGACTCTTTCTCAATATTAGTCCATATCGGCCATCAATCCCGGCAGGTCCTCTAACGTGCATCCAATGTGCGCACAAAACTGATGAATCTAGGTTTTTGCTAGTCGATCAACACAGGTGTGTCCATGTGTAAGAGTCCATAAGAAAATATCGTTTATGAATTCATCCTTATTTTTTCAGAAGTGCCCAGCATGTTCATCTAATCTTACATGGACAGTGCATAAGATGATCGAAGAGTTGGTGTTTTGCTGCTTCCCGGATTTGTTCAAAACAGCACTTAGGACACTTTAGTAGTTCCCGTCTAGCTTTTGTCTACATTTTTTGCTAAAATTCAGGTCTTGCATTCGTACAGTAGTACCAACACTGCAATAGGATTTCTTACAAAGAGGATGAAGTTCATGTATATGCCCCTGAATGATCAAACTGGAAATCCTACTACGGAGTCTTGTGCCGTCTACATTTGTGCCTCGTAAGCAGTCAGAAATGTGGTCCATCAATCAATGGCAGATTTATCATATAATGTACCTGCTTTACTCACTCTGGTCAAATTGTCTGGTAGATTTTTGGTGAAACACTGCATGACATTCTCCGTGTTCTCTTACTATTGCTTTTTGAGAACGTAGAAATTGTTACAAGAAATACGATGGGGCAGTTGCAAGCAATTTAAAAAACGATTTTCAAAGGTGCTTCGATCAATAGACAACTCACTGAAATAAGTGTATTGAATGCCTAGAGGACAATTTAAAAAAGGTTAATTCATTGTTCATTTCTGCCTTGGTAAATAGAGTTTCAGTTCCGATTTATTTTGAACACATAAATTTGAAAATGTAGAATATCATAATGTTTTTGATATATCATAAGTATGATAAAGTAGCTTGGCAATTAAAATATTGCTGTCATATTTGATGGCACGAGTAAAATCACAATAATAAATAGCTGCATCTTTGGAATATTTTCTGGGTTTTTGCGAATTGAGAATAAAAAATTGGTAATAAATACATTTTAATGATACAAAAAAATCGTAGTTAAAGTTTGAATGGGGAATTATTAATTAATGAACACACACACACACACACACATATATATATATATATATATATATATATATATATATATATATATATGTATATATATGTTGCTTCAAAAAATTTGAAATCATTTGAGATACATTGGGGGTTTAAGAAAAATTGGTATCATTTCTTAATCCAATAACTTGATCAATTCTTGTTTAAATGATTTCAAATTTTAATAGCATGCATAAAAACAACGCAAAATTTGTTTTAAACGTCTTTTCTTTTCCATTGATTCAAATTTCTATATCTAAAATCAAAAGCAAAAATTCAAAAAAAGGATAATGCAAGGAATAGACTTTTGTGTTGTTTCTATACAGGATGTTAAAATTTGAGATCATTTGAACCAGAATTGATCTAATTATTTGACAAGAAAATTTTATCAGTTTTTCTTAAACGATCAGTATATACAATGGCCATTCAATAAACAAGTTTTTTTTCTAAATAGCAAAACTTTTTCACTGAATTTTTTTCCATAAATCCAATCTCTTCATTGTTTGAAATCGGTTTATAGAAAAAGTTATTTTAATCTCGTAAAAATATTTGTTTTGAGACTATTCAAAATCGTGGCAAATCTAACAGAGTGCTCCAGGCTTGAACAGAGGTCTGTCATCAAATGTTTGGTGGTTGAGGAGAGCAAAGCATTTCAAATTTACAAAAAAATGAGTGATGTTTACGCAGAAACATGTCTTAGTAAAAAAGATGTTCCCTAATGGGCTAAACACAACGATATCGCGACGAAAAGACAGTCACAATCTGGTAAAGTAAAAGATTTGAATGAAGCAGAAGCAGTTAGGAAGGTCAAAGCGGACAGTCTTCTGCGACATGAAAAAATACCCATCACTATTGATTTCATCAAAAAGGTGCGACTGTAAACAGTGTTTCCTATTGCTAACTTCGTTTTCAAAATTCACTCTCTCAATTGAATGACACTCGTGTGCGTGTATGTATACATGTGTATGTGTGTGTGTCTGTGTGTGTGCGTGAGAGAGAGAGAGAGAGAGAGAGAGAGAGAGAGAGAGAGAGAGAGAGAAATTTATCCTATACTTTTAAAAACTTCATTAAAAACAATAATTGCTTGGAAAAACATTTCTTTCTTTGCCGTCCATCCTTTTCTATATTACATATGCATTTTGCGATGACCTGTCTGTGCATTTTTTAATTCATATACATAAATAAATAAATGATAAAATTGTTCTTTGCTTTAGACTACTGGAAGTTTTGGTCTGGGTTCTAATTTATTGTCAGTGAATGTCAAAGAGTATTTTTTATGTCAAGAGAATTATTAATGTATGTGTGTGTGTATGTATGTGTGTGTACAAAGTCTGTTTGTCTTAGTGGCTGCAATGAAACCCGCATATTTTAATATTTTCTATGGAGAACGTTTTCTAGTTGAAATAATGAAAGTATTGTGCACATCGTGATATGTAGGTTGGGACAAATAAGCAGATTCATATCTCAATGCTAACACTGTATGTAATAAACTAACGTTGGTACTTCTAAACTAACAGAAATTGTTAATGATAGCTACAACAACTAATACTACTACCAATACTACAACTAATACTACTACTACTACTAATAATAATAATTGGCACATCGTCCACATTATAAGCAAAAACTGAGAACTTTGCTTTAAGTAGATCTTGTTGTCCACTTTTAACAGCAAGCCGTCGACATTTAAAGAAGACAATGTCTGAGCGTCTGTCTTTGTATTTGGCTACTAGACTGTCTTACACGCGACATTCAACCGAATTGTTGTCAGAGTCAACAACATTAATGTGTCCTAATCGTGCTGATAAGTGCACATTGCTTACTTAACTCGGCGATGACTAAGTGGGGTTGGGATGAGCCGTAGTAAAGTCGTTGCTTTGGGAGAAGGAGCCTTTATATATATGTATATGTGTATAAGACAAAAAACTAACAGAAAACCTGTCTGCAATCGTCTATGTATATAATAAAAAGAGAGGGGAAAAAAAGGTAGAAAATTAAAGTTATCAACAGAGCTTGTTGTAGGTACAAAACGCTACACACGTTAATATATGCAAATAAAAATACACTTACACATATAAGTACATGTATATAGATATATACAGTATGCGCTCGTTAATAGGAACAAATTATTAAAAAAAAAAAAAGATATAAAAACTTTATATTATAAAAAATGTATTCGTATTAAAACAGAAAAAATGTACTCGATAAACAACTCAGCAACGAAGTTGGACTTCGAAGCGATCTTGGAAGCGACTGCATATCCTGATCAAATGGTTCCCCTTCATGTTCCAGTAAATCAGACGACTTTTACTTATCACGGCTTGTTAATCCTAGTTTCATGATCTATGAGCTTATATTCCGACGAAAATATCATTTTAATTAAAAAGACGATTAATCTGTTCAATCAGAATCCTTATTTTTTTAAAACAAATACTTGTTTCGAAGACGTCTCCATTATCCATTCACAGCCTTTTTATGTTGTGATAAATTACAAAAGATAAGACGTATACTATTCCCATTTGCGATGCATATTTTACAAAGGTAAGTCAAAAGTTTTGCAATATTCTGGTATGTGCTTGTCTGCAGCGCGTATATCACATAACCGAAGCAGTTCAAGCTGTGAGAGATGTTACAGGGCTGTTTATGTTGTAGCCGATCTTACAAACCTTTAAAAATGAGTTAAGTAATACAGGAAAGGTGAAGGGGTTATATTAAAAGAGCCAATTTTTATTTAGCAAGGAATAACAAGAAAGTCTTTGAGGGAAATTCTTGTTTATGTCGAGAGTTTGCTGGTGTAGCTATGTGGCCTGATAGTCTGCAGACGGCCCAAGAATTTGTCATATCTGAATGCAGAGGCAAGCTAGTCGACGTTTCGGTGGTTGGACCTGCAGTTAAGCCGGGGTTTGATCGGTGTTAGCAGCGAGCGAGTTGATGACGTCGTCGTGGGTCTGAGCGGTGTCGTTCACTCACGGACAGCAGTCGTTAGTGCGTAAGGCTAGCGGTTCGTAGGCCAGAAAATACACCTTGAGTTGCAAGGCGTTACAGCACTGAGACAATCGATCCGTAACTCCGAGTGTTACCGCTTCGGGTTGGCTAGTCTGTTACGTCGAGTGTTGCTAGTCCGGAACAGGGTGAATGAGCTGCTAATCACTCGTCGTCGTTGTTGATGTCGGTTCCGGGTGGTAGTTGACTTGCCCTGAAACGGGCGGTAGTAGTCGTGGTAAGGCAAGGAGCAATGTACAACGGCAAGAACTGTACCACACTTTAATCATCTTTGGCCGAGGCGGGGCAGTGGCTAATTTTTGGTTGCTTATTTACAATGAGACGACGTCACAACAGTGCAGAGTTTTAATAGTCTTCCGGTTTGGAAAAAAAACACTAAAAAATATGAGGAGCAGCTTTAGGCTACGACAGAGGTTGCCGCTCTGGTTGATAGTATCTTGGCAGTTGGTGTGTTGACATGTATATCACTTCAGTTCCTGTGTGAATTGAAATCAGCCCAGACGAACGTACAACGTAATCTAATTCGGAAAATGATGCTTAACGAGTTCGAACTGAACCGCCGCTGCTGAAGCAACCAAAAAATTTATTGTGCAAAAGGTAAAAACGGAGCTGGTAGTTCAGGAAATTTTGCTCAATTTGCAATGACCTCGACGATCAGGAAAGATCAGGTAGTGTTCCTAGTCATAAAGGCAACTCTGGTGAGTAGTAATTGGAGAGTATCAGGTGAGTTCAACATCTTATTGTCCAGTATTGTTAGTCACCTTCATGAACTCACCAAAAGCATCTTATGCAACCGAATTGTGCCTGACATTATCAAATTATTGCTAATTATTTTTACTCTTTCAAGACGATATAGTAGTTGAAATAAAACAAAATTTCTTTAAACGTTATTTCTACACACATGAACACAAGTAAGTGAAAATACTCAGGGCCGTATTAATCAATATTCGTAGTGGGCAATTGGCCTAAGGCCCACGGATCTCTGGACCCAATGAAAGTTAATGGTATTTCTTTCATTATTCCCATATATAGGATATCCATGATATAAAAATAATTTGATTAAAAGTAATGATGCATACTCATTCGTATTTCATAATATTATGAAATTACTGTCACACACACATATATATATATATACATATATATATATATATATATATATATATATATATTGTGAGAGGGAGATAGGGGGAGAGAGAAATATATATATATATATATATATATAGATTGATAGAGAGAGAGAGAGAGAGAGAGAGAGAGAGAGAGAGAGATACTGAAACATGTCAACATCTCTATAAATTTGGAGCCAATTGACGAGTTTGGCCTAGGGCTGATGAGTAGGCCCATCTCGCCCAGGAAACACTGGTGCAATTTAAGCACGTTTTACGTATGAAAATAGTTTTGTTTCTAAAATGCTACCTTAGGCTAATTTTGATGAATATATACGACCAAGTTTTGAATTTAAGAAATAAAGATAAATTAGCAAAATAAAAGATAGGAAGAATGAAGCGCATCATTTAAATGTCTCAACGACATGTGGATGTCTCCTTTTTACTATTTGCTTTACTTTCGGCTGCATAAATTTAGTAATGAATCATTAAAAATGAAGAAGAATATATTTTACTTGTAGTAATCTTCCAAAACAAAACGATTTAGTTCAGGTCAAGGTCAATTTTGAACTTTTACATTAGAGAAAGTTCATCAAATTCTCGAGAAAATGCCTCAATGGACATATATGTGAAATCTAGTTTAAAATGTTCACAAAGACGGAAAATAGCAATTAGATATGTGCGCAACCGTTTACAGCACAATAAAACACCTAAACCCTTTTTATACGTCCTTGCACTGACATCAAAGATTGAACAAATACTTGACTTTTGACAGTATCAACTTTCTTAAGTATCTCATGTTGAAATCTTTAAAAGTTTGACATTTGTTGAAAAAAAATAAAGAAAGAGATCAACGGTGGAAAAAACTGAGACAAAAGGTTCACCATATGATTTTCAGAACGAGAATTATAGCCGTTTATATGTATGTTGATTTGTTTCATTTATTTTCCTTCGACTGCAGTTTATCACGATTAGTTGAAGACAGAGGGTTTAGCATCGGCGTCAATCTATCAAAGTGAAAAGAAAATCCCCTGACTTATTGTCAACAAAAAATAGCAAAGTCAACGAATTGACCGACCCATTTCCAATAAAGTCAACTCCAGAATATACAATTAAAGTGAATATTAGCAAAGAAAAAAAGACAGAATCGTGAATATTCGAAACAAAAGTCCATTGAAAAATGGTCACTAAATGTCGCCACTAGGTTTGTTTGTATAACAAGAAAATGGGTTTGGATAAAAGTCTCTGAAGTTGTCCCAAAAGTATTTGACTGATGAAAAAGATCCCGGCGCCATCTTTTTCACTGTATCAGTAGAACATAGATGTGCATGTATTTACCCAATCCCTCCGCCAAGGACAGGATGCGACACAGGGTCACTTTTTAAAAGGAGTTTTACAGGTCTGAATTCAGAGATTTCTAATCTGGTTGCTATACGAACGTTAAAGATTCCAGTTTTTCCTAGAATTTACTCATAGCTGGAGGTTATTAGCGCTATCTAATATACAGTTTCTTTCAAGTTCTGAACTCGGATTATCATGTCTTTGTTCTTACAACGATAACTATCTAACCACAAACGCCTCCAAAAATATAGATGAGCCTTTGAAATATTCTTAGTTCTTTAGAGCTTATGGAAGAGCATATAATTTAAGAAATTTTGTTGAAAAGTGATAATTCTATACGGGGAAAATGAATATGAAATACACATCCGTCATTGTCTACTGTTCTTGAATTTTTTTTACTCACGGTCCTATAGAATACGATTAATTTTTTAAACAGATTTATTTGACCAAGCAATATATGGGACCCTAACGGATATTACCACTTCGGGTCTGGGTTGTGATGGCAATGGAGTGGCACTTTACTCTCCCCAGATCTCCAGAACTGTAGCTTCACTATTAGAAGCAGTTTAGTGCTATACTCAGGACTCATCTCTGCAGAGTATACGGTCAGTGTATCTTCCGCAACGTCGACAAGGTAGGTTATGCGAATGAATTTGGTCTTGATTCATGTCAAGTATGTTTTGTAAAGTTTAAAAAGATATATTTTGTGCTTAAAGAAAATAAATAAAATACCTCAAAACTTGAAAGCTGAGGAATCAGAGAAACTTTTGAAATAAGATACAACATAAAAAGTGAATGTGCAGAAAAACTGATACTGAATTAATTATCGATCAACCCTGGTACATCGTTTGGAAAAAGTCAATTAAAAAGATATTTTCACAAAAACTTACAAAAATGAACGTCAATTTGAATTTCAATGTAAAGTCTCTTCTTGGGTGACAAATTTTCTATCAAAACGGACAAGAGCAAAGAAAAGCAGCTTATTACAAAAGTTTGAAAAACAAAAAAATAAAACGAAAAACGTTGGCAGATCCAAGACAGGTGATGTAAGCCAGTGAAAACGAGGAGAGAGAGAGGGGGGGGTGGGGAAGAGAGAGAGAGAGAGAGAGAGAGAGCGAGAGATAGCAAACAATTATCCACATAATAAGCGAATGCAGCAGAATGGCATAAAAAGAGTACAAGAGCCGGCCCGACTGGGTGGGGAAGTGGTCCACTCATAATTGTACAACTAAAACTTGACCATGCAGATAACATGCACAAACCAGAAACTGTCCAATAAAATTAGAACTACAAAATTCTCTGAGATTTTCTTGATAAAAATGGATCATCTAATTCCAGCCAGAAGTCCAGATCTTGTTATGATCAACAAGAAATGGACATGTCTGCTAGTCGATTTTGCCATTCCAGCTGATCACATATTTAAAGGAAAGCGAAAATCTCGCGGAATAACTAGACCTTGACAGAGAGGGAAAAAAGAATATGAAAGTGGCAGTTTTATCAATCAGTGGGAGCACTAAGAACAATTCCGAGAAACCCGGAAGAGAGTGGAGGAACTAAACATTCGTGGAAAAATTGAGACTATCCATCACTGAAAGGATCGACTAGAATACTTAGAAGAGTCCAAGAGAGCTAAGAAGACTTCATTCGGATTTACTGATGGGAAAAACTCGCAAAGATTACAATAATAATGCATCAGCCAAAATCTGTCCAAAAAAATGAAACCTATAAAATTCTCTTGGACATTGAAATACAAACGGATTGCTCAAGCCAAACCGGAAGGCTAGACTTAATGCTAATTAACATGACAAAAGAGCTTGTCATCTAGTTCCAGGGGACCAGGATTGAAAATGAAAAAAAGGGAAAAGATAAACGAATTATTGGGCCTTGCTAGAGAGCCGAGAAAGCTGTGGAACATGAAGGTGACGGTGGTACCAATAATAGTTGACGTGCTAGGAACAGACTCATGTTCAGATTTCGAGGAATTTATTACCAATAATGGTATAAAACATATCATCTCATCTCCATACCAGCCTGCAACAAACGGTAAAGCAGAGAGAGCTGATCAGTCAGTCAAATAGTCCTTAAAAAAGACACAGGATGGAGATATTAAAACGCGCATAGACCGAATACTCCTGCAATATCAGACCACTCCACATGCAACCACAGGAGTATCACTTGCTAAACTGCTCATGAAAAGAAACTGACCACAAGACTCAGTAGAGTTCATCCAGATCTACAACAGTGCATGTATGACAAACAAGTGGTAACCAAAGAAAGGCATGATCAACATGCAAAGCAGAGGGAGTTTGTAGAAGGAGACCTTGTCTTTGTTCGCACTTTTAATGCTCGGGAAAAATGGATCGAAGTGATAGTACAAAAAAGTTTGGACCTGTCTCAGTACATCTGAAAGTGTCTAATGAACAGATAATCCAACAGCATTTTGATCATGTGCGTAAACGTTGACCAGCGATAGTAGCAAACAACCAGAACATCAGTGACATCAACCCAGTGGAGGATGGTAACGGGCCATCAACAGTCATGGAGCAGGTACCGGAGGATATACCAAAGAATTATAGTGATCAGCCAGTGGCTACTGCCAGTCTGTCAACCCCACTTGAACCCGAACTGTTGGGCGAGCCGGTGACTAGATATCCATGCAGGCAGCACACTAAGCCACAGTACCTTAAAGACTATATCATGTTCATAACGAACCAGTGATTGGTGGTATGGACCTAAAAGAGGAGATATGTTGTATATGGTTAAAATGCAGTACTGGGACTGTAGGAGTTGCATTCCTTGTTTTAGTGCGTTATGATCGAGCGCCATCTTGAACAAACAGGTTTTTATACCTTATCCGCTTTGTCCGTTTAAATATACAATTATAATAAGAAGGAGAAACGTAAAGTATTTATTGGATTGCACACGCTGCCAAAATTGATATACTGGAAAGTGAGAATAGACCTTTTATTTTTGATTAAACAACTGCAGATATGGAACCAAATCTATTAATCATAACAAACTTGTAAGGAAATCATTTTCACTTTCACAGCCATCACTTCAACAGAGATGCAAAGTTCACCATCTTTGGAAGAATTTTTTAAAAAATCGATAAAAACGCTATTATCACGGTAATAATAGAAATTGACGAAGATTATTTGATAGAATGTCTCCGAACATTAACCACAAATGGGTTTAACATCAAACTAAACCATCCTCAAAACACCGGTTAGAAATAGGGTGGACAGATGTGGGTTGACACAAGAACATCTAAATAAACAAATACTCAAGTTAAATATATGACTAAAACTGTTACGGCTAATTTGAAACATACCCAACCTACGCCTATCAAATATAATGTGTAAAATTTATTGCGAGGTGTTTACGATGGTAGAAATTATTAAATGGTCAGTTGAAAACATTTTGATACCAAAAATTAATTTTCCTTTAATGAATGCAAATGCTATGAACTGGTAAAGTCCTTTTTCGTCGCTTCTTTTAAAAAACTTTTAAAAAATTCCTTCACGAAAACCTTTCTCCTGATGATGGTCTAAGATCGAAACAAGTTGAGAAAAATAAAAAATAAATAACACAAAAGAAATATTCCTATTTGTTTAATCATTTTTGTTCAGCTTCTCTCTCTCTCTCTCTCTCTCTCTCTCTCCCTCTCTCTCTCTCTCTCTGTATATATATATATATATAGAGAGAGAGAGAAGGTGCTTGAAAAGTAATGCTTCTATTTATTTACCCAGAAACTACTGCAGATACAGCGATTATAGGACTTTTGGATAGAGCAACTTTTCAGCTATTAAACTTTGCTTTTCTTCATAGTCACCAGTAGAAGCTATTTATTTTCGCTAGTGACATTATGGATCTGCACTTACAGAGAAAATTCACTTTTTCTCTGCAGTGATGATAGCATTGTTGCCAGGAAAGTGTTGTGTGCGTTTTCAGCCAGAAGTGATGAAAGACAGAAAGCGACAGATACAGCTTGTACAATGTGTAAGGTCGCCAAAACTTGCAAGTGATCTATAATGTGGGGCAAAGAGTTATTGTGTTATAGAATTAAGGAAAGATTTTTATATTCATCATTTTTCGTTAATTATATTTTATCATTTAGTTTGGTAAGGCTTTGAACTACTCGGGTCTCTTAGTCCAGGTGTATAGTCATTTGGTGCAGTCTTACGCCCGCGCGGAAAGGATATGACAATCACCATCTGTCATAATAAACCCCCAGACAGGAAATGGGCTGGAGTGTGAATGACGTCATGCCCGGAAGAGATGGTCTTGAGAATTTGAGGATTTTGGAAAGATGGTAGTAGAGATTCGATCGTTGAGGCGTGCAGTTGAGTTTTCTACTGTTGAGGCGTGCGGTTGAGTTTTTCGGGTCTCGACCGGCAGAGATGAATTGAGATCTTAAACATTACAAGATGCGCCACGCGTAGTGGGTGGGGTCAGCATAGTATGGTTAGCATAGGCTTTTAAGAATTGTGTCTCTCTCCTCGTGTCGCCATGGACCAAAGCCAGAAATTAATAAACCCGTTCGAATCCGAAACGAAAGAATCCACCGGTGTTTCTTATATGTATCTGTATCATTTTTATTATTAACATCACCAAATTATACAACAATTGATTTGTAAGTTTGTTTTTTTTTTCTTCTCCAGTCGGATTTTGTAAATAATTGCCACAGCCGATCATTTCTTTCAGAAAGATCACACCTTTCCCATTCTCTAACACAATGTACATCACTTTTCCTACTGATGGCAATGTCTTGAACTTTTTCCTTCATGGAGAATTTGAATATCACCATTTTATTAGCTTTTTAGTTCCGGCTCGTTGAAAAGACATCACGTCTAATCACCAGTAATGATGTTGCCATCTTCAGTGTCTTGGCATTTCAGCAGATCTTGAGACTTTTTTTTTGTTCTGTGGTCTTTTTGTTCTTGTATAATATTTTTTGATATCCCAATATTACCCATATAATTTTTCCTGTACTGATGCCGACATTTAGCTCAATAACACAGTTACCTCTTCAATTCGTGGATTTACAGATGTACAAGGCCACCAGAACGAGGCTTGTCTTATCGCCTAATTCTGCTCAGCACCACCGTACACACACCGTAAACGTTCATCAAGTATCGATTAATATCAAAGGATGGAATTTTTTTCCGTATTGAGGTATCCAACAATATACTTCGACATCGAATACTCTTTCATGTCAGGCAGGATTTTGACAGATTACCATCCAAATGATATTTGTAATTATGGGTTATTTGTAGCAAGGTTCAACTTCTACTTCCATACTGCCAACATCGGATTCAGACACCCTGGACCGACATAATAAATGTGAAGTATGTGAATATATATATATATATATATATATATATATAGATTGATATATAGATATTGTGCGAAAGACACGCTCTGATTTGCCCGTTTCTATGAAATAGATTCTTCCGATGATTTAACCGAAGAAATTTATATATGCTAGCACACACACATACACACACACGCACACACACTCACACACACACACACACACACACACACACACACACACACACACACACATATATATATATATATATATATATAATATTATATTCATCAAGTGCAGAAAGTTTTCTTATCTGCACAGCTGGGTTTTTTTTTCTTTTTGCAGCATGTGTATATGATATTTACTTCACACTTCTGGGAAAGACCATTCAATCGTAACCACATCACAAAGAAAGGGAATACGCGCTCAGTATATGAAGGAAGAATAATATCATTACAGCAGAAAACAAGGCCGAACCATTTCAGTTACTTTGTTGCCTCATATTGAGACTGTGTATCGATTGAAGGAGTCCTGAGTCAGGCGTTCCCCACAGTTCATAGGAATCCTTTGTTTATCGGTACAAGTTAGTAGTTTAACATAATTGAATTAATGATTACCTTTTAAGATTTGCTACGCGCGAATTTCACGAAAATTCTATTCTCATTTAGTGAATAAACATGTCATCTCGTCAGTTGATTCAAACCTTACATCAGGGAATTAAGACGTCGTTATAGGAAAGTTGTGAATACAAAAAAAGGATAGATGATTAAAAACATCAGAATATTTAAAAAAATCCAACTATTATAATGGATACATCATATCTAAATGAAAATAGCGCTCATCATTCATTAGTACTTGATGTGTAGACTTTTACTGCAAATAAAAGCTTGACATCTTTTGTAAATTACCCAATTTTATATTCGTACCTTAAAAAATTTTTATAATACAAAATAATCATTGAATTTTACGGATTTATTTAAACATTCTGATGTTTTTGATCATCCATTTTTTCGAATGTTGTATAACCATTCTAATAACTTTATCAAAATTAATTTATTGAGCTTTATATTTTGGAATTATATAATTTATCTTTATATACTCATTTTTCCTTGATAAAATGTTCTATGAAGCTTTAAAATTAAAAGTTATTTCACATTTAGACTTTTTCTTAACATCGTTCTGATCTTTATGTTCGCTACTGTATATATATATATATATATATATATATATATATATATAGACAGCCTGGCAGACCGACAAACATATATATATATATATATATATATATATATATATATGTGTGTGTGTGTGTGCACTCATACAGATACATATATATATGCGTCTCTGCATACGAATGTATATAAAAAATGAAATGTTAATCTCAATACTGGATAATTATATACTTGGGTCTATGATTCAGTGAACTTTGTTAAATTATTTTATATCTTGAAAATACTTAAATAATGACCCAATCAATATGTATTTAATTTCTTATCAATAATAAGCTCTGTTAATGAACAGACCCATAAAGAAAATAACGCTCTTAATAATACATATTTTGCCTGCCAAAAAAGTCGTGAGTGACATGTCTCGCTCTATTATTATCAAACTCAAAGTTGTCCAGTTTGTTAGAAAAGGGAGCTCAGAAATTTCTGAAGTACCAAGAAACGTCTGTATATGAACATTAATTTGACTCAAAGTTTTATCGATATCTTATTTCCATCTTATACGCTTTAATACGTCTATCAATGACTTTTGGTTGGTTTCAAAACAGAAATATCTTCCTTTTTTTATTTCTAAATATTCTGTTCTAAGCTAACAGTGAAAGAAAAGATTAAGTTGCATTCATTTGTGATGAGTGATCATTCTGCAATAAAGAAATCTGACAATTGCATGTCAATCCGTCCAGGGTTATTTCATGCTAATACGTTTGAGAATCACGTTCATTGAACGCTTGAATTTACATTTTTTGTGTATTATTCCTTTTTTGCATACGATTCTATCGAATACGAATGATTTTTAAACAAATCTATTTGACCCTAATAAGAACGACCTTAGTAGGTACGACCTCTCCGGGTCAGCAAATGATAATGATAATGAAGGAGTACTTCACCTTCCCCAGAGCTCCAAAACAGGAGTCTCACCATCAGATAGAGTTTAACATCATACTATGAGCATGACTGGTGGAAGGGTCTTACCCCTCTGCAGTGGGGATACAGTCAACGCATTCTAAGTCACACCAACAAGGGGGATGATCACTTTTAAAGAAATCCGTTTAACTGAATATCTGTAAATTAAAAGGCATACAAATGTCTGTTCTTGGAAGAATAAAATTTTCTGAATGTTTGCATAGGGAAAGGAAGTCTGGAACAAGACCATACATTTTTAGAGAGATTATATGGTGCCCATTTTCCTGAATTGAAATTTATATTCAGCATTAAAAATCCGCTCTCTATGCTGTCGGAGAATGTGCGTGTTGCATCTGTATGTATGTGTGTATGTGTATGAATGTGTGTAGCAGAGAGAGAGAGAGAGAGAGAGAGAGAGAGAGAGAGAGAGAGAGAGAGAGAGAAAGAGAGAGAGAGAGAGAGAATGAAAGAACAAAGTTTATTCTCTGTATGAATTACGGAATCTTCAAGAACAAATTGAATTATAAAAGAAAAGAGTTTTTACACAAGTTTGACAACAGAGCTTAAAATCTTTTCTCCAATATTGACAACTCTTTATATATTCATTCTCCGATTGGCGTCTCAACATATTGGATCAATCTCTCTCTCTCTCTATATATATATATATATATATAAAGATAGAAGAACAACAAAAAAAGTTACATGGAAAGTTGCATGCTATAATAGCAGAGCAGGTATAAATTATAGAATATTAGAATTATGGACACAATACGTCGTTACTTGAATTTCATGATTTCCAGAATCTTCAGACGGTCATGTAATGCGGGCTTAGCGTAACGGTTATCTTCATAGGAAATGGAATCGGTGACCAGAGTTGAATTCTGGGACGAAGCCGTTTGCATTTCACTAGGTCATTAGGAAAGGCATAAATCCATTTGATTTCTCTCCTTACCGAGAGTGTTGGGTAGAATATTTTGGGCAGACTTGATTCTTTAGTCTTGGTTTGGCAAAAAGGAAAACTAAATTCAAATCAGCTTTATTCCGCTTAAAAATTGACTTTGCGTCATATCCTTCCGCGGCCGAAGGGTTGGGTAAATGTATACTTAATTCTATCTATCTATCTATCTATCTATCTTTGTCATTTATAAAGCAAATCAGAGTATGAAATTTTAAAATTCGTCATTACACAATTGGCACATTCTATGTTCTGGATATTGCTAGAACCAGGGAAGAAAATTCTTTTTTTAGAATCTGAGCCATGGTTTTTACAGAGATTTCATTACTGCACAAAATAAAAGATCACGGCATATTTTGGGAAGAGTGTACCCTTATTTTATACATTAGAATAAGGTGTATTTATCGTAAAATATTTTCAATAATGTGGTATTCAGCTTTTTGTCAGTTGTTGAGGATGCGCTTGTAGCGTAATGGTTATATTCGTGAAAAGTGTAATCGGTTACTCGAGATCAAGAGAACTGGGGTATTTCCATTTCACAGAGAGCCAATAACCAAAGGAAAGGCATGAATTCCAGGTACGGGTAAACAGTGGGGAAGACTGGGCAATTTAACGTTGGTGAGGCAATCGGTCTATTCTTAACAAGGCACGTCACATGAGGAGTGCTACGAGGATCAAAGCCTAGTTACTGCTAGGTCTTAATTCTTTTTTAACTCAACCATCTAAAATTATTTTGATGGAATAATTAAATTATACAAATTTCTTTAATGTAATTTATTGTTTCTCTACGTCAAAATGATATACAAATTCTTGATGTTTCTGCTATTTCTAAAATAAATCAGTATGTATTTTAGTAATTGCAGAAACATCATGAATATGTCTGTACGAGCGCGCGTACATGCGTGTGTATAAGTGTTAAGAAGAATAAAAGAGCAAACTTGTAAAGATTTGACGAACTTATGGAGGATTGAAGTTATTTTAAACATTAAGAACTCCCTGTACTGAAAATCGCCTTTGTCGCCTTGACTCATCTCTGCATTGTCAAAAGAAATTCTCATTCTCCTCCCCCACTCTCACGTAAGCTGACAAACAATAGACGTGATGATATCCTATCTCCTCATCTTTCTGGAATCTTAACTGCGTCTGAGAGTGGGGCGTCAGGGGTGAGAAGTGATTGACAATAATTAAATGAAGCAAAAAAGAAAAAAATGCCTAATAAAAAAATTAAGGAATGTTTTGCTGGCGTCAGGTTGCTTATGTGGTACGAGTGACGGTAAGGTTCATACAGGTCACTCAGTCTGCAATTGACTTTTGCGTGTGGGAGACTGCATTATCCACCAAATTATAATCTGTAATTAGGTCTGAATGGGCTTCCATATTGTGTCTGTTATTCTATTGTTTTATAAATGTCAATTTATGATATCAGCTTGAAGATATATCTATCACGTGGATATTACACATTTTTCGAAGGACCTCTTCTTTCTTCTTCGTTTATAGATGTTTTTTTAAACTTTCGAAAACACTGGTTCTCTTATCAAGAAAATAAGAATAATATTTAAAAATACAAATTTTCATCATCAAATTAATCCATCAATATCGATTTTTCCATTATTTCGTCTTTGATTATAGCTGAAATCGGTAAACCTACAATAAAGAAACGATTAGTGTGCTGCATAGACCCCATCAACACGATCTTCATATGCACAGTTGAACGTCCGAGATAACCAGCAGCTGCAGGACTCCAGTCATCATTCGAAGTTTGCATTCGCGTAAATGCACCACGGTTTGTTTTAAAGTTGTTGGTCAAGTGATTTTGAATTAAAAAATTTCTTTCTCCTAGACAGGAAAACGTAATCTGCCCTTATATTTTACTCACTGGGAGAATTATTATTATTATTATTATTATTTGTCGGGCTAGTAGTAAGTAGTATCTGTCCAACAGGAGTAGTAATTGTCTTTAAAAGTAAATAAAGGGCCGGGTAAAAAGTCGGCGGGAATCTTACACGGATATGTCGTAATATATAGGGAAAGGTTTACACATGGTCTATGAAATCTTAAGTAAAAGCGAGCATAAGTTCACTATGGCTCCACTTGTAGATGCGTTGCTGTTTCTTGCATATCTTAAACACTGTAGCCACTAAGTTAGTGATTGCTATTTTACAAATCTAAATGCTGATCACACTTGATTTCGTTGAGGTATTAAGATATATGATCAAACTTTATACACCATACATAAGTCGGGTAACAAAAACTGTCATTTGAGCCTGAAAATTAAACGAAAAAACATAGCCGGGCTTTCCTTAAGTTAAAACTTAAGGAATATTTAGAGGTAGAGGAAAGAAAAAAACAGAGAATGGGAAAAACCGGAAAAGGAAGAAAAAGGAGAATAGGCGAAACAGGAGAAAAAAGTAAAAGAAAAAGAAAGGAATTTTTTTTGCTTATAACCACAAGCTAAACATTTGAAGCTATGGGAAGCAGTATGGTGGATGCGAAGTACAGTGGATGAACCCAGCATCGGGTCAACGGCGTGCTTCACCTGATGCTCCACCTGAACCCCACATATCAACGACCAAGATCATATAGTTCAGTAAGGAAACTACTGCTACTCATCTTTAACGATGGCGACAACTGATGAGGTTAAAATACATCCATCGAAAGATTAGCATGCGTCTCATTCAAACCATGTGTCCAAACTGCATCACCCTTCGCATGAGTAAAAAAGGGACGCATTCTGCTCTGGCCCTAGTATCCGAAAAATCAGCTTCAGAGCTCAAACACAAACAAAAATTACTTAAATGCAAAACCACAATACAAATTGTGGCATTTAACGTTAGAACTTTTAATAGAATAGGCCAACAACCGGAGCTGACAGCATCTGCGGTTGAGCATAACATAGACACAGAATGCGTCCAAGAACACAAATACCATCACAGTGAATTAGAAATAAGATACCAGGATACTGGCAATGGGTGGATGCTTGTTTCAGCATCTGCATGGAAAAACTCTGTAAACGCAGTCATAGGTGGTATAGAAATGCTTCTCAGTCCACGTGCCTTAAAATGACTTAACAGCATAAAAAAATACAACACAGAATAATGGTAGCCACTTTCAATGGCAATCCTGGCACAACGATCATTTCTTGCAACAGCCCTAACAACGCTAGTGATGAAACAGACTTAGACATCTTCTATAATAAGCTATCCTCTCTTGTTTGTAACGTCCCTAACACAACGTTCTCATCATTGGTGGGACATAATTGCCCAAATAGCTAAAAACATAAACGACATATTCAGCTTACACAACTCGTCAAACAGAAATGGGGAACACCTAACAGATTCCATACTAGAAAATAGACTAACACACCTTAATTCTAAATTTCAGAAAAAGAAGGGAAAACAATGGAACATCTACGCAAATAATGCTAAAGCACAGATAGAATAAGAAATAGACTAACAGCGCTTTGAATTGTGAGGCATATTCCTCTTTTGAAGGTGTATCTTTCGACCTCCGAATTGTCACGGCAAAGACACGTCTTAGCCTACGTAGGAATGCGCTGCAAACAACCAGAAGCGCACGTTATGGCTAGTCCATGTTTAACAATATTAGCGATAAATATACGATAACACTAAGAAACAAATTTGAGGCACTTCATTAGATATCAGTAATACTGACTCTGAATGACGAATACAAGAACTTCGTCAATGCTCACATGGAAGCGGCAGCAGAACGCATACCAACAAAACTAAGGGCAAAACACAGAGTTCCCTGTGAGACATTAGCCGATAAGAAAAAACATGACGTGAAAACCGCATCTCTATGCAATAAAAGGAACCCAACTAATTCCAACGCTTAGAAACTTAAAAAGCCACAAAGTGAACTAACTAATGATTACCTAAAAGAACAAACAGAATACATCCAAGACCAGATCAATAAGATTCGACACTCAGTTGAAGATAGACAATCTCGAATAGCGTGGCAGACAGTAAATGGAGTGAGTAGAAGAAAAAGCATCTCGAGAGCGAAACTAAAAGCTGCCAGCCAAGAAGAACGGATACATTTATGGAAAGAATATTTTAAGAATTTGCTTGGAAAGTCACCAAAAGTTACAGATGAACCTATCATGAAAATCATTAATGATCAACTAGATATCAAATCAGAACAGTTTACGTTAGAGGAACTCGATGTAGTCCTGACTAAAATAAAAAAAACAGGAAAGCTGTCAGTCTCGAAGGAATACCTACAGAAGTATGCTTAGACTACGTACTTCGGACATCGATAGATTTAATGAAAGAAAATGTCCTAATACTAGAAAAGGCAAGAATCAGACGATACCCTGCACGAACTATTACTGATGCTGACTACGCTGATGACATAGCGATTCCATCATACAACTGTATGGATGCACCACTTGGAGGCTGACTAAGCATATAGAGAAAAAGCTAAAGGTAATTGCACATGGATGATACGAGCTATATTAAACAAATCCTGGAAGCAACATTTCAACAAAACAACCTACCATCCATCTCAAACACCTTCCAAATTAGACGAACAAGACATGAGGGACACTGTTGGAGGAGCAGGGACGGACTCATTAGCGATGTTCTCCTATGGAGCACTTCACACGGGCGCACAAGTGTAGGACGACCAATTAGAACCTATCTACAACAGTTCTGTACGAAATCCGTACCAGTAGCACGACATGATGATGGTATTCTCGGCCAGAAATTGTCAACACTTTGATTCTATGTTCTACACTGATAACCATTAATTATCATCAAGGCATGATCACTGCAAGGACTCTTTTTTGGCTCTCTCTTGCCATCAGTTGCCATCAGCCATCGCATTTGAGAAAATTTTCTTGCCGCCATTTAGTGCTTCCACGGAGCTGATGTATGTATGCTTTCACTGGTCGGATAACACTGGTATTTTCATATGTCAGATTCCATCGGAGAACGTTGCTTATGTTTGTCCTTACTTTACAAGCAGTTTTTCTAGTCTTACTTGGAAGGTTTGTGAGATAAGAAATAAATGACCGTACAACTACTGTAAGGTGCTGGTTTCATAATTTGTATATAACAGTACGTAGCATCCTTGTATTGTTCACATCAACCTTTTTTTTTTAAAGCTCTTAGTTAGAACCCAAGAGGTGCGTACATACAGTTGTACTGACACGGATACAGCTTGAATGTAGTTATTAGGACAATCGTAACATAGAAGGTTCAATTTGACACGGCAATCATTTTAATGGCAAACATGTCTCATGCATTCTAACAGCACATTTGTTTTTATATTCTCGTTAAACTCTTGCCAGATATTAAAATACAGGAGTACATGCAGAGTTAAGATTTTCAACCCCAAATTAATTGATTTTAATAGAATGTCAAGCCGTCAGAAGTTAAGAAATTACAGTCACTGTATGTTTATATTTCTTAAATGTTGCATACAGTTATATGATATCAAGTAGTGCTATCTAATACAAATCATTTGTAAACATCTATTTGACCAATGGATTGGGAATTAATAAATACTACCACTTCGAGTTAGAGGGGACCTGAGAGTAATTACCATAAAGGTGGTTCGCTTTATTTTTCAGGTCTCTAGAAATACGATCTCTAAGAAATAAGAACCGAGTTCAACTGTTCAGTTTTCAGTTTTCTTAACACACACACACACACACCTTTACACATGATTTGTTTATTTTTGAATTATTAAAATTTGTTGTTGGGTCAAAAGTGCTTGATTCTTCTATGCATATACCTTTTTGATATGTGACTTCAATAGAAATTTTGCGACATTTACACCAGTATTTTTGCGATTAAAAACAAGGAAATATAAGAAAGGAAAAAACAATGATGAAAATGTATCGCTGGCGTACAATATATATATATATAATCAATTGATTTTCATACGAAAAAGGAGTTGATTTTTGTACAAAAATAGGATCAAGAAATTGTAATTTTACATCCGTATCTTATCTGAAGATATAGATTAGTCTTGTTGAAATCACTGCTCTAACGTGCAGAATACACAACAATAATAACAACACTTATCGGCTCAGCGGTTCCAGATGGCAGACAAAAATAAAACTCAACTCAAAAAAGACCCCGCGACATTACTGAAACTAGCCGGTATATATATATATATATATATATATATATATCCAATCCCGGGCCAGCAACTAATCACTGTCTAGGGAATGGACTCAACCTCATGCTCATAATAGAATGCCTCAATGACTATAAAATCTCTCGTTCCTCAGAGTTTCGTGAGACCACTTAAACTCGTTACTCAACTGGTTATGCAACTGAATGCTGACTCATAGCTACCAAACTCAACGTTTCGACACTAGTGAAATCTGACACGAGAGAACTTTGACAAGTTTCTTATTCCACGAAAAATATTCCTCTTTATTTCTCTTGAGTTTAAACCCAACTTTCTGTTCCTTCAAGTATATATTCAGTTTCAACTTTACTTGATTATTTTCTACTGATAATTTCTTAATTCTAGATCATTCAGCTGCATTACACTTCTATTTAGCGCATAAATAGACTTTCCCTCTACATAGTGATATACTCACACAAAGATCTTTTATACACACAAAATATATTAGCTAGATTTAAAATAATGCAGACTGCTGTAAACGTTCTTCTTGCTGATATATCGAGGCATATTAACTCTCTATTATCATCTTTTCTAACAAAAAAGATATTGTAACAATTTTGTTTACCGATAAACTTTTAACTCACGAAATAAAAGTAAAAGTGAAGTTGTCTCCCTTTTGTCGATGGCGACCCAAAGGCTCCCTTTTCAATAGCTACTACAGCAAGGTGTAGGGGAGGGCACTACTCCTTTGCCTGGATTGCTCCACTTTAGTCTTGATACGTACGTCATATTGCTGAGTATTAAGCAAGGAGATAGCTGAGCAGGGAAAATAAACAACCAAGGAGGTATCATTTTAAAAGTCTTTGGTATGACGCGACCTGGGATTGAACCCAGGTCTCCCAGACCATTGGCAAACACTTAAAAAAATAAAATTTATTAAATCTGTAGAAATGTGTTTTATTCCATAATTAACACACATTCCTGATATATATATATATATATATATATATATATATATACTTTCTTTAAAGAAAGAACCAAAGACCGGTTACTTTAGGATTACAAATTTATTTCCATCTGGTTTTGTGTTTCTGATGTAAACCAAAAACACGAAGAAAAATATAACAGGACTTCTACAGATCTTATGGATAAAATAAATCAGAATAGACACGGGGGTTGGGGGAAGAGGGGTGAAGAGTTACCTCCTCGTTTTTTTTAAACTTCCGTTTTTTATTTGCTAATTTATTTTATTTATTTTTATTTTTCTAATTTTACCGTCGGTTGGAATAATGGTAATTTAACTTTTTTATTTATTTTATTTATTTTCTTTTTTTGTTAAGTTCGATAATTAACTTTTTTGTGTTTTGTTTATATAATAAATTTTTTGTAAGGGAAATATTAATACTTATATTAATTTCGGGTCTATTTCCTCAGTTACCTATTTTTTTCGTGTACGTATATTGGATAAGTTTTTTCTTTTCTTTATTTTTCTTTCCTTTTATTTCATTTACCTTATTTCTCAATTTTTTCTATGTTTTTTAGGGACAACTTCTTATAAGATAATTAGTCTATAGTTTAAATTTAGCCTTATGTCTACATCTTGCTATTAATTCACATCTCTTATTTAATAACTTTTCAGGCACTGGATACGTCATTATTTGTATTTTTTCTTCTAAGCGCAGGCTACATCTACCGTCAAAACTGTTTTTTGATGGTAGATGTAGCCTGTGCTTAGAAAAAAAATACACTGTTTAAGCCGAGAAGCTAAGAGCTCTGACAGCTGTTTTGACAGATACGAATCACGAGCAAGATCATTCAAGTCTTCTTGCGTGATCCAGTGTGGTTCATTGCTACTTGTTCCTGGATGTGTAGACTTAATATCTTCCAAAGATATTGACTCGGCAGAATCCTACCTTGAAGGCATTTCTTCATCTGATGAGGAAAGAAGATCCTTATTTACTGGAGGTGTGGGTACAGGAAGATAATCTGAATGGGGAACGGGTCTCATAGCAGATCGAAGGTTGGGATATTTGATCTTTTTCCCAGAAGATGCATTGAAACCAGTTATATTAGTTAAACAAAAATAACAATCATCTGCGTGGTTTCGCGGCTCTCTCCAAACAATCGGGACTGCAAAGTTGAAAGCCGCTTTCTTGCCATTAAACCATGCAGTTAATCCATTGTTGCAGAGTTTACAACAGATATGTGGAGCCCAAGACTTGTCCTTATCACCAATTTTACTGTCAAAATAGTGAAAGTAGGCGGTTCTGAGGAGGGAAGTAATGGTTCGACGCTGTGCAACTGTTGTGAAGTCCCCACACACATGGCAGAAAGAATTGGCCTTGTTGAGGCATCCTCGACATTTTGACGTGCTTGAAGCCATTGGAGAATCTGAAAATATAACAAAGTAAAACTAAATGTGCATTTGAAAATGTAATACTAATATTTAGTAACCCAAAAGATGTGTAACACGATAGTTGAGGGACACCAACCTCCTGCGCCGCCTGCGAGACAACCTCTTCCAATGACTGCCAGAGTGTGGATTGAGACCTGCTGCCTTAACTGTCAAAATCCGTCTTGATATATAACTATATATATATATATATATATATATATATATAATGTAATGCTATCACTTACGTTTAATGCATAATAACTAAAAAATAAGCCATAAGTCTCACAATATTAGAAATAACCCTGAATTCATATACGCCTTTATGTACCGTATATGCACAAAATGCACACTATGCATATCTAAAAAACTAGAGGTGATGAGTAAAAACGGATTTCAAATTTGAATTCAGCACCCTCAAATTAAGTAAAAACGGGTATTTTTGTGCTTGCCTCAATTTCTTTGTAAACCAGTGTTATCAGTATTAATAAAATCTCTGTTAGCACTAAAATATTCGCTCAATATTAAGATGGAAACGTGATGAGGAAATAAAATGCTTTCTTTTTCAGAAAATAATGTTAAATTTTCAATCAAAAGAAATAAACCTAAGGTAGTTGAGTAAGTAATAATTCTATACTTAATGAAAAAATATTTATTTCTTCGCATATTTATCCAATTCAGGTAGACTCGAAATTAGAATAAAAAGTTGATAACTTATCTATGATTCTGGTTGGCAAAAACTTGCATTTTTAACATTATTGGAGGGAAATATTTTAAAAGTTATTTTTGGTTTTTATCCTTTAAATTTTTAATGGCAAGTCAAATATTGAAAAACTTGCGTGCATGTGCCGATTAGCAGATAAATGGAAAGATACAGACATAAAAATTACATCTTCTGGGGCCTATTTTTCTCGGAAATTAACCCTATTTTGTATGGAAATATATTGAGTCCCCCACACACACATACACACACACACACACATATATATATATATATATAAATCTTGCATAAGGCCGTTTGCATTTTACAATGGGAATAGTATGCATCCAGTTATTCTCCTTAGTTCGAAGAATAATAAGTTTTAGAGGGAGAATAATTAGATGGGTAAATAGTTGGGCCGACAGGACTCTTTAATCTTGGTAACTTGTCTAGATGGAAAACTCTGAATACAAACTTGTATGACGAAATGTAGTATTCGTCCTAGAGCACGGCAACATATTTCTTGTTTGAGGTCAACCAGTAGGGTGACCTTCATTGAAAGCAGGTCTCTGGGTCAGTACGAAACTCTAGATTCGTCTCTGGGTAACCTGTAATTGATATTGTGGTCTGAACAGGAAAGCCAACGTCCGGATGAAAATCGCCACTCACCACGTGGCGAGAACTCGGGAGTTCACGTGCTATAAAGGCTAACAGAAAATTTTAGTTTGGCCCAGCCATCTGTCAAGTGAAAATGTCCCAGGTGGAAAAGAACTGAAATGGCAAATACTCAGCTTAGTTCTCTAATGAAGAAATCAGAAAAAAAAAACGCAAAGGAAAAGAATTAAAAAAATACATCCTGAAGTAACCAAGTCTATATTGATAATAAGCACAGAGCAGTGACCCTTAAAAAGATAAAAGCAAAAAGACCCTACTCTGACCAATTCAAACAAAAGTGAAAAAACAAAAAACAAAAAGGGAAGAAAAAAGAAAGACATCTATGAAATCTCCAAAGAGATAACAAAAAAAAACAAACTATAACTAACTCCTTTGCTCTAATGATATTATTGTCACACTATACATAGACACTGTACGCATCACCCCAAGGACATAAATGTTTAAATTGTTTGTAATATTCATGTTTAAACCTGTTTATCTCTCTATTTTTATACGCATTTGGGCGAAATAAATTTCCTGGTTGATCAGTTTGTGAAATTGTCTTCGGCTTACAATTCTTCAGTGAAGTCCCGCCGATATTAAACATTATAGGCCCATTCGTGCAGTATTTATAGATTTCTGGCAGGGTCCAGGATAAGAAGTCATAAAATAATTGGGGACCCCGTCTGAGGACTGGAATTTTATCCACATTTATGCATTATGTGTCTTTCACTCATTTTAACGACCCTCTGGTCCGTAACATATTTGGGGGGCTCGTCCAGGCTTTTTTTTCCAGAATTTCTTTAACGTATGCATCGAGTGTAAAACTGTGCCAAAATTTCAACCCATAAAATATATATGTAATTAATCGGAAAAGTGTTATGCTGATTGATGAGTAATTACGGAATCATTAACCGCGGCTAAATTGATATCAAGCGTTTTAAAGATATCAGTTAAATTTGCGACTGACCAAAGAGACAAGATTTCAGCCGTAGAAAACTTTTCGAGGAAACCAACCTCGGAAAGGTTGAGAAAATTGAAGAAAGATGAAACGATAGAAATAATTTAGAATTGGAAATTAGAGGAGCTATGCGCAGGGTAAAATTTAAAAAAAATGATCGTCGAACACATGGTCGATAACGACGTATTTGACGAAGAAGTTTTGCTAGGCCTATCCGGTAGTGCAGTAGCAGTATCCCCTGCCTAAATTGTAATTGAGAAGAATAGACAAATGGCACAAATGGAAATAGAAAAGGTAAGAATTGAACAACAAACAGAAGTTAGAGAACAGTATTATATATCAAACTAAGGATTACGAAAAACAGAAATTAGATATAAGCAAGCAGGTACGGTTAGTCCCTAAATTCGAGGAAAAACTTGAATTGGCCAGAACAATACTGTTTAATGTTATTACAATCGGCATTGAGGGGGAAAGCTCGGAAAGATTTGCGATGCTGACAGTCGAAGAGTGTGCAGACTACGAAACTGTAAAATGGCTATCCTGAAAAATTGTGAATTAGTTCCCGAAGTTTACAGATGAAAATTCAGGAACTATAAGATAAGTGGGCAAACTTATATCATGTTAATGAAAGAATATTATTTCGATAGATGGTGTCTCGTAATGAAGATAAACGGAAGCTACGGGCAATTAAAACAACTAATGCTTTTTGAAGAATTCCAAAATAGCTTCCCAGAAGAAATTCGGGTGTATTTCGGAGAAAAGACAAGAAGGAAAAGCCCTCGAACGGGCGTTAATGACCGAATACACAATAACACATAAAAAAGTGAAATAAAAACCTCCACTAAATCTTTCACGAATAAGAACTAATATTAAGATTAATAGTAGTAGAATTATGGGGAACAACCCAGAAGCTGGAAACAGACATGAGCTGAGCAGGGAAAATAAACAAACTATCGTTTATTTTAAATGTAACAAAAAGAAGCATATAGCATCAAACTGACAAGCAAGAATGTACAACGACAATAGATGGAAAACGACTGATAAAGCTGAAGGCGTGGTTAACATAAAAAGGAGAGATAAAACCTACTGATCCTTTACAGAAATAAGCCAGATTTCTAGACCGTGTGAAAATAGTAAAAGATCTATCATAACAATATGAGATACGCAGGGCATCCCACTCTTTGATAAAAAAAAAATCAAATGTACCGGTAGGAAAAACCACAGATACTGGGAAAAAGATTACTATTCGAGGAATCGGGAATAGAATGGAACAATCCCTATTCATTGAATTTAGTTAAAATCGAAATGGAAAACGGAATTGTTAATATAGGTGAGGTTGAAAGATTGCCAATAAGGAGGATAGGAATGTTAATAGGGAAAGATGTTGCCAGGGATGAAGCAACGCTGACATCGATAAGAAAACCGAAACTACTCCGAGATAAGAAGAAAAAGAATCTAGATAACCCAGCTGAAGTTGTGACGACTAGAGCTCAAACGAGGTCGACGCATGTTGAACCGAAAAATGGGCAGAATACAATGATGGATAGAAGTAACCGATCATTGGTTAACAAAGCACCCTTTCGATCTCATGGATTAGCAAGGAAAAATTTAGAATTCAGCCAAAAATTCATGAAGATTATTTATGCTAAGAAGACAGCAAATAAGAACTTTAAGGAAGGTGAAGAAGTACTCATCCTACCACCACTAAATGAAAACTATTTCAAGTCGGATGTCAATGTCCATATATTGTAGCGAGGAAAATAAGACCCTTCGGCTTTGTGATAAATACGCTGGAGTGTGGAAAAAACATAAGTCTATCATGCAAGCAAGATGAAAAATGACTATAGACGAAAAAGAATTGAGTCAGTTTACACCGTACCTGACCGTGTTGAGGTCTTTGCAGTGACATATCACAAGTCAGACTTAAAGAAGGAAAGAGAGACACCCACTAAACTGAAAAATAGCTACGATTGTCAGGTTAATGAATGCCTGTTTGAAAATTTTCCTGGCGTGGATATGTACATTAATGACTTTGGCATATATAGTAATAGTAAGGAAGAACATAAGAAAACCATCAGGGAAGTGCTTAAAAGATTGGAGAAAAGAATATTTTGTTCATGGAACATATTTGAAAAAAAAGTGAGAGGATAGATGGAGGGGATTAAATGAAAATTAGTTTTTATTGTCCAAAGAGCAAAGAAAAAGAGAAAGAGGAGCTTCTCCTTAAATTACTGAGAAAAAAAGAGTTGTACACTTTTTTTTATATAAGTGAGGGGGTTGTTACTAGACGTAGTATTCGTCCCAGAGCATGGCAAGAGATTTCTTTTTTGAAGTCAACCAGTTGGTTGACCTTCATTGAAAGCAGGTCACAGTGTACCATTATTGTATCAAAGGGACATTTCGAACCCTTTGTGACTCTGCCGTAGTAACAATTTGACGAACGCGAAAACTCGGTTAAACTATTCAAAGGTTTATTTACTACTAGGTAGCAGTAGTCGCCGGGAGAAAGGAAGACAGAAACCATATAGTAACTAAGGCGACGGCGTCAACTAGACAATATTAAGCAACATATCATGGTGGGAAAGAGAGAGCAGACACAGACCTTGAATTTTTTCCTAGTTCTAACATGCTTTTCTGTTGGGTCTAACGCCCCCTTTGGAGCACCCCCAGAATTTGGGGCTCGTAAACTTTTATCTTCTTACATCTTCGTCACTGGTGTTCAACTGACGTATTTAACTTACCACTTCTTGCTGTTAACTCCTGAAAAGTACACGAGTCGTCCCTCATTTCCGCCTTTCGTGTCGGAAAGAAACTTCCGCATCCGCTCGCTGTGCACTTGCGCACAAAATTTCGAAACTCAGGTTTTTTAGTCATTTTTAATTAACACGAGTGCCTCGGCCAACCCATTCGGAGAATACTGTCAACTTTATTTATCTATTTATTCGTTCCTTTAATTTCATTTTTTATGAGCCAGTCAATTACGTTCCCACAGAGTCTGGTCAAAACTCTAAATTCATCCTTGGGTAACCTGTAATTGATATTGCGGTCTGAACTGGAAAGCCAATGGAAAAAACTCCCAAAATATATGGTGAAGTAACCAAGTCTATATTGATAATAAGCACAGAGCAGTGACCCTTAAAAAGATAAAAGCAAAAAGACCCTACTCTGACCAATTCAAACAAAAGTGAAAAAACAAAAAACAAAAAGAGAAGAAAAAAGAAAGACATCTATGAAATCTCCAAAGAGATAACAAAAAAAACGAACTATAACTAACTCCTTTGCTCTAATGATATTATTGCCACACTATACATAGACACTGTACGCATCACCCCAAGGACATAAATGTTTAAATTGTTTGTAATATTCGTTTTTAATCCTCTTTATCTCTCTATTTTTATACGCATTTGGGCGAAATAAATTTCCTGGTTGATAAGTTTGTGAAATTGTCTTCGGCTTACAATTCTTCAGAGAAGTCCCGCCTAATTTTTATTTTTTATGTGTTACGGATGATTCCACGGATTGTTGAAAGAATATTTATGAGAACGATATTAAACATTATAGGCCCATTCGTGCAGTATTTATAGATTTCTGGCAGGGTCCAGGATAAGAAGTCATAAAATAATTGGGGAACTCGCCTGAGGACTGGAATTTATCCACATTTAAGCATTATGCGTCTTTCACCCATTCTAAAGACCCCCCGGTCCGTAACACGGTATATATATCGGTAGGATTTCTAAGAAACCCTTCTGAAATCACAATAAAACCTGCAGAAGAAATTATTCGTTGCCAGCTAAGCATTAAACTTGGACACTTCACAGAAGATGAAGTTTATACAGTAATGAAAACAATTGAATGCAGAAAAGCTGCTGGCCTCAGTGAAATACCTGCTGAATTATGGAAGACAAAATATTCATAATATATTTATTCGATTATGCAGTACTGAATATAACCAAAACAAAATAGAGAAATGAACGCAAGTTTGCATCCTCCTTCTAACCCAAGAAATCTCAACTTGGAATTATCAAAAACAACAGTGATATAACCCTAAATCTAACTATTGCTACTACTATTATAATGCCCTGCTTCTTTATTTCAACTGAAGTAGAGAAAATTCTTTGGAAAAATCAGAATAGATTTTTGTGAAATTGATCCACAACTTTTCATCTCCTGACTATTCGTCTAATCATCGAAGGACTAAATGCAAATATATCGAGGTAACATTCTCGTTTAAAGATATCTCCCAAGCATTTGATTCCATACACAGAGGAAAGATGGTATAACAACTTATATGGTCTTCCCCCAGTAATTGTTTCTGCTATAATAATTCCCAACTAAACACGAAGGCAACGATTCGCTCACTTAATGGTGATACTAATCTGACATCGTTGCTGGAGTCTTGAAAGCGATGTAAATTTATGTAAAGCATGGACTGCTATTGACAAGTTAATGACCATAGAAATCTGATCTCTGTCAAAATAAAATGGGAGTTCTTCCAAGCTGAAGCTGTGTAGTACTACCATATGGTTGCACCACTTAGGCTTTTACGAAAAGCCTGATGAAAAAGCTCCACGGGAAGTGCACAAGGATGTTACATTCTACTTTGAACAAATCCTGGAAGTAGCACCCTACTAAATATCAGTCATACGGTCACTTGCCTCCCATCACACAAACCATCAAAGTAAAAGGAGCAAGACATGGTAGGTATAACTGGAAAAGTTAAAACGAATTTATAAGTGATGTTTTCCGATGGACTCTTCCACATGGACACACCTGTATTGATAGACCAGTCAAAATTGTCATTCATCTTCTCAGTGCAGACATTGGATGACCAAATGTGACAAGCAGGATGTGACACAGGATCAGTTTTTAAACAGAATAAATTTGGTTTGTATTCAGTTTTCCTTCTAACCTTGTTGCCAAACAACGGCTAAAGAACCAAAGTTGCCCGTCGATCAATTAATAGCTGGGTTAGAAGAGAATGATTCATGTCTTTCTCAAAGGCATTAGCGCGAAACGAAACACAGCTTCGTCCTAGATCAATGAATTTTAATGTAAGGGCTATTCTAATGTATTTTGATGTAAAGTATTGTCATAAAATTTTTCTGGATTAATGAAGAAACATTTCATGTGCTAAAGTTGAAAAAAAATTCAGTTTGATAGCAAAGCAGAAAAATAGCAAACTGAAACTTAGAAATAGGCGTGCTTGGAGACAGATGAGAGATCACAGTTTGAAATCGAGTTACGCTGTGGTATGGTGAAGTACAGAGTCTTGGTCAAAAAAGAAGTGGCAACGGAGCAGCATGAGAATGCAGATGGTTCTTAGTAGCATTTAATAAAGAATCTGGCCAAGGTGATCTGTTTGATGTGTCTATTTGGAGACAAAGGAAAAGAGAACGTAAATCTCTGGTGAACAGGTTCTTTGGCAACGATGATTGCTGAAATATGTTGTGAATCTTTGAGGCCCCCTCCAAAAAAATACTATTAAGAAGAAGTCGTGCGAAAATAAAACCACGAGAAAAAATGCTGAGAAACTACAAAGACTAAAGAAACTATTTATTTCTCTAAAACGTGGCCAAGCAGGTCAAGTGTAGACGCAGACAACAGATATAGTTTCTCCGATAAATGTCTTTCTTTTTCTTTTTGCGTGATGTTTAGATGTTTTTGCTGGTAAAATATAAAAGGTAAATTCTAAATATTCAACAATTAAAATTTAAATTACTAAATCTTATTATGAAAAAAAAAAGTTGGTAAATCTTTCATAAGGGTTGCCTGGGTAAAAAATTAGCGTAATGGGTTATTCTGAAAAAAATATTGTAGAAGACGAGTCTTTCAAGTAACTGTGATAAAATGTTAAAGCTAAAATGAACTATAAATGAAACATGAAAACAAAAATAACAAGAAGTTGAGTTGAATAGATGTTTTTTTATGTATTTATATATTTTATGTAATAAGTAATAATTTACTAATATGTTTTTATGTGTGTATTAATTTTATATGCGTGCCGTGTACATAAATGTTTTTATTATTCTTTACTTTTTTATTTGCTCACTGTGTGTCAGTCCTGAATTCCTTTGATGATAAAAGTTGGTTATCATCGTGAAATTTGAAAAAAATATCTCAGATCTGTCTTTTTTGAATACCGGCCTTCTACTGTTTAGCAGGGAGAGCATTAATCCAACTTCTCATCAAGTTAGATTTAACATTAAATCATTTCATAATGAGAGCCACGAACTGAGACACATTCGTGGTCGTCACAAATAATGTTAGACCCCTCGATATTCCCCATTTTGGAACAGCTCAGCAATAAGTTAAGCCCAGCAAAGCAAGTATGGCTAAGAGAGAAGGCCCCCTAAGATCGATTGGTTAAGTGAATAACACCCACCAGACACGAACAGCAGGTAGTCTCCTGAAAAACCAGTAGTGGGACGAGCCCGTGGTATTAAGGCATTAAAAGATTTCCAGCGGATGATACCTGTTTTAGACCCACTAGATTTTGACGGTATAATAAAGAAAAGTTGCTTTTGGAAATGTTGACATGCTCGTCTTTTTTTCTTTGACAGGATAATTTTTTTATATGTGATGAAGCACCTTAACTCAGGGAACGTTATAAATCATTTAAGTATTAATTGTGTGGTAAATAGCACCTAAAATATTTTGGGGTCTGTATTTGGATACGACTTCTGTTTTTTTTTTTGTTCTTGAAATGTGAACGCTGATAACAGATCAGTTTCTAAAATAGAATGAATCATTCGCCTTGTTTGTTTCTTATTACTTTAATTCAGGGATTCTCAAACATTTTACTTAATCCTCTCCTTTATAACCAAATTCAATTCCTGTTCACCCTTAAAATTATTTACAGAATCTTAAATAAATAAACATTACACATTTGCCTGCATTATTTCAATTTACACAATAAAAAAACCCCCAGTAAATTATGAATGTATACACACCTTTAATTCTTGAATAATTTTTAATGGGAACGATGGGTTTGATGGGCACTGAGGAGATACCGGCTGTATATTTGTCAGTTTAAGCCATAAATAACCACGTTCTATGTTGTAAGTGCTTCTCTATTTGCTTAGTGAATAATGTAGATGACTAAATCTAGATTCGACCATATACGAACTTGGAAAAGCAAGTAAAATGAGCTTAATAGTTACAAAAAGATTAGGATATCATAAAATCAAATAAGAAAGTCAAATTTTATCTATTCAGTGAAAATGCAAACTAAAGGAAAAATGTACTGACATATTTTACTGGTATAATTATTATGGTTGTAACTATTACCAAATATAATAAAACGTTGTTTTTATAGTGCCACATAGAGTATGACTTATAGATACACAAGCCTACACACAAATAGATGCACATAAATACATATAGATTTGAGCATCTTAGAGACCTTTTCGACATTCTTCAGAAAATTTGATATCTCAAATTTCAATATTAAGTTTTTGTCGTTATTGTAATTGCTGTTATTTGTTGAGGTAGCCCACTGTTTATTAAAAAGAAAAGTATATTTTTATTGGCTTATAATTTTATTTTTTGACTGTTTTAAAGTTTTTTTGCTGTAGTATGTCAACTATCGCAACCCTGTCGGGAGAAGAAAGTCAGAAATGCTGAAGATGAGTAAGACCTCTTGGTGGTGAGACTTCTGTCTGAAGGTCTGAGAACTTTATTGCCTTTAATCCTATGGTCATTCGGTCCTGGAGTGGTTGTATCTTTTAGGGTCCCATACATCTGTTCAAAATTATTTGTATTGGATAAAAATACGTGAAACCATGTGTCTGATGATTATTATTGAATAGAAATAATTTATTTGAAATCATATAATTGTGAATAGAGTATTAGTTATAGATAGGCATACTTGAAACCATAACACAGTGAGTAAAAACCTCTTAAGAAAAAACTACGCAAAAAATGTAAATAAAAACAAACAATTAATGCGATTTCCTCACCTCTTGGCATGAAATAACCAAGACGAGTCGACATGCCGTTAAAATTGACTATTTTTGATCACGAATACTAACATATTAAATTGAATGAAGTGTTAAAACTATACCTTAAAGAAAACATAAGAGTAACAAAACTGAAGAATTTACAAGAGTTGTACAAAAATATATTTTGTGAAAGAGATTGTGAAGTTTTGATAACAAAATGTCAGACTTGGTGCAATAATGAAAAAAATTTCGAAGATATCAAATTCATAAAGAATATGTTCGATAAAAATCTCGATAAAATTTTGGGTAAATATTTATTCTGGATGTGGTGAAGTCAACCATAGTTATCTCCTCCGGGATCAGTCACCTCTATATATTTTTAAAAAAAGCTTCTTCCAAACTGACCACATTTCTGTTGCATTTCAATAAAGCTTCAAATCAAATTATAACCACATTTGTTTTCATCACACTGATATATAATTTAGTTACTAAAAAAGAAATATTCTTATTTATCTACCCGCTCTTGCTTTTTCATTTCAAAATTATGTCATCGTTGCCCCCCCCCATGTAATCAGCAGAATTTATTTGTCTGGTTTGGGTTTAATGGCATATCAACCTTTGTGTGTAATTTAATACCAAAGCTATCCTTCTAGAAGAACAGATGTAGTCCTATTTAACCCCTATCTGCGGGGATAAGGGGTTTCATACCTTTCCCAAGGGGCATTAGTCCGAAAGGGAACGTAATAGAGTAACTGCAGTTCGAACTTACAATCAAGCAGGTTAGCCACTAATCCACGAGAACTCCCGATCTTTTTTTCTTGAGAGTTGTGTTTTATGACTAATGTGAAAATCAAAAGAAGGTTTTTATGATATCAATTAATTTAATCAGATGTTTACACATGAAAGAAAAATTGTCTACTGTGTACAAATATTTTTGTATTTCATTTTAGAATTTTCTCCGCAACATTTTTTTACTAATACCGCAAAGTTTATACTGATAAAATTTAGATTTATAAAAGTTTTTTTGATCCTATTATTTTTTTCCTTGCGAGTTTTCCAAGTTTGTTTTTAAAGGTGTTTTTTTTTCTACCGAAGTCTGCGTAACAGCATATTTCCTCAGGTCTCTGAGACTCTTCTAAGTATTCTACCTGAAACTTAGCTGTGCTGTGGTACGAATGGTATCGATTTTTCCCCTGATCTCCAATTCCTTATGTCTCCTTGGGAACGGTTTCACGTGCGCCGACTATAATTGGTATTTTCGTCACCCTCCTGTTCTATACCTTTTTCAGCTTCCTGGCAAGATCTAAATATTGGTCTTTCTTTCTTTCTTTCTTTCTTTCTTTCTTTCTTTCTTTCTTTCTTTCTTTCTTCATGCATGAATCAACACAATCTCTTTTTTTTTTGTCTGTAGAACTAATTCTGGTCTTCTGGCAGAAATTAGGTGATCCATTTGTATTTGAAAATCCCAAAAAATTTAATGCATCTCATTTTCTTGGTGGGGTTTTGGTTTGTACATATATTATTTGATAGTTGGGTCAAACTTCAATATTTTGCACAATTCCTTGCGAATCAACTTTTCCACTTAGTTGTACCTCGTTTGTATTCATTTTGTGCTAGTTTCGCTAAATATCTGATTAATCGTTTCATCTTTTTCTTCATATAATCTAAATTTGCTATTGTATTGTGTGTAATTGATTTTCGCTTAACATAATTCGTCCTTATAGCGTTGTTTTCTGCTGCAATTATTAAAGATTCCGTTTTTTTTTTCTTGAGATTTCCCTTCTTACCCATGTCCATGTTTTCTTGTATGCAATATCGCAAGTTTATCACTTGAAATATCCATGCGCTTGTTATTCTTTCCATTTCAGTTTCCTCGTTTTTATTGTTTTTCTGTCCGTAATTATGTCACTGATGCTGTAATTTGCTGTTGTAATCTCTCTCTCTCTCTCTCTCTCTCTCTCTCTCTCTCTCTCTCTCTCTCTCTCTCTGTGTTCTTTTTAACGCTTCCCACCCCCGAGTTCATGTGCTGATGCTTCAACGCAATCTTCAATACCCGCAAATCCTTTTCTTGACCCATATAGTCTGTTTATGTCATCTCTCTCGAATGTAAAACATTTTGTATTGTCATCAACTTCATGTCCTTGTCCATTTTAGGAATGCCCCAGAACATCTTACAAAAGGGTCTGTCCAGGTATTTTACCCTTTGATGAGATTTCTGCTGCTGAGATTAGTTTCGAGAAGCTTCCTCCTTCGTCTGAGGTACTCTTTTCTTATTTTTTCTTTCATCTTCGCTTGATCCAGTATTCCCAATTTTGTAGTTTTTCTTCTCTCTTAATATTCTAATGCTTTCCTGATTTTGCGTTTCTAGTCCTTCCGCTAATTCTTTTTCTCCTCTTTTCATTTTGAGCATGGCACATTTTTCAATGTCAAATTCCATTCCTTTATCCTGGCTGTAAATTATTATGGTTTATATCAGGGTCTCCAGTTTTTTTTTTTCATTTTCTGCATGTACCTTTCTATCATACATGTACATAAGGTGATTAATCTTTTCTTGTGATTTAGTTAATTTGTAGACCTCTCCTAGCATTTCCTAAGTACGTAGTTTAGTGGCATCATTGTTATAATGAATAGCAGTGGCGAAAGCAAGTCTACTTGGAATATGCCTCTTTGGATTTTTACCGCTGCTAGGGCTTTTGCCATATTTCTACCATCAATTCCACTTTCAACTTTTTCATAGTATTCGAGATGAAGTTTATGATTTTGTCGGATATTTATACATTTTCAGACATTCTATTATTCAAGTTTGTGGAACCCTATGATTGGCCATTTTGGAGTCAATCCATACCATGGCTACATTTTTTCGTCTCGTTTTGGATTCTTTGAGGATGTACTAGTCTATATATAGTAGTTCCTCTTACTCCCCATAGGCATTCTTTTTCTTGTTCCGGAAAAAGTTCGCGGCATATCAGCAAGGAACAGATTATCTGAGCGGTCAAAATTTTCCACCTCATGAGCAAACACATTATGGATCTAGAGTTGTTGTAGATTGTCCCTTTTGTGGGTCCTTTCGAATCCGGGTAGTTTTCGTCTTCGTCATTCATTCGGATAAATAATAAAGAAAATAACTTGTGATCTTCTGGATTTTACGATTCAAACAGACGAGAAGATGAAAATAAAAGAAAATAACAAGAGGCTTTATACGCTCTCCCATGGGGGTTGAGCACTCTGGCGAAAGAATTTTCGGCTGCCACTCGCATAATGCAAAGCTCTTCGAACGAATTGAGCTTTCTGGTATCCGGTAAGGTATAAATGTAAATAAACGAAAGCTACTACTAAATCTCTCATAATTCCCAAGCTGACGTGGTTCGTCTGTTGGCTGAGCGGTATGATACTAAGTCTAACGTAAAGTTGGGCGGGTTTCGCTTCAAGCGTGTTTCGTGTCTGAAGAGTAGTGATACAACGAAACAGTCTGTCTGTGTATGACAATATATATATATATATATATATATATATATATGTCTAACGCAGAAATCAAAACCATATATAACTACAAATGGTTTCACGATTTCATGAGCATCAAGTAATAACTGCATTCTAAGGAATGCCGGACAGGATGCAAAGGTAGAACGTCGATATCGACGTTGGTGTCCTCAACCTTTAAATTTTTGGGGATGGCTTCGAAGATGAATTATCACTTATAGGGTATAAAATCTAATATTTTACAACCAATAGGCGAAGCACAAATAAGTAAGAAACGCTTACACATAAAGCGGATCAAAATCACCGAAACAAAACCTTTCGAACAAATCAGTAAAAAAAAAAAAAAAAATAGCATCCAAAAATAAATAAATACTTTTTACAATCTGATGTGACTGGAAAATCAAGTGTGGTGTTTTCATCTACACCCGCACACTTGAACTCCGAACGAACTTGTCACTAGGACGCTTTCCTACACAGAAAAAAAACCTTTCATTTGGAACCGGTCACGTGATCAGAAGATCTATTTATTCACGCTTTCTTTGGCAACTAACACATACACACAGCAACACACAGCCAGTGAACAGGACATGCTAACACAATTTCTTCATTGTAAAGACGACACACTGGCGGCTACATCGACATGCTAACACCAACCAAAATTTCATTTCGTTACCATAACAACACATCAGTCAACTGCGAATCCACACAACCAAAAGACAACATTCATCGCAGCGAAAGTAAGTTGACCATTTTTCTGTCTGCTTATTTTCTTATTGAACTACCTCAGTTAGATTTCCCATATCTCCACACACACACACACACACACACACACTCCCACGCGCACCACATTATATTAATCTCTTATCAAGGACATTGATGAACTTTTGAACTTTTGGTCTCTTACGACTACAACTCAACAAAAGATTTAAAAAAAAACACTAAGTTTGTAAAATACGTATTTTGTATGAATATAAATGTTTAATTATTTCAATCTGGTTTTCCTAGTATCATTTCTTCACGTTATGATATAAATTTTATTTGTGGACAGGACACTCAGATATAATTTTTTTTTCTTTTTAATCCAAGCAGACTGACCCCACGCGCTTATTGCTGGTAGATAGGGAGCACCATCTCCGGGAAGAGGTCCACTGGATCGGTGTTCGTGTCCGCAGGTATGATGCCAGTTTCTTACAGCAATCTGAGCTGACTCAAAACCTCCGTCAATCTGATGGAATACTGAACCTCATGTTAAACGATCAGAAATAAGGTGCTCAAGCAAGGTTTGGAGCAGTTTGGATCGTTTAAGGGTTTAAACATTTAAACAACGGTACACAGAAAGTATGAAATATAAAATGGAATCAGATTTTTGTTAAAAAAGATCCGGAAAGAATATAGAACAATGAAGATGGATTCTGAAAAAGATCAAAGAAAGTTAAAAATTTCTTTAATTCTAATGTTGTTATTTACTAAGTTTTGTTTAGATCTGTCACTCAGGCCTTAGTTTGTTTACTGTACTTGCTATAGCTTAAATGGTCACCAATCTAAGTATTGAACTGGTTCATCATTGATTATCTTCGATAATCTAGCGAAAATTGATGCTTTCAGCGTTAAATGCTTATGTTAACTTTTCACAGAAATTATTTTGTGTCGTAAGAAGAGTTATCGAAACTTATTTTTTGTGTCCGTATTTTGTTCCTTTAAACTTATTTTTTTTATGTGTTGGCATTTCGATTCGTTTGAAAATCTCTCAATGTAAATTTCAAATGACCGATTAAATCACAAAAATTTGAATTAATAAATTTTATTATTAAAAAATAGCCAAGTAAAAATTCGGCATTTTTGTTGTTCTGGAAACTTCATATTTTCAAAAAGAAAACTTATAGGCTTTTCCCTCCATTTCTCTCTTATGAGACATCTACCTTTGAGGATCAAGCATCATTATTAACTCCTACATCATCCGTCTTTATTAGGTATCATTACTGATGTTATGATTTCCCTTTTTCCCTATTAAATCCTTTCCTTCTATTCTTACCATGCTTGCTTCATTAAAATCTTGGAATGTTTTTTTCTTTCCTTTTCTTTCTGTGTAAACGACGAGTATGACGAGTGGCGTCAGGTCCAGATATGCTCTCTGTCAGTATGAACTGTAGATAAGTGAAGCTGAGGGTCAACAAGAGAGCTATTGACCCCAGGGAATTAATGATACGGGCATAACATCAAGTGTCGCCTAACTGGCGGGTTGTCTCTTTAAGAGTCCACCGTATGCCCAGTCAGCAAGGGTATCTCTATGAGGTTGTTGTTAGCGAGATAAATAAAAGAAACGAAAAAAAAAATTGTTAAAGAAATTAGTAGCTGGCGGTGGAATGATATTTATCTTTTGAAAAAAGAGTAAGAAAAAAAGAGGATGAAGAAAATAGAGTTAAAAAGAAGTAGAGAAGAATTTAAAAGGGATAAATAAGTAATATATATATATATATATATATATATATATATATATATATATATATATATTATTAATTTATCCCTTTTTTTACAGTTTAGGGGATAAATAAGTAATGTATATATATATATATATATATATATATATATATATATATATATATATATTACTTATTTATCCCTTTTAAGAATAAGTAATATAAATATACTACTTATTTATCCCTTTTAAATTATATATATATATATATATATATATATATATATATATATATATATATATATATATATATAGAGAGAGAGAGAGAGAGAGGAACAGACAGAGACAATTTTGTTGAGAGAGAGAGAGAGAGTGAGAAATAGAAAGACAGCAGGCCCTTGTAATGAGCAAAGGGAACATATACTTTTAATATTGACAAATAATTAAACAGAATAGTAGTTATTTACTAAACTTAGCTGACTTATGGTCCAAGACCAGAAGGATGGGAGATACAGTAAGAATCGAACATAGTAATAATATTTTACTATTCAAGATTGTTAACTGTTACAAACATGTGGTACTCAAAATAGAACCAGGATAAATTGTAAGGATGGGTTCGGAAAAATAGAGCAAGGATAATTTATGAGGATGGGTTCGGAAAGAAATTGCAAAAGAAAGAAAATACAACGCACCTGAAAGATAAGAAAGAAAAGTACTCTAAAAAAAATGAGAAATTAAAAATTAGATTAAACCCCCCACCACCACCACGAGAGAACGAAAAACGAAATACAATTACAAAATGGATAAGAAAATGAGAATAAAATATAGTGAGAATAGATATAAGGAAAAGTACTCACAAAATTAAAAGAAGAAAAATATGAACGAATAAAAAGGCAGAAAGGAAAAAGAAGAGGAAGTGATGAAAGTTCTTTTGAAGTCAAAAAAATACTAAAGAGAAATGAGTTTTCAAAAAAGTTAAAAAATACTAAAGAGAAATGAGTTTAAACAGGTGAAGAAGGACAAACCAATTGATAAAATGGGAGATACGAGTAAATAAGTCTACAATTAGAATAAAACTGATAATTGTAAAGAGAGAAAGAGAAAGAAAAAAAGAAGTAAGAATTACTGAAAGGACAAATAACGTTACTTATTTTATAAGGAGTTCACACATTAATTTATTTCTTTTTTTTTCTCTCTCTCTAATTGTAGCCTCCTGACTACACACATTTTCTTTCTTTCTTTCTTTCTTTCTTTCTTTCTTTCTTTAGGATAGTCTATTTATGTCTACCTATGTTTCTATTTTTGGCATAACGGGGTTATTTACGTATAGATCAACTTGTATATGAATTCGAGATGATAACATCAGTTGTGTTGGTCAGTTTAAAACGCAGAAGTATCAATCGGTTGAAAGCCATTGAAATCACTCGAGAGAACATGAACGGGTACTTTGATTTTTAGTTAACTTTTTTTATTTACATTGGAGTAAACGTATATGTGGATGTATGAATATATTGTACAAATATCTGGTAATTATTAAATACAGGGAAAATTGAGCCGTTATTCGTTTCTAAGTTTCTGAATACTTTTTTAAAACTTATCATTTGCCGTTTATACATATTGATGACGCTAATTAAATGGCCACATTCAAATGAAATTCTTTATTTGAACATTTACATCATTTGTTAAGATCGCAATTCCTAAATTGAAGATCAAATTAAGCTTTGTTTTTTTTGTTTTTTTTTGTTTTTTTTTTTTGTTTTATGATAAGGGCCTCCATTTGGAGCAGTTAGAGGACAATAAATAATTGTCTTCCTTGGTCACATGTGACAATCCTAAAATTCATTTCGTTCTTTTGGTTTCTGTTTTTTTAACAGTAAAGACCTCTTCAGTTAGAACAATATGTGCATATTTTTATCTTGTAGTGGTGTGTTTTTATTTGCAAACAATATAAATAATGTAGACGAAAGAATATTCACCAGAAAAATAAATTTATATCTCAACAAGAAAAAGAAAAGGAAACATTACAAAAATCAGTATGAATCTTCGAATATAGTTTGTTAGATATTCGTGTGTGTGTCTGTGACTAATACGAATATTATGGTGAATGAATATTTTGTTTGTTTGTATGCGAGAAACTAAAATATGAAAAAGTGTCCTGTACGACTTTATGTGTAGGTTGACTTAGTGTTTCACGCGAAGTACTAATAGACAGGAAAATGGCAATGTATTTTTGAAGGCCGTGTTTTCTCTCACGTTTGTTGTTTGTCTCCAATGGGATGTAACGAGATGTCTGAGGCCGTGCACGTGCGTAAGACTGGAACATGTCCAACCGATAGGCAGAACAGGGGCAAAAAGAGAGCGAGTCCTCTAAGTCGTAGACTATAAAAGCAACCATATCACGTGACCGGCTCCAAAACTCAAGGTTTACTTTGCGCGGCACAAAATCAAAGGCACGGATGTTGTTGGAGACACAAGGCACGTGATTTCTCTGACCAATAGGTTCTCGAAACTAATTAATTTACCGACGTCTACCACCATTTGTTTCGAAAGCAAGTGAATATTGGATATTATGTATGTATTAAATGTTTCTATCTGTAAATGAACTTATCCTGTATTTCGTCCCGTTTATTCAGTGTTAGTGTATTATGGAGATACTAATACTAATACTGGACATTAGTGAGTGAGGACGTCACTAAATATCCTCCATATCATCAACCAACCCCAAAAAGCTTATAAATTAATCTTTTATTTTATAAACGCATTTCTTACAAGGACAAAAACTCTCTAATTAAGTTAATGAATGCTTTAAAGAATTTGGTAGAATATAAAATTTATCTATCGCAATTTACTTCAATTTGAATTAGTTTGTATTTTCCATCCAATCGAATTTTGGGGTCCCAATTCGATTTTGGTATACGAAATTTTTAAAAGGACAATTTCCTTTATTGGGCAGATTCAAGGGGAAATATCAGTGCTTAGCAATCTACACCTTGTTTAATGTCATTATGCAAATCAAATAAACCTCAATAAATAAAAATGTTCTAAATTAATATTTGTCAAATTTAAATTCTTCAATTTACACCTTTATAAAGATATTTTACTAAATTTTCTGTCATTTTTAGCGGTTTGTTTTTGAGATATTTGGCATTTCCCAAAATGGACTGACTGGTGTTAGTATACATATTAAACTAATATTTGCATATGATCTCTGAAATCTAATGAAAGCTATTTTCTTTTTTTTTTTAACTTTTTATCTTTTGTCTATATGTTGAAACAAAGGTAAAGTACAGGATCAAAACGGGCCGAAAAACAGAAAATAATTAAGTTACTGAGTAAAGGAATGTCCACTTTTGAGATATTGAAGGAGCTTTCCAGAGATCATCGAACGATAAAAATGGCGGTTGAAAACTCAAAGCAAAGGAAAAGGCTTTAAGAACTTGTTTTCTCGAGGTGAACGTAAACGAAATCGAGTTGTAGCGAAACAACCACTTTTTGACCAGTACTTAGATCATTTGGAGTTAAGGGAGTCAAAAGGGACAAAAGGTTTTGAATTCTTTGTGAATTGGGATGTGTAAAAATTTCTCGCTGGTAAACTTCTCTGGGCTCAGAAATAACATGGAAATTGACAGAGATTTGATGGAACTAAATGATGTTTCAAAGGATAGATTTTTATCCAATTAAAACGTTCGTATAGCAACAAAACAGCAACAAGAAGGCAGTAGTATGATGACAGAATAGTGATATTGTGGTTTTATTTGCATAGTACAAACCTCAGTCTGGCAATTTCCAAGTGAAGTGTCTATTAATACACAACGAAGCTCCCTCTCATCTATCAAAGCTTGCCTTTGAATTCTTTGAGCATAAAATATTTTCAGGAAAGATGATACAAGTATGGCCACCATCATGTCCTTATCTGAATCCGATTGAAAATTTATGGTCAATTGTGAAACAGAAATTATATGAAGGTGGTAAGCAATTTAAAAGCAAACTAAACCTATGGGAAGCTATTAAAACTACCACTTAAAGTAAAGAAATGAGCAAAATCAATGGATAATAGACAAGTGGAAATTACTGAGTAGAAGGGTCAATATATTAAAATGTAGAGGAATCAAAGATTTATCATATGTGTTTGCTATTTGCTACATTATAGTTATTGATCAATTTTAGATGATTTTATTAGCTTTTTATTAAAGTAAAATGTGATTATTTGGTTTTATCTTATAACTTCAAACGGCAGTATTAAAAGAATTTTAAAAATTAAATAAAACATTGTGATACTACTTTAAATTTTAACTCAGGCATTGCGTTGACATCTAAATTGATTGTTTAAAATTGGACAATTTTTTAAAAACCAAATTTGAACTATTGAAGCTCCTATGACTTACTTAATAACTTCAAACAGGGTGTAATGTAAGCACGAATAGGGCTTTAATCGGACAAATAGCCAGTTAATCTCCTGATATGAGTGGTAGTTGTATGTCTAACATACAAATTTGATGTCTGTGTATCACAGAAGACATCGCCTCTCAATTCAATTGGACAATGTTTGCATTTATTGAATCCAGACATATGATCTCTGGTATATGAAGAATAAAAATAACTTCAAACATCGAGAAAAAAAAATTTGCTCTCTCGGTTTCAATCAAAATTTAATCAGAATCCGTAATTATATATATATATATATATATATATCAGTGGCGACTCTAGCCTATTTTTGCGACTCGTGCACTCCCCGCCCTGTGTCAACTTCAGTTCCCAACCCGTGGTCCGTGGACCCAAAGTAAGTCATCATAGTTGCTATTGCGTGATTCTCCATTGATTTGCACAGATTGACAAACGTACCTTGCATGGTGCTTTTTTTGTAAACAATCAAGATACTATATAATTTGTAGTCTTGTTAATACAGTAGATAAGATAATTTTTTTCCTTTCATATCGTGTCTACGATATACACAGACACAGCTAGTAGTTTCAATTTCGCTTAAAATAAAGATTATTTGTTGAAAATGTATTCAAATAAACAAATTTTAGTTACAGAATGTAATATATGCAACATTCATTAAAGAAATAGACATCTGTTAGTGAAAAAACGAATTAAAACACGCCGTTTAACCAACATTTACCATAGCGATGATGATGACGTCGGCGACGGCTATAATCTGCTATCCCCCCCCTCTCTCTCTCTTTCTCTCTCTCTCTTTTTCTCTCTCGGTCCCTCTCCCTCTTCCCAAGACAGGCGTCAGCAGTCACATTGTGCTAATTTTTTTGAGCACGGTATTTTGACTTGCTTTTGCCATTGGCTACAGCCAAAAGCGAGATTTCTCTAACATTACTGTTATTATAAGGGTCTTGTGCTTGGCACGGATTACGCGTGTTCAACATTATAGCCGATTTTATGGGATGTTCAATGGATCTGACGGAGGCCGGACAAAGACCATCCGTTCAAAACAGCATGGTTGTATTATTCCCAGATATATTTATGAACTTTTGGCTACTTAGTTATCGAAACTTGAATAGATACGTAATTTAATTGAGATCAGACTAAGTATGTTTGCTTGAAAATAATGGATGATTTTTAATCCATTTTGAATAACATTGACCAAGTTATTGGTCGTACCGGGCACGAGTAGTACTAGTCCCATCTCCTCCCCTGATATATATATATATATATATATATATATATATATATATATATATATATACAAGTGTGTGTGTATGTGTGTGTTACGCTACGGGATCATAAGTATGCATAGATGTTATATTTCGAAAAGTGCAAAGCGACTCTGTTGTTTGCACTACGAAAAGTTTGTTAGCCATCGAAGAACAAGAGAAAGATAAAGTAAAAGAATTACTTATGTCATAAAAATGCTATCAGTCTCATATGCGGGAGACGAAAGAACAACAACCCGACTTCGATCTCTTAGCCCCAAACGGACCCTTCGCCCCAGAGGTTTATCACACACACACACACACACACACACACACACACACACACTGATGTATATATATATATATAGAGAGAGAGAGAGTCCCGTTATTTTACGATTAAATGCAATCTAATACACACACACACACACACACACACACACACACACACACACACATATATATATATATATATATATATATATATATATATATATATATTAGATTGTATTTAATCGTAAAATAACGGGACTCCATTAGCTAATGTTCTTTTGCATTAAAAGGGGGATGTGATTTTAAAAAGATGACGAAATTCTTGCATAAATGATCTCACTGAGTTGTTATCCTAATAACAAATTTTCCCTTCAAACTGAATCCACTGTAAATATATTGTGTACTTAGGCAAACAGTCTTGCAAATAGAAGTTTAAGAATTAGAAAGATAAGATTATAAACAATAGACGTGAATTTTAAAAAGTGTTTTGTTTAATTAATTTATTTGTGGACTAAATTAGTAGGTTGCTTGGTTTTAGGGGATGTCAACCCTTGATAGATTATTTAATGTCGTAGTAAGTCATTTTACAAAGAATATTGTTTGATGTAACTAATAGTTATTGTTTTTAAAAAGTTCAAACGCCACGTAACTATTCTTAACACAAATAATTTACCCATAGTTATATGGTTTTAAATATTCCTATCCAATACTTGCAATTTGTAAATAGTTATATGGGTTAAAGTATTTCAAATAATCATATAGCTTTAAGGGATTAATAATAATAATGGGCCTTTGTAAACAATTCTAGCTTCAAGTACCTATTTTTAATCCACATAATTTGTACACGGCTATATGGTTTGAAATATTTTCTTTTAATAACTATCAACTTCAAATAGATCTCTTGAGCCCATAGACAGGGCGCTAACGAATGCGACCACGCCAGGTTGGAGTGAATCAGGACGTAATCATAGTGAATGGGTGACTTCACACTCCCTAGAGCTTGAAAGCTGGAGCCTCAGCCCCGGATGCAGTTTAGTGTTAAACCCAAGATAGTTAATGTCTTTGTCCAGTTAATGTAAACATTATCTAAGTTTTGTACCTTTTCAGTGATAATATCCTCTGTCATTCACACACACACACACACACACACACACACACACACACACACACACAATGAAAAGGAGTTTAAATTTTAAGTAAAAATTAGCATTACGAATGCTGATATTCAAGGGAGGTATTCTTTTCTAAATTTCTTACACACATTTATTTGAGTACCAGGATTTCTATCGTAGATCTTGATCTGTTCTAATTTCCAAAACATGGAACTATCATATATTGTCACGTTGTTCCTGATGTATCAATGTTTCTTTAACCAGCCTTGAGATAGAGAAAACTTCATATTCAGTAACCTTGTAAATGCACATTAAATGTAATTTTTTACTTGTGTTATGTGGCGATGATACGGTGGCAAAATGTAATATGTAACATACAGGCCTCAATTGCAATTTTGATCTGGCCTTGTTGTAGAAAGAGAGAGAGAGAGAGAGAGAGAGAGAGAGAGAAAGAAAGAAAGAAAGAGAGAAAGAGGGGGGGAGATTGAACACTGCTGGTTGTCTGATTCTTGTTGCTGTTGTATTGAATTCCTTCAAACTGCTGCTGATGGGGCTCATTAAAACGTGTTTCGCAGTTACAAAATAAAACCAATGACGTATGTATAGATATAACATTTAATATGTCGTTCATCCCAAGAGAGAAAGCCACAAACTTAGCGTAATCAAAGTTCATTTTCTCTCAGTACACTATACAGAGACTATACACTCGACTTGAATCTTAGGTATCTTCAGTTTTCACTCCTCAATTTCTTTTATATTTAAAGTATCGTATTATAAGTCATCAGTCAATTTCATTTGGTTATTATTTATTATACTTTTCAAATATTTCATTGGTACCAGTGGCTTCAGATTTCTACAACAACCAAATTCCATTCTTAACGTGTATACCCCCTCGAAGCAATATCAACAATTCCAAATAAATTTACTTAATATTTTCGAAAAGAATTCTTGTTTATTTAGCCTGTACAACCATCTGCCCAACTATATATATCTATCTAGCTTGCTAGCTTGCTACTTTTTCTTATTTGTGTTTCTTTTTTCATATTATGGTTCAGTAGGTAAAAATTGGTGTCGCAAGGACGAATAAACTAGGAAGGAATTGACTGATCCAAGAGAGCACTCAGCTTGAACACCAGAAAATCCTTGCAATGCGTCAATTTTTCTGTTATAGTAATATACACAAATCGGATCATTATCATATAATAATACAATTAAATGATTGTTGATTTGTTTCAATTTGTAACTGTAATTATTGTAGGTGCAACTGATAAACAGATAGACTTGTTGGCTTAAATGTTTAAATTATTGGTTAAAGCATTGGATAATTAAATCAGAGATCAAAAATACATTATCAGTCACTTTTAAAAAACGCCGATAACAAACAATTACATTTTACTGTTGAATTCCGTATTTTTCGCTAAATTCTTTTCTCGAAGCTTTTTCTTAATCAGTATTAATTCATGAGGTTGGATTTGAACCCGATGACAGGCTACCGTTGAAGACTTTTATTTTCAGATAAATATCACTGAGTTTGTGCCTTCTTGCTGCATCTATTCTTTGAGCCCTGCTATTCTTCGCATCAGTCAAGGCACACCAATACTTGCTGCTGATCTTTGGTACAACAAAAAAAAAAAAAAAAAAAAAAAAATTGTGCCATGAAAATTTATATTATACAAGTGTATAACTAATTCTATTTTGATGATAACGATGTAAAGAAATCTAAAAAAAATTCGTAACGTGTTTCTTATTTTTATTTTTTTGAATTACCAAGAGCGATATTCGAGAGAGAGAGAGAGAGAGAGAGAGAGAGACTTAAGTACAGTTTGCAGGGCATTTCATACATAGAACGTTGGCTAAAATTGGTATATCTGGAGTTGGTAAAAAGGTGTGTGTGTGTGGTGGGAGGGGTGTTAAGAACTATTTCAGAGTCTGCGAGAAAAGATTCTCGGCGGATTTGAATTAAAAGATAGATCCCATGGATTGTCGCTTCTGGGAAGCAATAAATCCCATCTGGATCATTCGGATGAGGGAATATGATGCTGAAATGTCCGAAACCTCTTATGAACCTAGAAATATAGCTGATTATGCGTCCCAGCTTATTTGTGAGATGTGACTCTAGGAATTAGCTTATTATTGTAGCTTTTTATAGTCAGACGGGCTAAGAAGAATACTTGATGGTATTTTAAATCTCTTAACCCCTTGTCAGCGGGGTTTAGAATATATTGACTGTATCTCCTGCTGAAGAGCAAGACCCTTCGAAAGGTGTGTCCTGGTTATAAAACTAAACTGCATCTAATGGTGAGGCCACGATTCTGAGGCCCTGGAGTGTTTAGATCACTCCTTCTTTATCATTATTCCCTGGTTCACTATGACCTGGAGAAGTAAGAGGCGTTAGAGCCCCATCTATGAGTCAAATAAATCTGTTTGCAAATTATTTATAAAGATAATAATGATTGATATCATATAACTAGATGCAAAAACTTAAGCGTACCTCTTCATAGTCACTAGAATGATAGCAAATATTCCCTAACATTTAAGCATAATATAATCCTAAACAGATTGACCTGTCATAAAAATCAATCATTTAAATCTCTTCTAATGTCACTAGTTTTTTAGACTTCCGATGCATATTGTTTACTTAACGAATGTAGAGAAACGATTTCGACATTGCGATAATCAATAGTAATAATGTGAAAGATAATAATCAATGTGAAAGATAATCAATGTGAAAGATAATCAATGTGAAAGATAACCAAATCAAAATGACAAAAAAAAAGAAAAAGCTTCATAAAAGCTAAAGTCAACTTTTATAATTTCTTTTAAAATTGTCTAATGAACCAATTTAGCTGTTTTGTCCGCATATATCTACAGGATGGAACGATAAAATTGTCGCCCTAGAAAAGACATGATTCCATTTCCGTTTAATGAAAACCGGTTTTCTTTTTTTTTGTTGCAGACCATATACTAGTTAGCCAGTTGTCTACAAATCCTCAGAGTGATAGGAGCCTTCTATCATGTTTGAAAGTGACATAATGTTCAACGAGCGAGATCGGAAATGCGCCGCTGTACAACTCATATTCTCTACTGATCCAAGTTATGACAACAGGACCATTGCCAGCACCCTCAAAATGCAAATCTGGATTGCCACGAATAACAGGGGCGTGCCCAGGGTGATGAAGACAAAGTTTCCGGCTATGGTTATGGTCTTTGGTGTGGTTTCAAGTGAGGGCCACATCATGCCACCTCACATCTTCGAAGTCGGCTTGAAAGTCAACACCAAAGTTTACCTGGATGTGCTGAAGAATGTGGTGATTCCCTGGGGCAATCAGGTAGCCGATGGCAGACCCTGGGTGTGGCAGCAGAACTCGGCGCCGGCCCACAAGTCCAAAGAGACCCAGGCTTGGTTTCAGAAGGAATGCTACGACTTTGTACCCTTCTCTCACTGGCCCCCTCCTCCCCCGACCTGAACCCGCTGGACTACTTCGTTTGGTAATACGTCGAGAATATCACCAGCATGACCTCCCACAACACCAAAGCCAGCCTGATCGCCGCCATCCGCCGAGTATTCACCGAGCTCCCGCCGGCGCTTGTGGAAAAGGCATGCTCTCAGTTCCGGATCCGTATCGAGCGGTGATTGAGGCTGAAGGCGGCTACATTGAATAGATGTCAGCTCTACTACATAATCAAGTTACCTGAATTGAATTTTTCAATAAAATTTTCAAAATAGAGCTGTAGTGTTGTTTTCTTTAGGGCGACAATTTTATCGTTCCACCCTGTAGACTAATAAGTAGGAAGTATCTATTTGTCTTCCCTCTATTGACAATCAAGGCTTTGATATAGAGCTATCAAATCTATGTTTGATTATAATTGTTTTGAAAATAGTGTCGAAAAAGAAATTTTTATCCAAAATATTTTTCTGATAGTCTCACAATGTCAAAACCCTGTCGGCAGAGTTTCGAATACTCTAACTGCATCCTCTTCAGGAGGGTAAGATATCCCCCCAACAATCAAGGGATGTCCTGGATATGACACTAAACTGCATCTGATGGTGAAGCCCCAGTTCTCAAGCTCTGGGGAGTGTGTACTATTCCTTCATTGTCATTACTTTGGGATACACACTGAGCCAAAGTGGTAGTACCTGTTAGGGGTCTTATCTATGGGTCAAATAGATCCATTTGCAAATTATTTGTGTTGATATTGATAGGAAAAATTGATATCATATATTGCCCAGTCGGCCGGGGCTGCACATCTGAAGACCCCCCAACGAGTGTCCTGAATATGACACGAAACAATATGATGGTGAGGTTCCAGTGATGCTGGAACTTTGGAGAATGTGGTGCACCCCTTCATTCCCATCACTCTCAGGTCCACTCGGACTCAGAGTGGTAAACCTGATTGGGTCCTATCTATGGGTCTAATAGAACTAATCTGCGTGCTCGTCTATGTGAAGGGGTCCACAGGAGTATGTCACTTATGAGTTCGTCCCCACTTCTCCAGCAGTGTCCCGCATGTTTGGTTCGTCTAGCTTGGATAGTTTTCGTAATGGGTGGTAAGTGGCCGTACAGCTGCTGCTTTGTGGGAAGCTGTCCCTAGGACTTGTTCAATATTGCTTGATAAATTCTTGTGTAATTGCCGTCAAGCTTTTTCTCTATACTTTTAGTTAGCGTCCATGTTGTGCATCCGTATAACAGTATCGACTCGACTGCTGCTTGGAAAAAAAACTGTGTTTTATTTTATCGGCCAGATCTGACTTCCATATGACTGATAGCCTGTCAACAGCTGTCCATGTTGATGTCAGTCTTGGTTGATGAGACACTGCTTCCTAGGTAGGTGAACTTGTCCACTTGTTTCAGAGAAGTACCATTTAGTTTGGAGATGTCGCCTCTTTGATTAAAGCACATGTATTCCGTCTTGTCCGCGTTGACATGGAGGCCTATGCCTGCAGCTGATCGTTTCAGACTATGTAGCAGGGTTTTGGCTTGGGCGGTTGTATTTGCCAGAAGTGCTATGCCATCGGCGTAGTCCGCATCCGTAATTGTTTGTGCGGGGTATCTCCTGCTTCATTCCTTTGCCAGGTTGAAACCGTTATCTTTCATTTTACCAATAGACGTTCTAAGCATGTAGTCTAGGAAGATGATAAAGAGGTATGGGGCTAATGTGTTTCCTTGCAGCACACCTGCTACAATGTGGAAGTAGTCTGTGTCTCCATAGCCAAAACACGAAAGTAAACTGCGTACTAATGCTAAACTGAATTGTTTGATATAGAACTGTTGTTGACATTGAAACTGTACTTACGTGAACTGTTTTTGACATTGAAACTGCTCTTACGCTAAACCGAATTGTCTGAATTAGAACTGTTTTAAAATTCAACTGTATAAACAAAAACTATACTTATACTGAACTAAATTGAATCAGAAAAAAAAAGATAAGTTTTTGACCATTTAAACTGAATAGTTTGAAATAGAAATGTTTTGACATTAACTGTGTATAAACAAAATCAATACCTATACTAAACTGAATTGTTTGAATTAGATCTGTTTGACTAAATTGAATTGCTTGAAAAACAAATGTTTTTGACAATTTTACAGTGTACTTATGCTAAACTGAATTGTTTGAAATAGAACTGATTATTTGTATAAAAATGGATTTCGCATTAAATAACCCACAAAGGTTGATATGCCATAAACCCAAACAACCATGATATCATATAACCATGTTCAAAAACTTCGAAAACTACAAAAAACAGAAATATAGATATATAATGTACGTACTTTCCTAACCTGTAGACATATATTAACTCCAGACAGTGTCCGTCGAATTGCAAACGTGAATGTTTTGTGTTACTCCTTTCAGCAAATAACGTAACCGACATTTTTTCAGAACGCCTCGTAAGCATAAGATTTAGAAACGTTTTATTTCTCAGTAATGCGTTGATCTATGTTGAACAATTGTATAATCATAATCTTAACAATTCTGAAAAGATAAATTGTCTATAGCAGTCTTGTGCTATGTATCTTGATCAGTCTATTCCTTGCCCAGTCGGCTGGAGTCGTAGAATACACCGACTGCTTCTCTGCAGAGGGGTAAGACCCCCACCCAACGAGTATCCTGGATATGAGACTAAACAATCTGAAGGTGAAGTTCCAGAAATGCTGGAGCTTTGGGGAATGAAGAGTACCCCTTCATTGACATCGCTCCCAGGTCTACTCGGGCCTGGAGGGGTAGCACATGACAGGGTCTTATCTATGGGTCAAACAAAACTAAACGGTATACTTATACTAAACTGAATTGCTTGAAATAGAACTGTTTTGAGATTTAAACTGCGTACTTATGCTAAACGGAATAGTTCGAAATGGAACTGTTTTTTGTATGCTAAACTGAATTGTTTGAAATAGAACGGTTCGACTAAATGTTTTTGACAATTAAACTGTGTACTTATGCTAAACTGAATTGTTTGAAATAGAAATGTTTTTGTATAAAAACAGATTTGGCATTAAATAACCTACAAAGGTTGATATGCCATAAAACCCAAACAAACAAACAAACAAACAGACTATTCCTCTGAGATTATTGTATATTTTTATGTACTTTCTTATTCACATATTACAACAGTTGCAGTGAAGCAGATATTTTCTAGTAAGAAATATTACCAATTATCATATTCATGGAAAGAAATTATTATAAAGATTTATTAATTAATCTTTAGGAAGTCTATATCGAATTAAATAAAATGATACACCAACTTACGTGTTATTTCAAAAGAATTATGAGTTAATATAAAGAACCTGGAATACATACATACATACATATGTGTGTGTGTGTGTGTGTGTGTAGTTGGGCAGCAGTATTTCATTTAAGCCTGTTTGATTGAATAATAAAGACACATTTTGTCAATATAATTTCATTAAGATCCTTTCAAGTTTCCGTATAAGTGTTTTGGTTTCAAGTTGGAATTGGTGGATGAATTTACCAGAATTGTCCTAAGCGCTTTTTGGTAAATTCATCCACTAATTCCAACCTGAATAAAATTATATAGACAAAATGTGTCTTTATTATTTAAACAAACATGCTTATATATTAGTTTAGAGAAGACAGGCGAGAACCTGAGAGTTACCAAGCACTGTTGACTCAGTCTCCACTATCATAACATAGATGTTTATGCGCTATCACTTATATCAAGCACTATTTAATTATAAATTTTGCAAACTGAATTATTAATATTAACTCACACACACACACACACACACACACACACACACACACACACACACACACACACACACACACACACACACAATTATGATTAAGGTTCAAATTTAAATGCCAAAACTGTTCTTAATCCGTTAAATCCTTTGAGTGCTCAATTCCCGAAAACGCTGAGCAATATCATAATATATTTCAAGTGTAGAATAAAATGAAAGTGGGCTTCTTGGGTTTGATGGCATATCAACCCTTGTAGGGTATTTAATGACAAACCAACTCAAGCTGAATCTCAGCTAAATAGCATGAATCAGGCAGCCGGAGACATTGGCTTCCACATGAACGCGGACAAAACGGAGTACATGAGTTTTAATCAAGAAGGAGCCATCTCCACTGTAAATGGCGTTTCTCTGAAATTGGTGGACAAATTCACGTACCTCTGCAGCAGCATCTCATCAACTGAAAATGGTGTCAATATGCGCTTAGCGAAAGCTTAGACTGCTATCGACCGACTATCGATCATATGGAACTCTGATCTATCCAATAAAATAGAACGGGATTTCTTCCAAGCAGTTGTGTCAATACAACTGTATGGATACACCACATGGACGTTAACAAAACGTATTGTGAAAAAGCTAGACGGGAACTACACAAGAATGCTACGAACTATATTGAACAAATCCTGGAAACAACACACCACGAAACAACAGTTGTGCAGCCACTTGCCTCTCGTCTCAAAAAACATTCAAATAAAACGAATAATACTTGCAGGACACTATTGCAAAAGCATGGACGAACCTATAAGTGACGTTCCCCTGTGAATCTCTTCACATGGACGAGACAGTGTTGATCCACGAACAAGAACTTACTTACAACAGCCTTGTGCAGACAGAGGATGTAGTCTGGAAGACTAATAGTTTTATTTGCACACATTTAAATGGTTTCAAGTATTGCCATGTAACACAAACAATTCAATTCAACATCAGTCATTTGTTTTTACACAGCTAAATGGTTAAACAGTTCTGTTTGACACAAAGATGGTAGCCAAATAGGGACAACCACTCTAAGTCAGAGTGGACTTGAGTGTAACCCTCATCATCAGATGGTTTAGTCTCATACCCAGAACACTTGTTCAATTTGACCATAGATGAAACCCTAACCAGTAGAACCACTCCGGGTCAGGGTGGACCGGGGAGTAATGCCAATGAAGGGGTACGCCACATTTCTCAGTGCTCCAGAAAGTGAACCCCAGCATCAGGTGGTTTAGAGTCATATATAGGATACTTGTTAGGAAAGAGTCTTACAGTTGGCATATTCTACAGTCCTAGCCGATTGGGCTAAATAAATTTCTTGTTAATTTTCGAACGACTTCTGGTCTTGAATACTAGCATAGCTGAAGCGTGAAACTACAAGTCATGAGTTATTATCCTGTTTTATCATTATCTTATTTTATACTTGAAAAAATATACAATAAATAAATAAATATGTATACAAAAACGTGAAAAAATATAACGATAAGAAGAAAATAATTAAAAACAAGAGATACGAAAAAGAAAGATGAAACGAGGGTGGGAAGAAAATACGGAGTAACAAGAATGATGAAGACAAAGAAAAATTAAAGAAATAATATTAAGGAAGAAAGAAAACGAACATTGGAATGGAGAATTTTCCTGCCTTTCTTTCTTTCTTTCTTTCTTAAATATCCAACTCAAGGAAAAAACAAAGAATACCTTCATAAAAGAAGTAATCCGCAAGGAAACGAAAAACCTTAGATGATAAGGACATTAGAGATAAAAAAAAAAAAAAAAGAAGAATAAGATGTTTCTAAAAAAAAGAAAATGAATCTACATTTGTAGAAAAGAAAGTGAGAATCGAAATAAAAAAAAGAGCAAAAAAGAAAGGAAGAGAAATAAAATGTTGAAAAAAAGGATAAAGAAAAATTAGTTGAGAGAAAAACAACATTAAAAGAAAGAAGGGAAGAAAGAGTTATTAACAAAGATATAAAGAACAGAAAGAAAGAAAGAAAGAAAGAAAGAAAGAAAGAAAGAAATAGATTTTGAAAGAAATATCAATCTCTTGAAAAGAAGCAAAGATGGCAGGAAATAATGAAACAAGGAAAAAAAGAAAGATTAATAGAGAAAAGTGAAAAGAAAAGCATACAGATTCAGGAAGAGGAGGTCGACAAGGAAAAGCGATATTAGAATTTGAGAGAGAGAGAGAGAGAGAGACAGAGAGAGAGAGAGAGAGAGAGAGAGAGAGGCGAGGTGGGAGAGAAAATATCTAAGAAGATAGATATAGCGAGAGAAAGAAAACCAAGTCAGGATTTTGTTTGAATGATGTAGCGATTTTAGTAAAGATCCCTTCTTACACATCAGTAAATCTGTCAACGCAGCGCCAGCCCCGTTGGTCACATTGTTTTTGGCTAAGTAACTCTCAACGCTTGATAATACATTTTGGTGATTTTATGACTACAACTGGCAAGTCGTTTGTATGACGGATGAGGCAGCGGTTAGCGGTTTACCTCGCTCCTAACCCGATTATATATTACTCCGTTGTGACTTACGTCACTCAAGAGGCGACTTGATCTCATAACCCATCCCTTTTTTCAGTTCCTCCTTTTCTTCTATTTTGTTGTCTCCGCTCCACGCCGTCAGCCTAACAACTCACTTTTTGTCGTCTGCTGTCTGCGTCTGCATCGCCATAGAATTACGTCACCAAGGATAATGAAACCAAAACAAACTTTTATTAAATAATTATATATATTTAAAGGGAAAAAAACCAGAGAAATGGAAAATGAGAAAAAAAAGAGGAACTGCAAAAAGAAAATAATTAAAAAGTTAAATAAGAGGTAAAAAGAAAAAAAAAAATAAAGTGAGAAATAAAGAAAATGAGTTGTAGAATTAAAAGGTTGAGAAGATAAAATAACCCGAGAAAGAAAGAAAGAAAGAAAGAAAGAAAGAACGAAAAAGAGATGATATGGATATTTAAGAAAGAAAGAAAGAAAGGCAGGAAAATTGAAAGACCGAAAGAAAGGGAAAAGGGAATGGAAGATATGAGAAAGAAAGAAAGAAGGAAAGAAAAGGAAAAAGAAGCGAGAATATGAGAGAGAGAGAGAGAGAGAGAGAGAGAGAGAGAGAGAAGAGAGAGAGAAATTGATTTGTAAAACACATAAATGTCAACAAGAAATTGAAGAGAAAATTGAAGGATTGAAATGCACGAAACCCAACGAGAAAAAAGGTGAGAAATTGAGAATGAAAGTCACAAAATATGAATGGAGTCGATGAAAAAAACAAAAAAAAAGAAAAACAGAATAGAAAAAAAATTACACAAATGACAAGGAAAAAGTGAAACAGACGCAAATAAATTCAAGGTGTCTATAACTGAGAGGTTGATAAAAATGACATTTTACATAATGAATCTAAAGAAATAAACAACAACAATAGCAACAACAACGTAATAATAATAATTGTAATAATAATAACTTGAACATGGCCAAGAAGGAGAAATCTAAAAAGAGAAACTGAATCTCTCCTAATAGTGGCACAAAAAATGACACAAGGGCCAATTATATGAAAATGAAAATAGATAATACGTAACAGAATAGTAAGTTATGTAGTGACTGAGATGAAAGGGTTAATCCCTGTCAGAAGATCAGACCTAGTTTTCATTAACAAAAAGAAAAGAATTTCACAACTTGTAAATTTTGATGTTCTAGCGGACCATTGATTGAAAATGAAAGAAAGCAAAAAGATAAACAAATACCTGGATCTTGCAGGCGAACAGAAAACTCTGGTTTTGTTTTCTTCTTTCTTTAATCGTGTATTTATCCGTACCTCCCAACAAGATCTGACACAAGGACTTTTTAAAGTGGGGATGAGGGGAGGGACAGGTCGCTCACGAATTTCGACACGTGTGCAGCTGGTCAATTCTGGTCATAGATTCACTAAACCCAGTTGTCGAGTGCAATGTGAATCTTTCCTTTTCATTGTTTGGCCACCCGGTGTTGCATAGCCACCCAATAACCATGACCATGATTAACTATACAAACACATAATACATATATATGCGGAATACAGACTGACGCAATGAATAATGACGAGCCAAGCCTTCTTTAACAAAATATGTACCTCTCACTTTATTGTAATGGTTCGAAAAGGGTTACTCAAAGTTTACGTGTGAGAGGGAGCTGGAGACCGAACATAACTGCAACATTTTGACCCCCACTCTTATGGCCGTCTGCGTTGTGTCTTTCTCGTTCTCCAGGGCTGCTCAACCGGAGGCCCTGGGGCCCAGCTTTCTGCTGGATGATGGCTTTCTTTACTGCATCTTATCACGAACTGGTCTGGTCCCCAACTCATCAGGGGCCCCGAGGGCCTCTTTGGCCTGACGTGGCTTTCCCTACCACATCTCGTCTCTAGCTCAACTCCAACTGATCTCTAACTGTCTTGACAGAGTTATATAATAGTTCAACGTCCACTCAATCGCCCACTCAATCCTTGGAATGGCATGTTTGGTCGTCATCAAGCGGAAATAACTGTCATGCGGTTCAGAGGTCACTCTCTTCCGGTGCATCAGTCTATGAGTGTATCATGGGATTTTTTCCTTGTCCCATTTTGTTAGCCAGGTCCATCTACGCGATTTTTCCTCATAAGTGCCATCGGAATGTGTCACTTCCTTCCGGTGCATCACTTTGGAATGGCAAGTTTGGCCGGGTCGAAGGTCAAAATACAACACCGGCACGAATTCCAGGTGACCCAGTGCTAGACTGGAACAGTAAACTGATTCTGTTTGCCGTATCTTTATTCAATAGTATATCAGCCCATGTGGGTTATTTAATGCTATAGTCGTCCTTTTATAAGAACAATAGTGGCACTATTTTATCCATAGCTCGAGGGATAAGGATGTTCACACCTTTCCCAAGGGTATTGGCTCGAAAGTGAATGTAATAACGTGACTAGAGTTCAAACTCGCTTACTAAAATGTCACAGTCCCGAAAACCTTGTGGAACTAGAAGGTGACGGTAATAACAGTTATAGCTAGAGTATTTGGAAGGGTACTCAAGTGCTTGGAAAAGAGATTAGAGGAATTGAAAATCACCAAAAAAATTGAGACAGCTCACAATACTGTTAGGATCAGCTAGAATACTTAAAAGAGTCCTGGTGATCTGAGGAGAATTGCTCTCAATTAGACTTCAGTAAAAGATCGTTAGTAAAAACTGGTGTGAAAAACTCAAAAGTGGTGTGAAAAAATTGTAAAGAGTGAAATAATTACAAATATGAAAAAGAAATAAGAAAAGTTTATCTCCGAAAAACAAGAAAACTTCTCAAGATTAAGCTCTGCAGCATAAATCTCATCAAAGTAATAATAAACACCTGGGCAATTCTTCTTTTAAGATACTCTAGACCATTCTTAAAATGGACCCGGGAGGAACTCAGACAAATAGACCGAAGGATAAAGAAATTGATAAGTAAGCACAAGGTTTTACATACAAGGCAATATGTGTCAAGAAAAGAAGATGGAAGAGGACTTGCCAGTATTGAATATTGCGTGGATGCATTAATTCAGGAACTCGAAAAATATACTAAAAAGAGCAAAGATTGATTACAGCAGCTTGTAACAGCAAGAGCAACATAAAAGCAAACAGAAAAATGACAAAAACTAGGAAACAAAATGAATAAAAATTGTATGGAGACTTTAAACAACATGCAAGAGGGATTGCTCACAGGAAAACCTGGACTTGACTCAGAAAGAGAAACATTAAGAGACTTAGTTGTCTAAATTTCTGAGACGAAGACTGTTGATTTCTATCATTAAGGTTTTTCTGACTATTGTCTTCATCCGACCATCTATACAGTTCACTATGGAGAAAAGGCACGATAATAAATTACCCTTCCTCCATGTATTAGTAACACGCACAGAGCAAGGATTCAGGTCATCTGTGTACCGTAAGCCCACCTTCACCGGACAGTACTTCAATTTCAACTCCCATCATCCATATACGGTAAAGAAGGGAATTGTCCGTTGCTTACAACATCGAGCAAAAACCATTAGTAGCGATACTGATGCATATCAAGAAGAAATGATTTGTTTGAGACACAAACTCCATCGTAATAACTACCCAGAGAGCATAACATCGGTTCCAAAAAACCTAGATAGGAGGATGCAGAATAATACCCGAAAACTCACCACGGTGTGTCTGCCCTATCTCAAAGGACTAGCCGAAAGGATCAAAAAGATATGTAGTCCATATGACATTAGGACAGTATTCACAAGTGGTTCAACTCTCCGGAGGTATTTCTTCCACCAACGGAATTCAACGTGACCAAGAACCGTGTTTACTCCATCCCTTGCAGTTGTGGTAAAATATACAAAGGTGAGACAGGTCGCCCGCTAAAAGTAAGACTAGAAGAACATCGGAAGGCAATAGTTCGAGGGGAGATTGAAAAGTCGGGTATGGCGGACCATATATGGAAGGAAAATGAAAATCATCTGCCCTTATGTTATAAAGTTGAAATAATTGATTGGGCTGAACATTGGAGGATTAGACGGCTTAAGGAATCAGCACATATGTTGGGCTACAATGACCTGCTGAGTAGACCAAGTATAGAGTTGAATACAATATGGGAACCGATAATCAAAAAGGATAGATAAAAAAAAATAAAAGAATAAAATAAATTACCACAATGGCGCAATGGTTATAGGCGTAGGTTCCCTACGCTTCTAAGGAGATAATCATCTGGAGTTTGTGGGTTCAATCCTGACTGCTGGCGAGTAACAATACAGGAATACTTAACACTTGTACCCGGTTATGGCTAACGGAATCAGAACAGGCGACCCCCGTGGTTTCAGTAAAGGACGTAGTTCGAAGTTCCGTGAAGGTTCCCGAGTTCGACAAACACCTGAAGAAGGCCGGAGGTCTTATCGGCCGAAACGTTGTGGAAATAACAATAAAGATGAAGACAATAGTCCGAAAAACCTTAATGACTAAAGAGACTTGCTTTCTTTTTTTAATGGCATATTAACCTTCGTGGCTTATTCTTGTAGAAGAACACCAGTGATACTATTTAACTCATAGCTAGAATAATAAGGTGATTAATGTTTTTCCCTAGAATATCTGTCCGAAAGTAAACAGCGCGACTGGATTTCGAAGTTGCCTACTTCGGCCAACATTTTAGCCGTTACGCCTCGGGTATTCCTTTCAAAATTTCAAGAGAGAAACTGAATTTCTTTTAACAGCAGCACGAAATAATGCCATTCGGATCAATTTTATTAAAGCGAAAAATATCTATACGCAATAGTATAGCAAGTGTGTATATATATATATATATATAGAGAGAGAGAGATGAAACATGATAAATGAACACAACAAACTAGCAAAAAACAAGTACAAGTTAATTCACTGGAAAACGTGCAAGAGATTAAAATTTGACCATACTAACAAATGGTATACGCACAAACTAGAATCTGTCCTAGAAAATTAGCTACATAAAATTCTCTGGGACCTTAAGATAAAAATGGATCCCCTAATCCCGACAAGAAGACCTGAACAAGTATTTATTAACTAGAAGAAAACTTGTCATCTGAGTTTTGTTGTCTCAGAAGACCAAAGTAAAAAGAAAAGAAAATGAAAAGTTAGACAAATACTTGGACCATTAAGAGTGTTGTCGGGGTGCATGGAATAGTTCCGAAAGGCTGGAAGAACTGGAGATCAGAGGAAGTATGGAAACCATCTAAACAGCATTGCTGATATCGGCTTGAATACTCAGAAGATTTTTGAGGAGATTTACTCTCACTCAAACTCCAGTGAAATACCATCAGCATTAGCTAGTGCAAAAATCTCAGGAGTGAAATAATTATAATATTCAATTAGAAAAAAAAAGCAATAAATTTGTAAAACTCGACCTCTCATCGGATAAATAGACATAAAAGATTAATCAATAGACATAGCAGAAAACTAAAAGAAAGAATCAAAAGTGCACGGGTTAAATCAATTGAAAATGTCTGGGAACAAAACCCTACGTGGAGGATACGCTCAAAGAATTAGAAATGCTGATACAGAAGTAGTAAAAACTAATCGATAGCTAAAATATACTGCAATGAAGGTGGAGAAAGAGGGGTTAATAATAGCAGCAGAGATCAAGAGCCTATTAACTAAAAACTATCAGGCAAACATAAGAACAAATAAAACCCAAGATGTCGACTGTGCGAACAAAATATTGAACCAATTGAACTTAGTGTCCAGTTGCCCAATACAAACACTGATAGTATATAGAGGAAGATATAATAAAATAGGACATTATATTTATTGGAAGTATGTAAAGATCATGGAATTCTGAGATCTGAAAAATGGTATAAACGCAAACCGGAATCAATAACAGAAGCCAAAGAAGCTACTATTCTCTCGGACTTGCATATCCAAACTGATAGAAAAATAGATTGATAGACCAGATAGAGTGGTTAAGAACTATAAAAGAAAAACATGTCTTTCTAATTGATATGCCAGTGCCAACAGATAATAACATATCAGTCAAAGAATATGATAAAAAAAGTAAATACCAAGATTTGGAAATAAAAATTGAAAAACATGTGGCACCTCCGAATTATTTGTTATTGTGATCAAGAAGGGACAGATAAAACAGCAAAATACCTGGCGACACCAGCCTATATGAAATACAATAAATTGTTTTTTGTGGAATTGCTCTTCTCCTCAAGAGAGTACTATCAACATGATTGAAAAAGTAACACTCAGAAATATGAATGGAGCATAGAATGCATATAATCACTTGCTCCCCTCACACTAGGTCTTGGTTAAAGAATCCGTGAAGGATTTTAAGAAACCGATAGTAAATCTGTAAATTAAACATTACTACTACTGCTACTAATACTACTAATAATAATGATAATAATAGAAGAAAATTACCAAAATAACAACTATAGCAGCAATGATGGTTATGATATATAAGTATACAAATTTATTAATAATACGACAGTAACAATATTAAGTCTGCAAATTCTTTAAAATGATGAGGTTTAGATAATATAATTCCTGTTGTGTTATTGCTACTACTACTTCTACTACTACAACTACTACTACTACTACTACTACTAATGATAATAATAATAATAATAATAGAATCAGATGGATGGTTGGTTGGTTGAGTTTTGTGGTATATCAACCCTTGTTGGTTATTTAATGTCAAATCCTTTATATAAATATATTAAATGATTTGTAACCACATTTTGTTGATAACTTTTGAAACAAGACTAACCTTATTTATGCACGCAGTTAAATGGTTTCAAGTATTTCTACAAAAGAAAAATAGCAAAATAACAACAATAACAACAATGATAGTTGTGATATAAGTAATCAGATTTACTAACAATCAGAGAGTAACAATATCAAGTCTGCAAATTCCTTAAAATAATGAGTTTAGATAATATGACAGAATGTCAGTTGGGTTATTCTAATGAATTACATCATCGATGAAATCCACAGCAAAACAGAAAAGCAGTTGATTATGCAAGTAATTCAAATCCATTATAATAATTCGAAAAAACTTGTCTTTATTGACGGCTAATAAGTTTGACGTAAATCTGTCAAATTTGCTATGCACTTTTATTGAACCCAGGGAAGGTTTCCGTAAACAAATTTTTGCTTTTCATGAGAATAAAGTATTTTCATCGATAAGAGGTCTTTAACAATAAGCAACAACAAGCGGGAAGCCACTTTGCCGCAAGATATCGTAAATTAATTTAAATGTTCAAACTTCGAAAGAAAAATTAATGAATTCTTTTATTAGAATAATCATTCTCTTTTAATTAATTATTGCTAAATAGATCGATTGATATTCCTTGTTTGAGATATAAAATAATTACTTAACATCACTTTCAACATAGAATTTAAAAGACAAAAGAAACTATGTCATGAATATGATTATCATGGCAGCCTAGAATAAATGCATCAGAGGCAGTTACACCTGTATTTACCCAACCCCTCCGCCCGGGCAAGATGTGACACAAGGTCAGTTTTTAAGCGGAATTTAACAGGTTTTAATTCAGTTTTATTTGAACAGACTAGATTTAAACCAATTTTCTTTGAACAGACTAGAATTAAACCGTTGCCTGGTTTAGTCGTAGGGGCGATTATTATATTGCGTATCTTGGGCAGGAATAACCTGGTAGAGCTCATTCCTATCCAGGTCTACAACTGGTTTGAATTCAGAGTTTTCTTTTTCCTAAACTGGTTGGCATACAAAGGTTAAAGAGCCCAGTCTTCCCAATTATATACCGATTGCTGGAGACAATTACATGGATTCATACCTATTATTATATTAGCGTTATGAGAAATATAAACAGCCTCGTTCAAATTTTGAATTTGTGTAGCCGAATTCACTTTCGACAACAAAAAACGCTACTTTTTTCAATCTGATCTAAGAAAACGTAGAAAAAAATCTAATTCTGCTGCGACAAAATATAAAAGGATGAGACTTTATAGTAGAGCATCAATAAATGCAGTAAAGTGGCTAAAAAGGAATAGAAAGGACTGAATAGAGACAGCAACACGCTGGTCATAATGCAAATAAATGCGACTGTCTAAACAAATAGTATTAGTATAAACCAAAATGCTTATTTTCAAAATAAATGATCAAAATATTCGAGATTGGCACAATCAAATCTATCGAAAAGCAGAACTGAATGTTGTAAACAAGATTACAATCTGGGCACACCTATTGTACTATCAAGATGGGAAGATGAAACAGACACACACACACACACACACACGCGCGATCGCGCGCGTGTGTGCTAACAAACGATTACATTTTGACATGCACGCATATACAAATAAGGGAAAAGTAAGTGTGACAGTTCCTATTTAAAAGAATCACTTTCGTAATTCAGTGTAAATATTGCTTGATAAAGGTGAAATATCTTTTTCCTCCACACAATTATTGTATTATAACTTTTAAATATTGACAAACCTGAATAACCAGTCGCGTTGATTTGTTTGCTAAGTTCCGATTAGTTTTTCAAATGACAACCCATAAGTAAAAACCATTTCTGAAGATAGAATAAGAGGGTCTTTCTCTAAAGCCGCATAATTAAATCAAGATTGTTGGATGGACGTGGCAATACCAAATCCAAACAAAAACGGTAGCTAGGTGGCGCCAGAGATCAGATACAAAATGCAGTCTTCGCTTTCTTTCTCTAGAGGAGAATTTTAGAGCTCTTTACTTGAACACAGTGTCCATACCTTCAGATGCCAAATAATAATTCACTTCAATGACTATGCAAACCTTTTACTGTCAGGCATGTATTGTTAGTTAACTGTGTTTGTTGAATATCTTTCAAGTTAAATAAGCCTGTTTTTAATGATTTCATTCGGACCCTATTTTTATTTGACTTAAATAAGAAAGGAAACAACAGCTTTCAATGAATGTCTATCCAGATCATTATGCTTATGTTGCTTTTAAGATAAATCGGTAGATTAAAAGTAAATAAATAACTTAACCCAGAAAACAATATACAGACAAGATAATGAAATTAAGGAAAAATTTTGAAAATATGTTTGACACTCCCAAGCTACAATTAAACAAACAGAAATTAAATAATCAGGCAGAAAATCTGAAAACCATTATGAGATATGTATATATATATATATATATATATATATATATAATATATATATATATATAATTTTTAGAATTCTAAATAAATGTTTTGAGATTGTTTCCAGAGTTTTCATTCAAAGATAACAGAAAACTGCAACACTTGTCGATCTAAATATTTCCAAGATGAAATAAATTTACGTACTCATCTATAACATTAACTTTCTTTATTCTTCATAACAAGCAAAACGGTTTTCTAAGTTTGATGTGTATGATTGTTAGATTCATTGGGAGGTTTGTTCTTCAGAGAGTTCTCATCGAGAGAGAATCTCGATTAACGAAATATAAAGAATGAGAAGCCAAATTGTTGCAAAACAAAACAAATCAACATAATCTAAACTTTTCAAACTTACAAAAAGGTTAATGGATTATTTGTTTCATCAATTTAATCGCATATTAAGTTCTATGAGGATGATATAAATTGCAATTATTATGGTTTTTTCAATGGTAAATCATCATTATCTAAAATTTTAGAAAGTATTTGTATAAATGAAAATTTTATGGAAGCGAATAATGCAGTTATAGTATATTTGGATTTTAGTAAAGCGTTTGATATAAAATCTAATGATAAATTAAGCGACAGGGAAATAAAAAAAAAATAAACGAAGATTGTAATCGAGGTGGGTTGGATGATACATTTAAAGTTGACAATCATATTTCGTCTATTGTATGGAGGACAAATTCAATAATTGGCTGGATAGCTTGGATTTATTTCAAGTGAGGCAAATGTTTTAAAAAATATAAAATCCTAATTAGACCACCAATTGAATATTGTACTCAGGCCTGGGTTTCAGGGTCAAGATATGGATATTGGGGTGTAATATTGAGACTAAAGGGTATACAAAGAAATAATTTAAATGCCCTGAAAGTTATAGGGATATATTAGGATTAACTTCTTAACTAGGGAGAAGAATAAGAAGTGAATGAAATGGATGTTACTTTTAAAAAGAAAATAATAATGAATGATGAAAGGAACTCCCTTTAGTATACAAAAGTCCATTTGGAGTGTCCATACTGAAATAATATCAAACTGATTGATTCATTTTAACTCTTTGAGAGTTATTGTATGCTAAGAGGTTAGCGAATTGCGTTCGTTGTACGTTCATATTTACATTTTGTGTAGTTGTTTTTTAAGAGAATTTTTTGCACATGGCCCTATAAAATACGATTAAACAATTTTTTTTTAAACAAATCTATTTGATCCATAGATAGAACCCTAACAGGTACTTCCACTCCAGGTCAGAGTGGACCTGAGAGTAATGGCAATGAAGAGGTTTTCCACACTCCTTAGACTTCCAGAACTGGAGTCTCATCATCAGATGGAGTTTAATGTGATACCCAGGACACTTGATATAACATCTTGTTGCAAAGTTCTTTGTAAAGGAAAATTGGATTTCGCAGGAGAAAAAGACTCAATCACTTCTATAAAATTTACATTTGTCATTTTTTTGTTGTTGTTCATTCAAGACGTAGCATTCAGCCTCCCAGTTAAGTGTGTGTAGACGAATATATAATGTTGAATAGAAATATTAGGATTTCATAGAAATACTATGGATTATTATTAATCTTAAATAGAATTATTAGCGTTAAATACCAATACTTGAAACTATTTCACGATGTGCAAATAATATATAATACTTGTAACCATTTAACTGTGTGAAAACCAATGAACTCTTGCTTGTTTTAAAATAATGTTACCGCCAAAATGTTTTTGCTCACAATTCATATATATATATATATGTGTGTGTGTGTGTGTGTGAGTGTGTGTGTGTGTGTGTGTGTGTGTGTATGTTTGTGTGTGTGTGTGTGTATTAACAGAATTTTTCATTAAATAACCTATAAGGGTTGACTTGCCTTAAAACACAACGAAACCAAATTAATTTTTACCGACTGTGACAGGTAGTAGGATCTTTTTATACAGTATAATTCCTTTAATTACTACACTGATTTTAACGAACATACATTGTTTGCAGGTGCCATCATAATGTCTAAAAACTGATTTTCACCAACATTTTTGAAAAACGGGATTTCTTCCAAGTTGTGTCAGTACAATTAAATGGTTATACCACATGGACTGAACGAAAACCTGGAGAAAAGGATAAGTGGGAAAGACACAAAGATGCTGTAGGCTGTTTTGAATAGATCCTAGAAGCAACACCCACAAAGCTGCAGCCATTCAGCCACTTACCTCCCATTTCACAAACAATCCAAGAAAGATGAACATGACATGCTGGGCAATATTGGTGAAGTAAGCGCCAACTCATATGTTACGTTAATCGATTAACTCATTCACAGAGGTACACCAGTGTTGATCGACTGGCCAAAACTTACATTCATTATCTCTGTGCAGATACTGGGTGTCGTCTAGAGGACTTACCTTGAGAAATAACTAATGGGGACGAATGGCAGGATTGAATCAAGAGAATTATGATGATGATTATGATAATGATGATATAAATACACACACACACACACACACACACACACACACACACACACACACACACACACACACACACACACACACACACATATATATATATATATATATATATATATACTTTGCTAAATTTTCTCTTTCGTAAACAACATTTACTAGCTCACTTTTAGTATTATAGGATCTATTTACTGTCATTAAAATCATCTGTGATACAAATTGTAATCTCTTGTGCAGTTGTCAATTCAGCTAGTATATTTATATTATAAAGAAGCTAGTACAGTTTATGAAATAGATAATATGTTATAAAGTGGTTTATATTTCTTTTTAGGAAATAATTATAGTCCCAAATATATTTGTGGCTCTGAGAGAAAGATAAAACTTAGTATTATCATTTTGTATACACACATGCATATTTTGACAAATTATTCGATCAAAATGTGGATACGCAGTGTTGAGCGTCCAATCCAATTACAAACAATCTACTATCAGACGTATTGAGTTTGTTGCCATTAAGTACAAGAATTATATAATGGGAAGTGGGTAGTTCATTACAGATAGGACGAGGGAGTAGCGTGTGATCCGATCGAAGCGTTTACTGAACAGGTCAGGAGGAGGAGTCTGGCATGCTCCGGTTCTTCTCCCTCCCATATGACCTACGTGAACTAGGAGTGGCAAGCAGAAACTTTTCATGATCATGTCATTCATAAAATATTGTTTCCTTGAACCATCTGATCGCGACATGCAGTCTCTTCCGAAACCTCACAAAAGTCGTCTTAAAACTGAGAACAGTTTTATGGAAGATCATTTTTCTGTTTTTCAAAAATGTCACGTGTAGATTTTTTGAAAATATTGTTTTTTGTTTTTTCTGTTGAAAAACTTTGCTTTTGTTTATCTCGATTTCTTTCACAATGACCAAACATCGTGTCCGCATTTAGAGCACAATATATACATATAAAATTATATGGCATAGCTATATATCTTAATATATGATGATAGATGTATTTTGCGCTAAAATGATCGTTGAGCAGCTTTATATGCTGGTTTGTCGTATGATATATAAGCCCAGTCGATCAGGGCTGCAGAATACGTCGACAGCATCTCCACTAAGGAGTAAAACATCCGAACGAGTGTCCTGGATAGGACACTGAGCTGCCTCTGATAGTGAGCCTCCTGTCCTGGAGCTTTGGAGAATGTGGAGTACTCCTTCATTGCCATTACTCCAGCTCCACACTGACCCGGAGTTGTAATATCTGTTAAAGTTCCAGCTTTGAGTCAAATATAGATATTTTATCATTTTCTAAACTTGAAACCATTTAACTGTGTACAAAGGACTGTTAAATGGATTACTAATATTACATTGCAATACTTGAAACCATTTAACTGTGTGCAAACAATAAATAACAATACTTGAAACTATTTAAGTGTTTATAAACAAATGAACTCTGACCCGTTTAAAAATTGTTGCCAAAAAACTATTTGTTTACAAACCATATATTTGTATAAATATTATTTGGCATTAAATGGCTTACAGGGGTTGATGTGCCATAAAACTTAAAACACAGCTCACGTATAATATATATATATATATATATATATATATATATATATATAAGCAAAAATAAAAAATCACTTTTTTGGTGTCATTATAAATTTATTTCTGGTTGTTAAAACCATTATCAGATATATGATCAAAATTTTTATTTGGGCGCTGTTATATTGCTCCTGACAAGAATGGGATTTGAAAAAAAATCATTTTTATTTCTTTTAAATCAAAATAATTCTTTCAAGAATAATTTTTAAATACATTTTATCATATTTTTAATCAAGAAAAAAATTCATATTATATCTGTTATTATTCTTCATTCATAAAATGTTCATACAATCCTATAAAAAAAACAAACAAACCGTCACCCCTAATTTACATGATACTGAAAATGGAAAAACCTAATTCGGAAACATTGAGCACTGTGTGTGTGTGTGTGTGTGTGGGTGGGTGGGTGTGGACAGCATTTCTTCGTTAATACATATTTGATTAAACAATATTGACATCTTTTATTTACACATTTTGTATTTATCCTTTCGAGTCACTGCATCGATTTTATGGTATCCGGCGGGAATTAGCTTATAAACCTTTCATAATTAAATTTGTTTCCTAGTACTTTCTGCTTGATCTTGAGCTATCATTTCACCGGCTCATTGTTCTAGTGGGTAGAGTGTTCGCCAATGGTCCGGGAGACCGTTGTTCAATCCTAGGTGGCGTCATACCAAAGACTTTAAAAATGGTATTTGATCCCTCCTTGCTTAACACTCAGAAATATAAGGTGCGTATCAAGGGTAAAGTGGAGCAATCCAGGGAAAGGAGTAACGCCCTCCCCAACACCTCGGTGTTGTGGCTATTGAAAAGGGAACCTTCTGGTCGCCCTCGACCACTACTACAGATTATTTATTGCAAAAGCGATGTGATCTTTGCTTGTACATTATTAATTTGTAAGTGTTGAACACTTATTATTTATACTGGTGTATTGTTGTAGAGTTTATTTTTAAACTGATTCTATAAGTAGCAGCAGTGGCGAAAGACATTTAAGTACATTTGTCCTGGACTCAAAATTGATTTTAAGTTTCTTTCTGATATGAAGCGCTTCGAGAATCTGTAATTTTAGCTTGTGATTCTGTTGTCCTAATATTGTTGTGTTTTTGTTAAGATTTTCCGAAATACAGTTTTTGGGCAGGTATGTTTTTTTAGAAGTTGTGATATTGAACTGGTATCAGAAAAATGGATAGTGAGCCGTCTCAATGGGGTAGTTGATGTTAAACCAACGTATTTATTGTTATTTTCAGAGATACAATCTTCAAAAGAACATTTAAATTGATGTATAACGTTTTCTTTTTGCAAAACCCCAATCAAGGGCGAGGAATTATTGTTAAGAACTATGTTGGAGGTTTTAAATTTATTATAGTATATGAGAAGTTTTAACTTGTTTTTTTGTAAGATCCATGGGGAGAATATTTCTTTTAATCAACGTTTTGAAAATATTTTCATCTAATTTATTATTGTAGTGCATTTTGTTACGATAAAAATGTTTAATAAATTTTTGTTTATTGGCTGGAGTGTTGCAGTGTTTATTTTGTTGGTTGACGTTTCTAATTGTATGTTTAATTTCTACGTCAACAATTTTGTTAGGGAACCCATTAATGATGAGCATTTGTTTTATATTTTTTAATTCTTTATTAACAATTGTTTTGGAGGAGGAGATTAGTTTTTGCATGTGATATTAGGTTATTAATAATATTTTTTTTTTGTGAAGTTATTATTTTTGTGATTAGTTTCAAGCAGAACGTATAAAAAGGGAATTTCCAGAAAAAAGAAAAGAAAGGATGTCGCAAAGGAATGTGAGGAACAAATGATCTATGATATATAAACCAATACAATCTAAAAGAGTTAAAGCAAACTTGACATGGATGGACGACAAAAAGTCATAAAACCTGAGCCTGCAAACATCGATAATAGAATTTATAAAAATGTTTAAAATATCAAAGTAAATGGAAAGCTGAGAAGTGGAGCTTGTAGCAAGAGAACACGCCCTTGTAGTGGAAAAAAAATCCTATGTGGCAACTTCCAGGGTGATTAATTATCACCACTGTTATTTGTTAGAGCAATGATACAACTGAATTATTAATTTAGAAAATGGAAGGGAGGTTACAAAGTTTCAAGAGCATGGATGATATTGAGATATCTGCCAAAAATGAAAGAGAACTATAATAGAAACCTCTATACAAAGTAGAATTTGCAGTCAAAATATAGGGATGTAATTTGAGATTAAAAATGTGCCAAGCTTATAATGAAAAAAAAAACCCGCCAAAAATAGAACTGCCCAATCAAAAAATCCTGTGGACATTTGGAGGAAAAGAAAACTACAAATACCTGGGAATATTGCCGTCAAGCAAACGGAGATGAAAGAAAAGTAAGACAAGAGGACCTCAGTTAAGCAAGAAAACTTCTTGAAACTCTGTTTCAAAAATCACACCAAAAGAATTAATGTCAAGACAGTATACCACGCAATTTACAATGGAACGTTCTTAAAATCAACATAGAACAATTAGAATAGAAATGGACTTGAGAAGAACCCATACAAATAGACCACAGAATAAGGAAATTAATGAAGATACATAAGGCCCTACACTCGAGGGATCACATAGACAGACATGTGTTAAGAAAAAAAGGAGCAGGAGGAAGTAGAGGAGAATTGCATGGAAGAAACAATTCAGGGATTCAAAGTATACTCAAAAAAAAAGTAAAAGAAAGACTGATTACAGAAGCCTGTAACAGCATATCAACAGAAATAACGTTATCACCAGATACTCTGCCTGTGCTATTCACCTGCGTATAGTCAATTTTGCTTCTCTATCCATACCACTGCAAACTGACACTAAAGAAATATCAAAGTAATCCTAACTGGGTGGGAAAGGTAGTCTTCTGGGAATTGTGCAAGAGACTGAAATTTGGCCATGCTGACAAATGGCAAATACACAAACCAGAATATTAACTATAGAACAAATCCCTACACCTGAGGGATGTCACAGAAAGACAAGAAAAGAAAGAGGAAGAGAAATCACCAGCTTTTATGATGGCAGGAATACAATTCAGAGACTCGATTACAGCAGCAGTAACAGTATTTTCAACAAAAGTATCTTAAGTACAAACAGTAAAATAGAATAAAATAACAACATTAAAAATCTAGAAAGCAAAAATAAGAAGAAAAACAACTGTATGGATACTTCATGAGACAAACTTACACATGAGATGGCTTAGACATGTTTAAGAAATGGAAACTCGAGAGAAACTAGATCTCTTTCAATAGTGGAACAAAATAATGCGATAAGAACTAATTAACTATAAGCGAAAATTGATAATAAACAGAATATCAAGAGTAGGGTATGTGATGACAGAGATGAAACAGTTAATCACATTATAAATGAATGTAGTCAATTGGTACAAAAGAAATATAAGTGTGACTGGATTGAAAAGATGACCCACAGGGAATTGTGCCAAAAGACATGCTGACAAATGGTATATGCTCTAAAATCTCTCCTGGAAGATGAGAAGTAAAAAATTCTTTGAGAAACAAACGGATCCCTTTATTCCGTTCAGAAAACCAGATCTTGTGTCCATTAAACAAGAAGAAAAGAACTTGTCAATAAGAGGATTTTGCCGTTCCCGCGGAATATAGAATGAAAAAAGAAGTGAAAAGATAGACAAATACTTGAATATTACCAGAGAAATGAACAATCTATTTAATATGAAGATGATGGAGATGCTAATTGTAATTTGTGCCCTTGGAATGGTACCCAAAGGCCTTGAAAAGAGATTAGGTAAGTTGGTGTTGTGGCCCCGGAAAGGGTCACTAATGAAAACGCAGACACGGATATTAGGTAAACAGATTATATTGCACAAGAAAGATAGCGTTACATAGAAAAGGTAATAAGCCCCTTACTGTTTCGGATAACTCCGGTATTGTTTGGCTGGCAGCGAAATATCTCAGTACTAATAAAGGTGAGAAGAGTCCATTATGGTGAGATGGGTAAGGCTCCCACAACAGTTAGAGATCAGAGGAAGAATCAAAATCATTCAGACCATAATTCTGTTAAAATCAGTTTGAATACTTAAAGCAATCCTGGAGATTTGAGAAGAAAACTCGTTTGTGATGAAAATAAAAAATAAAAATAAAATTTTTTTTTTAAATTAATAAAAAAAAATGGACAAATATCTGCAAAAGAACTGCAAAAATTGTGGAACATGAAAGTGACAATGATGTCAATCGTAGTTGGAGCCCTTCGAAAACTTCTGCAGAACCTGAAAAAGAGACTGGATGAAATGGAGAAAATTCGACTAAGAAGAATCCAGAAGACCTGAAGAGACTTACTGTCACTCCAGTGAAAAAATATTATCAAGAACTAGTGTGAAAAGTTCGCAAGGAGCAGAATAAAACAAAAACTCCCACAAATCGCACAATTTCATTCATACTCCTGCATATCTAAACGTTTACATCATTTAGAGTGTGTCCTTAGACTATATGTGAAAAAATTTGTTGGATACACTTTTTTCTCTTCATTAAACTAAAAAGACAAAAGCCACCAATGAATTAACCCGTTTCCTAATGAGATTAGAAAATTGTTGAAGCACTAAACGAAAATAGAAAAAACAAACTAACTTGTTTAAAATAATCACTTTTTCAATCCACGGTGTTTGAACACTCCAGGTTACAAACAATATTTGCATAAACTACGGTATTAATCAAATATAATATTAAGCGTGACTTAATAAAGACGTAGTGGCAAACAAAATTTTAAATAGAAAATATCAAAATACGATAGCTTTTGGTGGATAATACTACAAGCAACGAGGATATGATTTAACTTTACGCCAAATGTATTAAGTTATTTCCCTACATGCTTTTCTTTTGAAGAGAGAGAGAGATAGAGAGAGAGATAGATAGATAGATAGATAGAGAGAGAGAGAGAGAGAGAGAGAGAGACCTGCGTGCATGCCTATTTGTACGTGTATAGCTCCAATTTAGCAAGTTAAGTATTTTTGTAAGTATGTTTATAATCGGTACCCTTTAAAATAATATAACAATCTACTGATAACACACGAGTTTGTGATACAACATTGTTTATCTTATTGCTCAAAATGGGATATTTTCCGTAATACACTCGAAGTTATTGGTAATGAAATCCAGCTCCGAAACCTTAGATAACTTTAGAGTTATCAATAGATGCATCTAAGCAGAATCTGTTTATTTATCTCACCACACACACACATACACACACACACACACACACACACACTCACTCTCACAAACATGGAGGTTTTTGCTTTAAACGCATCTCTTTGCTGACATCTCGAAAGATTCTAGATTATTATATAACCTAGCTAGTGTTTTCCTCTTTCTTCTTATTTCCAAGTGCATACCATATGTTTCATTCTCTCACCGTCTTAACTGTATTGTGCGTGTGTAAACCTGTCTGTTTTTGCTATTTACCAAGTTTTGTACTGCTGACCATCACCAACCAGTCATATGTTTAACCTCCCTTTCTCTCATTTACAACTGCTGTCTGGTCATTCGTCATTCACTGCTCGTCCGCATTGTGTATATGGCGCCTCTTAAACGTTATAAGTGTATTTACTAGTCTTTTTTTATTGCAAACTTTTCAACAATATATTTTTACTTTGTTTATTCGCCAGTTCAGTTCTTTTTTTACTTCTTTTTTTTTCTTTTTACTTGCACTCGTCAGACTTTACCGTTCGCAATTTCATTAAGCTTTGTTTTTAGTTTTCTTATGTCTTACTCTTTGTTTTGTGCCACCAGTAAAAGAAAAGTGGGAATTGTGTGTTGCTCTCCCTTGGCATTTTAAGTACATTATGCGTGCGCGCGCGAACAAACACACACACACACACAAACACACAGACACACACACACACACACACAAACACACACACACACACACAAACACACACACACACATACACACACACACATCGTTTGAAAACGCACTTGCAGACACAAATATATTGCAACATCACATACAAATGTGTGTGAATATACATAATTATAAGAATCAAGGTGTTTCATTATATTCAACTATCTATAATTAGGTACATGTGTGTGCGTGTAAAAATATATGCATGGGTGTATGTGCACGCGCATGTGTGTGTGTGTTTGTATATATATAAGCCATCGCTTTCATTGTGTAACCATGCACACAGAGATGTGCTTGCACACTTATAATCAGGATAGATTTGCTTCACGCACACACACACACACACACACACACACACACACACACACACACACACACACACACACACACACACGTGAACTGGACTTAATTAGGCAATCATTATAACTGGTGCACATCTACTTAATCAAATAATCTTTGTTTCACACACACACACACACACACATATATATATATATAATGTGTGCATACATGCACGTACATGTGCATCTGCAAAACGTATATACAGATACCGACAACATTTCTATCAAAATATAAAGATTCTTCTCTAAGAATGCACACACATGCCTATTCTGTTTTTCTCTCTGTAGCTGTGGGTCTATACTTCATGTGTAAAATATGAGAAAGTAAAAAGTCAGCGACCGTAGTCGAGGGCTACCCGAAAGCTCCCTTTTCAATAGCTACTACACCGAGGTGTAGAGGAGGGCGCTACTCCTTTCCCTGGATTGTTCCACTTTACGCTTGAAACGTACCTTATAACGCTGAGTGTTAAGCAAAGGACTCGACCTGAGATTGAACCCCGATCTCCCGGTCCATTGGCGAACACAAACACCAAAAAACCGATCGTTTAGAAAAACGGAATTCTATGTATCTGTAGCCATTATTTTAATGCGTGTGACTTAAAATTTGTTTTGCCAACACTTTTTCATTTGCGTGACTATGTTTCTCTTAATTCTTCAACAATCTGCGTGATTTTCTGGATTTTCGTCAGTTGAATTCATTTTAACGAGTTTTAAGGTGTCTATTCGTCGAGAAAATTTGGAATAAAAATGAAAATTGTGCCATGTGACCATTTTAAAAAAGGACAGCAAGGTTCCCTTTTATGCTTGAGTTATGTATCATTTTAGAGAAGGAAATTTTGGTAAAAATGGCCTGGTAAAAACAGCATTAGTGAAAAACTAGGACCAATCTCACATTTAATTAGAATAGAAAAAAACTGTGTTAATAAACAGAATTTAAATGTAACTAGTTAATATCTATTCAAAATGTGGAGTTAACTACTTTCGTGACGTAACGGTTATCGTCATAGAAAATTGGAGCGGCCAGCCGAGTTAAAATCCAGTACAAGTCTACTTTCATTTGACACGACTCTCATAACCTTGGGAAAGGTATGAATCCAACTATTCTGCCCCAGCTAAAAGTTAATAGAAAGGCGGACTAAAATCGTTAACCTCATTACGGCAACTAATACTAGAGAAGAAAAACTCTTAGGACATGTTAAACTCCGTTTAAAAAACCTGACCTTCTGTTACATTCTGCTCGTGGCCGAAGGATTGCATAAATATTTCTAATAAATTTTATTCACATATTTCCATAAAGTTTTGTTTAGAAAAGAAAACACTGAACTGGTGTCAGTAGAAGCGTTCATTGTTTCAAAAGGTTTAAATAAATAAACAGTTGTTTTCGTTTTTTAAAAATCTGGATTTTCTGTTTTTCATTAATTATTTATTCTTCCGCGATTTTTACCGGTTATTCACCGGCACATCAAAATTGCTTTTATCCATAAAAATATTATTAAACTAAGACCTATGCAAGCATTCCCACTTTCACACACACACACACACACACACACACACACACACACACACAAGCACTATTATACGTTATTCTTTACAATAACCAAAAGTTAGCCTTGTTAATAAAATTTGAGAGAATTTTGATGCGAATTACCATCCACAAGCAAACACGTTTTGTAGCTATAAAAGACAGTCATAAGGTACTTGAAACCACAAACGGGTTGTACGTTGTATTCCAATTTTACGACCTGTTCCGCGACGCATCCCTCTGCCATAATTCTCACGATATATTACAACGTTCTGTTTTTTTTTGGTGCGGATGGATGTAAATATATAAGCGTATGTATATGCTTGTGTGCTCGTAAATATGAAGATGTGTGTGCTGTGTGAATGTGCGCGTGCGGGAATGTGCATGAATACAAAGATCGTATTGGCGCCAACTTAGACAACTGCCTATTTTGCCTGTACTTAATTTTTCTGTCTCTGTCATTCTGTCTGTCTGTCTCTTTCTCTCGCTCACACACACACACACACACACACACACACGTATATATATATATATTATATGATCTACTGACCATCTTTCTTTATCCTTCAATTTAGCAATTTTACTTTTCTTATTTTTACTCAGATTTTCAAGTTTCTTTTTAAATTTACCGTTTCTCTTGCTTTTCCCTTTTCAACTGACATTTCTTTTCTTTTTTCCATTCTATCTATTTCTTGTGTTACCGACACTTTTTAGCTCGTTCCAACAGAAATAAAATTAAAAGAAATAAAACATCATTATTATCATTATTATATTACTCCTTGTGAATTTTTCACACCAGTTTTAGCTGATGGTTTTTCACAAGTTTGAATGATAACAAGTCCGCTCAAGTTTCCAGCACTTTTCTCAGTATTTTGGCCGATCTTAACAATGCTGTAGTTTGGAAGGTCCTGATTCGTCCTCCAATTTCCAACTCTTCCAGTCCCTTTCTAAGCCTTTGGGGACTGTTTCAAGAGCAACAATTACTATTGGTATCACCATTACTCATGTTCCACAACTTTTTTAGTTCTCTGAAAGGGTCCAAGAACTTGTCTCTCTTTGCGTTTTTAATCTGTTGTCTGCCGAGACGACAAAATTCATTACACGAAAAGTCTTTTTTTTTTTTTTGTTAATTATCTCTTGGGCGGGTCTTTTGACTGGGATTATGTGATCTGTTTGTATCTCAAAATACCAGAGAAATTTGTGCGACTCATTCTTCAAGACGGATTCTGGTTTGTGCTTATAATATTTGGTAGTATAGTCAAATTTCAATTTCTTGCAAAATTCCCAGTGGATCACTTTCCTTACCCAGTTGTATTGAGTCTTATACTCCCTTTGTGTTAGTTTGCTCCATTCTCCTATCATGTGATAAATTGTTTCGTCTCTATCACCACATAATCTATACTTGCTATGTGTTGCTTATTATCGATTTTCGCTTTTATATAATTGGTCTTTATGACGTTTTTTGTGCTGCTATTAGAAGAGACTCAGTTTCTTTCTTAAAGTTTCTTCTTCTTCTTCTTCTTCTTCTTCTTCTTCTTCTTCTTCTTCTTCTTCTTCTTATTATTATTATTATTATTATTATTATTATTTACTCAATAGAGTTTTTCACATCAGCTTACGCTGATGGTCTTTCACTGGAGATTGAGTGACAGAAAGTCTCTTCAAGTCTCCAGGACTCTTCACAGTATTCTGGCCGTTTTCAATAATGCTGTTGTTTGGATGGTCTCCACTCGGCCGCCCACTTCCAAATCCTCCAGGCCCTTTAATAAACCTTTAGTTACCGTGCCTAAAGCACCAATTACAATTGGTATTATAGTCACCTCCATGTTCCACAGTTTTTTCAATTCTCTAGGAAGGTCGAGGTACTTATCCCTCTTTTCACATTCTTTCTGTTTTATTCTGTGGTCAGCCGGGACAGCAAAGTCGATAATTTTGCAGATTTTCTTTTTTTGTTGATTATTATAAGGTCTGGTCTTCTGGCCGAGATTAGGTGATACGTTTGTACATTAAAGTCCCATAGGAGTTTGTGTATGTCATTTTCAAGGACAGGTGCGGGGTTGTGCATATACCATTTGTTGGTATCGTCAAATTTAAATTTCTTGCCCATTTCCCAGTGGATCACCTTGACAGCGGATCACCTTGCCAACCCAGTCGTGTCTAGCCTTGTACTCCTTCTGTGCCAGTTTGCTGCATTTGCTTATTATGTGATTGATTGTTTTATCTTTGTCACCACAGAGTCTACATTTGCTATTTTGTAGCGTCTTATCTATCCTCGCCTTGATATGATTGGTTCTTATGGTGCTGTTTTGTGCTGCCATTAGGAGAGATTTTGTTTCTCTCTTAAAGTTTTCTTTTCTTAGCCATGTCCAGGTTTTGTCGTGTGAGATGTTGTTTATTAGTCGTTTAAAATGCCCATGAAGTTGTTTTCTCCCCATTTTTGTTTTCTAGTTTTTGTCATTCTGTTATCTATCGTGTTGTCAGTATTGTTTCTGATGGCCATAATCAGTCCTCTTTCGTGTTTTTCTATGTAGTCTTGGATGTGTCAACGCTGTCTTCGATACTGGCAAGTCCTCTTCCTCCCTCTTTTTTTGGTACGTATAGTCTGTCAACGTCGTCTTTGGGATGTAATGCCTCGTGCCTGGTCATTAGTTTTCTAGTTCTTTGGTTCATTTGTCTAATTTCCTCTCTGGTCCACTTGAGAAAGGGTCCCCAGTATCTAACGAGGGGTACAGCCCTAGTATTTATTCCTTTGATAAGGTTTCTGTTGGAGAGCTTTGTTTCGAGTAGTTTTTTAGTTCTCCTGAGATATTCTTTTTGAATTTTGCTTTTCATTTCGGCTTGTTTGATGGTGTCAGCCTCCAAGATTCCTAAGTATTTGTAGGTCTCGTTTTCTGCGAGCGTTCTGATCTTGTCTTGATTTGGTAGTTCTATTCCGTCAGTTAGATGTCGTTTGTCACTTTTCATGACGAGCAGAGCGCATTTTTCAATGCCAAATTCCATCCCTATGTCTTGACTGTATATTCTAACTGTATTAGGGTTTCCAGTTCTTTTTCATTTTTTGCAAATAGTTTAATGTCATCCATGTACATTAGGTGATTGATCTTTTCTTGCGATTGGCTAAATTTGTATCCGGTCGTGCATTTTCTGGGTATGTGGTTTAGTGGTATCATGGCAATTATGAATATTAGGGGTGACAGTGCATCACCTTGGAAAATCCCTCTTTGGATCTTTGTTTCAACCAAGCTTTTTCCTCCTGCTGTTAATTCAACTCTCCAGTTTTTCATGGTTTTTTCGATGAAGTTTATGGTTTCGTGTGATATTTTGTACATTTTATCAGCTTTGCGGAACCATATGGTATGCCTTTTTATAGTCTATCAAGGCTATAGCTAGATTTTTCCGTCTGTTCTTGCTTTCATTTAGGATGTGTTGATCTATGTAGAGTAACTCTGCTGTGCCTCTGGATCCTTTGCGGCATCCTTTCTGTTCGTCAGGGAACAATCCGCGGCTTGTTAGCAAGTAGCGTATCTCTACCCTTATTTGCGTTGTTAATATTTTCCATGTCATCGGTAAACAAGTTATGGGTCTATAATTGCTTGGATCAGTTCCTTTTGGATCAATTTGGTCTTTCCTTTGGCCATCCAGTCAGGTACTTGTGCATCTTGTAAGCATCTGTTCATTTCTAGTGCTAGTCTGTCGTGAATGGAGGTGAATTTCTTGAACAACAGACAAATCTAGAAAACCTAGATGTATTTCATCATGTCCTGGCGTTTTCTAGTTTGATATCTTTTTTTAGTGTCTTTTTGAGTAGTTCGATGTGTATTTCCACTTTGGGGCCTTCCTCAAGTCCTTCTAGTTCTCTTGTCATATCGTTTATCCATTCTGCCTTTTCGTTATGCTTTTTCGGTTGCCATATTTTCGTCCAAAATTGCTCGGTTTCTTTGGCATCTGGTTGTTGGTATGTTTTTGTGTCATGCCCTCCCAATTGTTGATAGAATTTTCTTTCGTTGTTTTGGAATATCCTGTTTTGTCTGTATTGTTTTACCCTTTGTCGATATCTCTTTAATCTCCCTTCTTTCGCCAGAACCTTCTGGTTTATTTCCTCAAGTTGTACTGTTATTTTTTCCCGTGTTGTCTTTTCCATTCTCTTCCCACATATTCCAGGATCTTTCTGTTTTACCATTTTGGCCTGTTTTCCTAGATTTTTAATCTGGGTTTCCAGTCGAACTTCCCATCCTGGTTTTGATGGTTTCTTCGTGTTTTTTTTTTGGGGGGGGGAATTTTCTCACACATTTTGCCCCTGCATAGATTAGATGATTTAACTCAGTTATATTATTTGTTGATATGTAAGATATTATTGATTTATTTTATTTGTTTTATTTTTAAGTTTTCTCCATTCTATGTTTCTTAATGATAGAAAGGTGGTCTTCACGCTGTTTATAATTCTTTTTAGGTTTTCTAGATTTGTCTGTTGTTCTTGTGATAGTATTTCTGTAGGGTTACTTGGTACTGTGGTTTATTCATTTTCAAGAGTTGGCAGTTCATTTCTGATATGTTGTTTTTGGTTGGTGCCCCTTAATGTGTTTGTAATTGTATTGTTTTGCGATTGTGTTTTCTGGCGTATGTCTAGTATTTCAACCCATCCTTTTTTCATTATTGTTCTAACTTGGTCGGTAAGTCTTTGATTGTTGTCTGAAAACTAGCACATTCTTGCCAGATCTCTATCATTCTTTTCCTATACCCCCTTTGTGAAAAGTTGCTCCTAAAATAGCAGTGTAGTGCAAGATGATTGTCTTCCCTGGTCCATGTTTTGCGTTTTGGTCTCTGATCGTTGTGCTTGTTAATATCGTCATTCATGTAGCGGAAAAGAGTGCAGCCAACATTCGCAGGATGACGATCGAATCTCCCATGTTGGTTATCAGAAGAGCATCTGCCGATCATGACACCCAAGTCTATTGCCTGGGTCCCTCGTTTTGTAATATTGAGATTTGACATTTTTATCATGGGTGGTATATTGTGGCTATACCAGACCCATGGGTTGTTTTTGATCTGCGCACCTGACACAGATGTGACCGAGAGCAGTCATATTGACAGCTCATGAACAGCGGGTCACAAAATGGGGGGAGTATACCTAATCCTAAGTTTTAACTTAGTTAAAGTCCGTTGTCCTACTTTTATTATTATTTTTTACTTCCCAAGCACCAAGAGTGGACTACCTGAAGGATTTTTTTATGCCAGCTTAATGGCAATATCTTATACTGAACCTAGTTTTAAATATGCTGGTGATAGTATTTCACATGAGATTTTTGATGATTTTTCAGCGAAATACCGAGTTACAACGTCTATTGATTGAGAAAGTCGTTGGGCAATACGGAGGCTAAAGATTAGTGACCCTCTTCAGTTTCAATCGAGAATTGTTTTTGCGTTCGGGTTTCTTTTTTTTGGGGGGGGGGTCCTCCTGGATTTATACATTAAATTGAAATAAACGAAGTCGTTAGAGGAAGGGTGGAGATTATAACTTATTTGATATGCTGCTACATTTTTGAGTTTGGCGCGGTAAATTAAAACAATTCTTGAGTTAGCTCGAGATAATTGCACCTGGTAAAAACATTTAGCTGATTAGTCACACTCTTCAGTTAAAATATAACAAAAATTCACCAAAAGATTTTACAAGACATGGAAAATCTAATTTTTTTTTTAAAGAGCAGTTTGTACTAACCTCTACCCAACGAGTGTTCCTGGAGAATTGTTTAGTCTGTGTAAAAGTCCATATATTTCTTAAGTTGGGGCCTATATCTTTCCTAAGAATTACATGACACCTGATTCTAGAAGATTCCATCCAAAAATTATTTTAGCGTTTGGGTTTTATTTTTGTTTTGGGTTGGGTCCGCCTAGATTTATATATTAAATTGAAATAAATAAAGTCGTTAGAAGAGGGGTGGATATTATAACCTATTAGATATGCTGCTACATTTTTGAGTTTGGCGCGGTAAATTTAAACAATTATTATTATTATTATTATTATTTTAAGCCTGGTGAACTTTTCACACTAGCTCTAACTGGTGGTATTTCACTGAAGTCTGGGTGGCAGCAAGTCTCCTTAGGTGCCCAGAACTAAGTATGTTCGCCGGTTTTACAATGGTGTGGTCTAAATGGTTTCGATTCTTCCTTGGATCTCAAGTTCCTTCAGTTTCTTCACAAGATCTTTGGAAACAGTTCTAAAGGCACCAACTACAATTGCTATCATCGTCTTCTTCATGATATTTAGCTTTTCAGTTCTTTGGCAGATCTAAGTATTTCTATATATTTTTGGGTTTTTTAAAAATTTTTGTTCTATTTCTTGCTGGAACAGTGAACTCGACTAGATATCAAGTTCTTTTCTTTTTGTTAATAAAAACTAGATTTAATCTTTTGGTCGAGATTTGGTGATCTGTGTGTACCTGAATGTTCCAGAAAATTTTATCCGTCTGTCAGCAGAGTCATATTTTAGTCTTTAGCAAAATTCCCAGTGGATCATCTTTCCCATCCTGTCATGCCTTGTCTTGAGTTCTTTTGGTGCCACTTATCTTCTTTCGCTTTCTTGGTGATTATCTGTTTCATCTTTATCACCATATAACCTATACTTGACATTCTCCTACGTGTTATCAATTTTTGCTTCGTAATAATTAATCCTTACTGCATTATCTTGTGCTGCTATTAAAAGAGATTCTGAGTCTCTCTTCAGATTTCCCTTTCTTAGCCATGTTCAAGTCTTGTCATGCGTAATCTCCTAAGTTTGTCGCTAAAAGTTTCCCTGCAGTTGTTATTCTTCTCATTTTTGCTTTATAGATTTTTTATTGTTGTTTTCCTGTTTGTACATAAGATATTTCCGTTGATAATTCTGTTTCTGGCTACAGTAATCAGTCTTTCTTTTCTCGTTTTAGAATAATCTTCGTGTCCCTGAATTATTGCATCCACACAATCCTCAATGCTAGCAAGTCCTCTTCCTCCTTCTTTTCTTGTCACATAGAGTCTGTCTATCTCTTGGGGGTAAGGCCTTGTGTATGGCCATCATTCTTTTGTTCTATGGACATTTTTAATCACTCTCTTGTCCATTTTAAGTAGAATCTAGAGTACCTTACAAGGGATACTGCCTAGATATTCATTCTTTTGATGAGATTTCTATTTGGTTTTTAAGATGTTTTCTTGTTATTTTAAGGAACCCTTTTTACTTTTTTCCCCCATCTCCATTTGTTTGATAGCATTCAATTTTGATATTCCCCGGTATTTGTTATTTTCTTTTCTTTTTCTATTTTTTGATTGAGCTGTTCTATTCATTCAATTGTTTCCCTTTTTTTTATTTTCAGCATGGCGCAATTTTTAATCTCAAATTCCATTCCTATATCCTGACTGCAGTTTCCAATAGTTAATATAAGAGTTTCTTCTTTTTCTTTTTTAATATAAGGTTTGTGTTCATCGCTATAATTAGTGATTGATTTTCAATCATTTTCAGGGATATTTCAGTTTAATTACAAACAGTTTCCGATGACTCTACTGAATTCGTTTCTTTAAGTTGTAGTTCAATTTTTGTTAACGAAAGACAAATAGATAAAAAAAAGCGCTTGTAGTCCATTCATTAAGTTTTACAATAAGGATATTTCAAAGCTAAAATTTGCACTATAAATATAATTTTGTTTGATCTTAGCATTCAGCTCAGAATTAGAAATTATGGGAAGAGAAAAAAAGACGAAAGAAATAGTAAAGAGAAAAACGATAAAATGGAATTCTCATTTTAATTCATTTCCATTAGCAACTGAGAAGTATTAATGTAATTTGTGTATAAGAAAATTGTTAAGGAGAGGGAATTTACTTATATATAAAACACAATCTGACTTTATATATATAGACCAAATTCCCGGCATTTCCCTGAGGGAAGGTAGCTATAATTGTTGTTACTAACATTATATTTGTCATGACTCCACCTCTTAAAAACACTATTAGATTCTTTGTGATACTTTATCTTTTATGTCAAAAATAAAATTCAGTATTTAACTCTTACAACCCTGATCTACCGATGGCCATATGTTCCACGTCCTCTGTATCTAGCTGCAAAATACCTTCAAATTAAAATGTTCCAGTCTGTTATTTGACTTCCTGATTCGCTATATTATTGCAAGGCGTCACTATTATTTGTAGACTTCTCCAAGGCATTTGAAACCATATACAGAGGAAAGATGCAGCAAATACCTCTGGCCTACGATCTCCATAAAGGAACCGTCGTAGCCATAATGATGCTATATAAAAACACGAAAGTAAAAGTTCGCTCACCGGAAGAGACACAGACTTCTTGGATATTGTCACGGGTGTGCTGCAAGGAGATACACTAGTCACATACTTGTTTATTATCTACCTAAACTATGTGCTTCAAACGTCGGTAGATTTAATGAAAGAAAAAGGCTTTACGCTGGCAAAGGCAAGAAGCAAAAGATATATCACACGAACGATAACGGACGCGGACTACGCTGATGACATAGCGCTTCTGGCAAATACATCTAAACAGGCCCAATCCCTGCTGCATAGTCTGAAACGGGCGGCAGGTGGCATAAGGCTCCATGTTAACGCAGAAAAAACAGAGTTTATGGGTTTTATTCAAAGGGGCGACGTTGCCACACCGAATAATAGATCTCTGAAACTTGAGGACAAGTTCACCTATCACAGAAGCAGCGGCTCTTCTACCGAAAATGATATCAACACACAAATAGCGAAGGCTTGTACAGCTATCGATAGACTATCGGTCATATGGAAGTCAGACCTATCAGATAGAATAAAGAGCAGTTTTTTTTTTCCAAGCAGCTGTCGTGTCAATACTGATATGCAGATGCACCACATGGACGCTGACAAAGCGTATGGAGAGAAAGCTTGACGGCAATTGTACAAGAATGCTGCGAGCTGTATTAAACAAGTCCTGGGAGCAGCATCCCACAAAGCAGCAGCTGTACGGACATCTACCACCCGTCTCGAAAATCATTTAAATTAGACATGCGGGATACTTCTGGAGAAGTAAGAGCGAGCTCATAAGCGAAGTACTCCTGCGGACCCCGTCACACGGACGAGCAAAAGTAGGGCGACCAGCTCGAACCTCTCTACAACAGCTTTGTACTGATACAGGATGTAGTATGGAAGACCTACCAAGAGCAATGGACGATAGGGACGAGTGGTGAGAGAGGGCCAGCACGCCATGATGATGATTGCAATGTAGAAATGAGGATTCTCTGCCTTGAATTCAGCAAGCTCAGGTATATGTACTTCTAGAGAATGGTGCAAATACCGTCTGCTCGGATTCTATGGAAGGAAGTTTTATGCATTTTACACAATTCAATAATAAAGGATACAATTCATAATGATCGCACCTGTCCTATGTCAACATCCACCATACACAATATTTTTAGCTTTTCCATTATAGCTATAAATAAATGATTTTTTTGGTTTTCAGCTTTTGAGCATCTTACATAAAAATTTTCCTGGGCAAAGCAGGGTTTTTCTTACTGCAATCTAGCAACTGTGAATTTTAGTCGTTAGGATTTATTGATGGATACATCAAAACTAAGGTGTAATTAATTTTTTTTTTAAATTTTCATCATACAACGTGTGAAAGCACGTGCGATACCATGTCCTCATCAGCCGCCATCCAGGGGTGATAACACAGTTTCGGTAGCTCAAGGCGGTACTGCCACCCCTGGCGCTACCAAGCAGCTTTTGCCTGCGGACAGGGTATTAAGAGAATCATATATATATATATATATATATATACGCCAGATCAATTAAATGCAGAGACTATATTGGACGTTAATCTTCATTTTCTGAGTGCAGTTTGTGATTTAAAAAACGCGTTTACTTTCAGCGGTTGATGTTATTACGCGTTTACAGTAACCGTTTCTTACGTAATCACACGGGAAAGGTGGTTCCACGTGTATTAGCTTCATGCTGAAAACTTTCTCGCTTTCGACCAAATCCAACTTGATGCATATCGCGCCGTGGTCTGAAGAGGATTCGAGGCAACTTTCAAAATATTGAATCGAAAGGACACATGTTTCATATATTTGGAATTCTATGTATAATAACATCGTCTCCTTTGGCGTGCCATGTGGGAATTGTAATCTGATGTTGACATTTAAGCTTGTTAACCATCTCAATCTAGAGACTTTGTATAAACGTAGTGGCCCAAATTACGAAGCTGCATTATTGGGGCAAGCTTATTTTAGCGGCTGACTGTGTGGCGATAGACCAGAAGGTTTTGAGTAGTTTAAGATTTCTAAAGGATAATGAAATACTTTCTGATCAACACTAATGTTTATAGATTTGCAGGTATAATTATTTCCTGTAAGTGGCAATAACAATTGCCACTTGATACTACTGAGCTAGTAGTACACTTAGGTGTTGAATTAGGATGCTTCGGTTTAAGGAACATCTTTGAAATATGTTCCTCAGCTCTCTTGATTGCAGTGCTTTTGGGAGTTGGGTCCACGGTGCTATTACTGTCTAGATAATATTTTAATTGGGGGATCAGCAAAGTCAAATTTTAGTCTCTTGCACAATTCTCAGTGGATCACCCTTCCGATGAAAACAATAATCTGGCAGTCCTTGCGTATCCACAAGATTCTTTAAGATATATTCTTACTGTCACTCATGAGAAATTCAGACACTTTTTGCAGAACACAAGAATATATAACAATGTTTTCTAAATTACTTCATTTGAAACCAACATAATCACGAAGAGATGAAAGTGAAGGCATTATTGATCAGTCTCTTGCTTGCCAAATCTGTCAACACAAGCGAATAGTTCTTACAGAGGTTTCATTGCTCATTGCTGTCTACTTCTTCAAGCATATTCTGTCTCGACCTGTTTGCAATATTTTTGAAAATTCTAGAACCAGAGAAGTCATTAAGATATGCATAATTGCATGGAATGAATTCACAATAACATATAAGAGAGCTTTAGAGGTCCCAAACAGAGAATTGCACGATTTACAGGACAATAGAAATCAAATTAGAGGAGTTGTAGATCGTTCTAATTTGTATTTACCCAGTTCCTCCACAACGAGAGCAATCCAGGGAAAGGAGAAGCGCTCTCCCCTACACTTCGGTTTAGTAGCTATTGAAAAGGGAACCTTCGAGTCGCCTTCGACAACGGTTGCCAACTTTACTTTTTACTTACTTGCGATTTGAAACGTGGGATACCACCAAGAAGGAATAACCGAAACTGGTTACGAAAGAAAGACAGGGCAATGTAAAGATCCATGCTGGAAATATTTACAAAATCTACAAATCTATTTAAGATCTATTTATATATTTTTACTCATGAAAATAATTCAAACTGCCAAAAATTATGAATAATTATTTTCATTTAATGAATTAAAGATTGTTATCAATGAAAAACACGGGCGTAATGTTTTGCAGAGACATCTTTAATATTAGAACGTACATGGGACAAACTGAGTCACAATTCCTCTTCAGACTGCAGAAGTCTTTCTCTTTTTGGCATTTAATGTAAGAGAATAAAATTTCAATTCTCGAAAATATTAAATGAAAAACAGTGTCAAAATAGTTTTAAAACTTTTTGAACTACTGAAGTATACTCTTTTCAAATTAAAATCCAGAATATATTAATCGATAATTCTTCCTGTTTGATTTTATATACACGTCACTGGATAGAGATGCAGTGTTTAAACAAAGTATTTTCAGTAATTTGTCAACATTGTTCAAGATTAACACACATTGCACCTATATTACAGCTTTTTCTAATTTAGCTTTTGGGTACAGGTTTTTATGTGGTAGAAAAAAATTGACAAAACTATGTAAAGTAATCTAATAGACTGTTACTAGTGAGTTTGTTGTTGACTTCACTGTTTGCTTGTGACCATGTGTGAAAATTAAATCTAATAAAAAAGAAAAATCTTTTGAAGGTGATTCATGAATATTGGCAGATACTGACAAACTCCTTTTTTTACTTAGTTTTTGCCTTTTTGTTTATCTGACTGTAAAACTGGGTATAACTTTCGAGTTACGAAACTTATAAAAGTAATCTTTTATTGCATTTAAAAGTATTAACATCCATAAGGTTCTATCTATCTATCTATCTATCTCTATATATATATATATATATATATATATATAGTTTAGATTGTGTCTAGCTATCTGTAAACGAAATTACGTCTCCATCGACATCAAAATTCCCTTTGTTATTTATGTCACATTGTTTTTTTAATCTTTATTGAAATGTCAATTATTTAGAAAATTGTTTTGTATTAAAATACTGCTAGCCTTATCTACATACTAATAACATACAATTATATATATATATATATATATATATATATATATATATATATATATATAGTGTATCACAAAAGTAAGTACACCCCTCACATTTCTGCAGATATTTAAGTATGACTCTTCATGGGACAACACTGACAAAATAACACTTTGACACAATGAAAAGTAGTCTGTGTGCAGCTTATGTGACAGAGTTAATTTATTTTCCCCTCAAAATAACTCAAAATATAACCATTAAAAGCTAAATCCCTGCCAACAAAGGTGAGTACACCCTTTAGGGAAAGTTGTCAATATTAACATACACCATGTCAACTGTCAATATTTTGTGTGGCCACCATCAGTATCCAGAACTGCCTTTACTCTCCTGGGCATGGAATTTACCAGAGCTTCACAGGTAGCCACTGGAATGTTCTTCCACTTCTCCATGACGACGTCGCGGAGCTGGCAGATATTTGAGACTTTGCACACCTCTACCTTCCGCTTGAGGATCCCCCAAAGATGTTCTATTGGGTTCAAGTCAGGAGACATGCTTGGCCAGCCTCTTCAGTAAAGCAATGGTCGTCTTAGAGGTGTATTTGAAATCATTGTCATACTGGAACACTGCCCTGCTACCTTGTTTCTGGGGGGGGGGAGGGGATCATGCTCTGCTGCAGTATTTCACAGTACATGTTGGAGTTCATGTTTCCCTCAATGAAATATAACTCTCCAACACCTGCAGCACTCATGCAGCCTTAGACCATGACATTCCCACCACTATGCTTGACTGTAGGCATGACACACTTATCTGTGTACTCCTCACCTGGTCGCTGCCACACATATTTGAAGCCATCAGAACCAAACAAATTAATCTTCATCTCATCAGACCATAGAACATGGTTCCAGTAATCCAAGTGCTTTGTTGACATGTATTCAGCTAACTGTTTGTCGGCTTTCTTGTGTATCGTCTTCAGAAGAGGATACCTCCTGGGGTGATAGCCATGCACATCAATTTGATGTAGAGTGCGGCGTATGGTCTGTGCACTAACAGGCTGACCCCCCCACCTCTTCAATCTCTGCAGCAATGCTGATAGCACTCCTACGCCGATCTTTGAAAAAAAGCATTTGGATGTGATGCTAAGCACGTGCGCTCAGCTTCTTTGGACGACCTACCCGAGGCCTGTTCTGAGTGGACCCCGCTCTTTTAAAACGCTGGATGATCTTAGCCACTGTGCTGCAGCTCAGTTTCAGGTTGTTGGCAATCTTCTTGTAGCCTTGGCCATCTTCATGTAGCGCAACAATATGTATTTTAAGATCCTCAGAGAGTTCTTTGCCATGTGGTGCCATGTTGGAACTTTCAGTGACCAATATGAGAAAGTGTGAGAGCTGCACTAAAAATTTTAACACACCTGCTCCCTATGCACATGGGTCTAGTAAAACATAGGCTTAGTAACACTAATGTGTCACATGACATTTTGGAGGGAAAATGACAAACAGTACTCAATTTGGACATTTAGGGGTGTAGTTTTTTTTTAGGGGTGTACTCACTTTTGTTGGCAGGGGTTTAGCTTTTAATGGTTATATTTTGAGGGGGAAATAAATTAACTCTGTTATATAAGCTGCACACAGACTACTTTTCATTGTGTCAAAGTGTCATTTTATTAGTGTTGTCCCATGAAGAGATATATTTAAATATCTGCTGAAATGTGAGGGGTGTCCTCACTTTTGTGATACACTGTATATATATATATATATATATATATATATATATATATATATATATATATATATATACCCGTTTGGTTGTAACAGACGGAGCCTCTCTGAAACTAGTAGACAAATTCACCTACCTAGGAAGTAGCATCTCATCTATATGGATGCACTACATGGACGCTAACTAAACGGCTGGAGAAGAAACTGGACGGAAATTACACCAGAATGTTGAGAGCAGTATTGAACAAGTCCTGGCGACAACACCCCACAAGACACCAACTATACGGACACTTGCCCCCCATCACGAAAACTATACAAGTTAGACGAACCAGACACGCGGGACACTACTGGAGAAGCAAGGACGAGCTCATAAGCGATGTACTCCTGTGGACCCCCACATATGGATGTGCAAAAGCAGGACGACCAGCACGAACTTACATACAGCAACTATGTGAGGACACAGGATGTAACCCGGAAGACCTGCCAGAGGCGATGAATGATAGGGAGAAGTGGCGAGAGAGGGTCAGGGATATCCGTGCTGGCGGCACGACATGATGATGATGATATATATATATATATATAAATAATTGTTTGGTCGTGTGTGTATATATATATATATATATATATATGACCAAACACCTGTTTATAGTGTAAACGGGAAGGCTAATTTGCATATCGATCATGAAAAACTGATTTTTAATGAATATTTCCTTGGTCTTATTGATTTATATTTGCTTGGTTTTATCTCAATAAATATGAGAAAATTCTAGTCGAAAAACCTTAAAAAAAATCATTTGAATTTTATTCTTTGCTCTCTAATTTAGTTAAATAGTTAAATGAAGAAAATTTTTACTTTGAAAACTGAGAGTGACGAGAAAAGCACTGTGTGTTATATATCACTAAGAAATAAAGGCTTAAATAATATATGGTGTGGATAATTCACATTCTGGTTTTAACAAAACCGGTTTTGATAAATAATTACTGGATATTGTTGATTACTAATATTATTGTTTTTTTCTCAAACGCATTAAAAGTAATCTTATGTATAATTTTAATAGAAATAATTTAGAATAAGATAAAAATGAATGTAAACTTTTTATATGCGTTCTTATTTAATTTCGTTAGCCTTTATAATTCATTATAATATTTTATCACATTAAAACTTATTTATTTGCGCCCGGAGCGCGCATACTTTTGCTTACACGTGTAATGTGTGCGTGAGTGTTATTGTTTTATGTGTCACCAGAATATTCTATTATAAGGAGATGGGCTAATTAAGTAATGAGAAAATCTGTTGTTATGGTAACATGCTCAGCATTGTTCGAAGCGAGCAAGCCTTGTGTTAATATAACTGTACAAAAGTAATAAAGAATTCCTACAGTAAATATATGTAAATACCTGTCAATATGGTATTTATTTTTTCTTTTTCTAAAGAAAAGAAGTAACCTCATAGAAATTCTGAGAGAGTTATAAATTTCTATTAGTGACCTCTAAATCTCTACTTAAACCTCGGCTTTTCGAAGCCCGATAGAAGCTACCTCGTTTTGATGGCATTAAATAAGGCTAACTCCTCCTTTAAATAGAGGGACATGATATTTAACATTTGGCAACGGAGCCGATGTATACAATAAAGTACATTTATAAACATAATATTCTCTTATGACAGAGAGAGAGAGAGAGAGAGAGAGAGAGAGAGAGAGAGAGAGAGAGAGAGAGAGAGAGAGAGAGAGTTTTCATGTATTCATGAGTGAGAAAAAGAGAGAAAGTAAAATGACATGATTGTAAATTTATTGCATTTGGGTATTGCAAATATTAAAGTACACGAATGCATTGAGTGCATTGTTATGATTTACTCTTGATCTAATGCCTGTCCATACTTACCCACAGAAAACCACCCATTTCAGTTTCAGGAATTTGTTATTTGAGACACAAAATTTTTAATTTAACTACCTAGCCAGTCATTCTAAAATGAGGTTGAAATTCAAACTGTTTTAATTGCTTATCTGTGATTTCGCTTTATCCTGTGTAATTATAGCTCAGCCGACTGCACAAACCAATCAAAATCAAGGTTGTAAGATGAGTAATCATTACATTATCATCTTTCATATAAGATTCCTGAGATTTAATGAAACAACAATTATGAACATTTCAATTGATGGGATCATTTCTAAACCAGCGCGACTCAATGTTGTCGTACGTGAACCGATATTAGTAGGCAAGTTCATCGACAGTCAGTACCTTGCGAGTTTCTAGTTTTACATTAAACTTTTCGTTTACAAACTGTTTATAAAATATTGTGACAACTCTTCTTATATTCATATTCTATATTGTTCCGGTTTAAATTAACATCACTACGAATATTCAAACGAATATTTTCTAGGATAATAAACAAATAATAATATGGTACGAATATAATACCGGTCCGTGTAACACTGGGAAAATATTCTGCTGGTAGGCAGTATCAGTTTGAGAACCACTGATCTAGACAACAAAAATGAATGATTTAAAACCAAAGTTGAACAGTGGAATTTTTCTTGAGCAACAAGCTACATTGTTCACATATCTGTGATAAATGTAAGGCTTTCATTTTTCTGTGGAAATATCACTTTATGAATAATTATGTGCTTTATTTATCATATTTAACATAGAATTCTATTTCTACGTCCTCAGAAGAGTGAATGAAATACGTTTTTATGTTACTGTAACAATTGCATTTCTTGGATGTTTTGTGAGATGGGAGGTAAGTGCCAGTACAATTGCTGTTTTTTGAGGTGTTGCTCTCAGGCATGTTTAGAACTGCCCGAAGTATTCTCGTGAGGTTCCCACCTCGCTTTTTCTCCATGCGTTTAGTTAGCGTATAGGTGGTCCATCCATACAGTAGTATTGATATAGCCTCAGCTTTGAAGAAATTCCGTTTCATTTTAATGGAGAAATCAGATTTCCATAAGATCAATAACCATTCAATAGCAGTCCACGACTTCATCAAGCATATATTGAAATTACTTTCAGTAGACGAGATATTACTGTCGCGGTGTGTGAACTTGTTAACTAATTTTAGCAGATTGCCACTTATCGTTGGGATGGTACCTTTCTGTTTAAAACTCATACATTGTGTTTTATTTGTATTCACTTAGAGGCCAACACCTGCTTTTTGCTCCAGGCTTTTCGGTAGGGGTTCTATTTGGGTAGGTGTATTTGTGAGAAGCGCTAGATCATCTGTGTAGTCTGCGTCTGTTATAGTTTCTCCGAGATATCGTCTGCTCCTCCCTTTTTTAGTATGAAACTATTTTCTTTTATTAGATCTATTGACGTTCGAAGTACATAATCAAGGCAGATTATAAGCATATATGGAGATAATGTATCTCCTTGTAAGACTCTAGCAACAATGTCAAAGAAGTCGGCGTCGACATCAAGTTAGCCAACCAATACTTTTGTGTTTTTTACAATTATAATGGTAAGTTGCTTAGGGGAGACCAAATGCTAGTAGTATTTGCTCCATTTTAATGGAATTAAAAGCTTTGCAGAAATCAACAAACAGTAAATGTGTTGCCTCGGAAAGTGTTCGCTAATGGTCCGGGAGAATGCGGTTCAATCCCAGGTCCAGTCATACCAAAAATTCAAAAAATGCTACTTGATGCTTCCTTGCTTAACACTCAGCATTATAAGGTGCTGATCAAGGGTAAAGTAGGGCTATATAGGGAAAGGAGTAGCACCCTTTCCAACATCTGTTGTAGTAGCTATCGAAAGGGGAGCCTTCTGGTCACCCTCGACTAAAGGTCACTAACTTTACTTTTATCCCTTCGATGATTTCATGGATGCTTAGAATTAATAAATTTGAGGATCGAGCTCTCTGAAAGCCGTTGTGATTTTTCCTGAGAGTTTTCTCGATTTTAGGTTTGATATGATTGAGAAGTAGTGCATTATAAACCTTAGCAGTTACAGCTGTAAGAGTTATTCCTCTGTTGTTCTTAGTGTTTCCAAGGGATTCTTTATTCGGAAAGGGGAGGATGCCGCTTTCTGTCCACTTCTCTATTGTGTTTTATTTATACACAGCGTTGCATAATCGAAGAAGTATGTCATCAAATTTTTTTCTCTTTCATACTTCAGAAGTTATTTAGTTGTGGCTTGCAGCTTTTCTGCTTTTAATTTTTTTTCCAGTTCTACATAAAGTTCTTTCTCCATAAACTGACCTAATCTAATGTCTAGTTTACTGTTGATAATTTTGTTGATGAGTTTATCTTTACTAGTGATCACAGGGGGTTTCCGCGTATCTTCTTGAAATGTTCTTTCCTCTTCTGGAGTGTTTCTTCTTGGCTTGAAGCTTTTAGTCTGACTCTTAAGGCGTTTTTCTTAATTTACTGTCTGCCATACTGGTCTTCCACCAACTTTTTGATTCTCTTACTTCGGCCTTAGATGTGCTATAGTTGTTCTTTTTGGTATGTGTCAATTTTTTTCTGGACTTTTTGAAGTCTCGAAGCATTGGTATTTGTTGGGTTTCTTTTATTTAGTTAGGGTGCTTTTTATGTTATCTCATTTTACCCTAACAGCTATTATCTGCAAAGGAGCTCTACATTTAGCTCTTGGTTTCCTTGGTATGCATTAGGGTGCAACTTCTATATGAGTGGTAACAAAGTTTTTTTATTCGTCATTCGGAAAATGTTTTTTAAATGTCTGGCGTGGTGTATCAAACTTGTTTCTTCGTGTACTACATATTACTTTCTTATATCACTCTTGGTAAATTAGGAACAGGCATATCGTGAAGCCTTAATTGTTTGTTTCTTATTTCTGCGTAGATTCAGTTCATCTACGCATTTAATGTCAATATTCTGATCGGTAGTAGATGCCGTCAGCTCAGGTAAATGGTTTATTGTGTTTAAAGTCCTAACGTAAAATGCCACCATGATAGGAATGATTTTGCATCTAAGTAAGTTGCGTTTGGGCTTTGATGGTAATTTTTCACTCACTGGACACAGAGCTCTAACCTCAGCAGAACACGCCCCTTGTTTTTCCGTATGAAGAGTGATGGAGTTTGGATGTACGGTTTGAATTAGTTATGGTAATCTTTCGTTGGTTTGATTTTTCTTATCAATAGACGCCACCCGAATAGACGAGTAGTTGTAGTTACATGTCTGAGCTATTTGATCCGGGCAAATGATCTATGAGGTTTCTCTGTACAGGATCTGGTAAAGTGCACTATAGACCCGGTTTTGGATTCTTTCGCTTTACTTCACATTCACCTTGCAACGTCCTACGATTTCCATTGCTATACTCTCTTGTGGCTTGTATAATACTCTCTATCCTCATAGATTGATATCCAATCACAAGCCGAGACAGGATAATTATTGCAGAGTTATACACATCTGATATTAGGCTTATAGGATTTTGATAATGAAAATTTTCCTGAGTCGAAAAAAAAGTTTTATATCTATGTCTTAAATTTTCTAAATTTTTGACTTACTTTAAGTCTAACGATTTTTATTAATTGAACCAGACTTTTTGGATTAATTCTATTACATTTGGTGATTAATTGACTTTTTTGACAACTTTTTATTGCTTTTTTCAGATAGTACACAATATTTAAACATTAATATAGAAAATGTTTGTATGATAAACTTTGTTACTTTTTCACCGACACTATATATATATTTATATAAGAAAAATAAGACGATCAAAATTAAGTTTACACATTTCACTATGAAGATAGTTTCATCAAAAACGTTTGACAAGAAGAGAAGCGTGTTGCTTTTTATTCTGATTCATTTATTAGATATTCTGAGTTTATGTCTTTTGTATCCCATAATGCTTTGAGTATGAATTTGGCGATGAGATTGGGATATATAGTAGAAAGCTGGCCGAAAATTAGTGATAGTATTCACATGGATTAGTAATCTTTCTACGCATCATCATTATAACATTAAAAAAAAAAAGGATGCGTTAATTAAAAATTAGTTAAACCAAAACGGTGGAAATACGCTTTCCTGTTGTGTAGCATCGGATTAGTATTGTTTAACTCTAAAATCCTTTTATGTTCAGCAGTTTTTTTTTACGATAAAACTCTCTGTGCCGATACAGGATATAGCTTTGAAGAGTGGCGAGAGAGGGTCAGGGATATCGGTGCTGGTAGCGTGATATGATGATGAAGATGATTTATTGTAAATTCCACTTTCGGATGTGGTGTCCATTTTTATTTATTTTTTTTACTTTATACTTTTCATTTTTCCCGACATGCTTGTTACTGTATTTACGAGGATCATTAAATAAGTTTCCAGACTTTTTTCGTATGGGCACTTTTATTGATAGTACACACAAAAAACTCTAGTCCCCTTCGAAGTAATCTCCTCCAGTTGCAATGCATTTGTTGTACCGTTCCAAATACTTCTGGAAGGCCCCAGGGAAGTCCTCTTGTGTGAGCGTGTCAGTGACCTTCGTCAAGGCCTCTTTCATCTCCTCAATTGTCTCATAACGACAGCCTCTGAGCTTAGGGAATAACCAAAAGTCACAGGGAACAAGGTCTGGACTATAGGAACGGTGAGGAACTGTCTTGATTCCCATCTTGCTCAAATAGTCAGTGACAAGGAGGGAGTTGTGGACTGGTGTATTGTCCAGGTGGAAATGCCACTGACCCGATTTGAAGGGTGCTGGCCTCTTCCGACGGAATCTCTTCCTGCACTCCCTTAAAACTTCAACATAGTAACCCTAACCCTAACCGTTTAGGCAATCAACTCTGGTGTATTGACTTCCTTACTCCTCCCACACCTCTCATCCTCCCTCACAGACTCCCTGCCTTCCTTGAATCTCTGATGCCACTCAAAAACTGATGCTTGATTCATGCAAGATGGTCCAAAAGGAGTCTAAAGCATTCCATAGGTTTCAGTGGCATTTTTTTCTAAGTTTAAAATATCGTTCTTCTAAAGTGTCCTCACGTCCTGGTTGCATTTTTGAAAATCACCAGCTGTGACAATCAGGTTTTAGTAGGGTGTATTCCAATTCCTGTTGTAGCTGTTCATTTGAACTTGAAATCATAAAAATTGGTCAGTCATCTCATAAGATGTATAGTAATAACATACTGAATTTTCAAGAGTCTACGACAATTTTAAATGCCTGTACAAAAAAAAGTCTGGAATCTTATTGAATGCACCACGTATGTCAAGACCCTTTAGGCTTTTTTTCGACGTTGTTGGTTATCATATTATTTTATATGTATTTGTTTTTTGCCTTTTATTTTGGGACGCTTTTATCGCTTAGGGTTTTTTGTAGGTTTTTCTATTGTTATCATCAAATGAAATTTTGTATCGTTGTCACCGGACCCAAATGTATGTTTGTTGTGTGGTCAACAGTCGAGTGATATGTCAGTGATGACTATTTTTTGACTGGGAAAGGAAAGACTCTAACGCACAAATTAACATTGTTATTTCCACAACGTTTCGGCCGATATGTTCGCCGGCCTTCTTCAGGTTTTTGTCGAACTCGGGAACCTTTACGGAACTTCGAACTACATTCTTTTATTGAATCTACGGGGGTCGCCTGTTCTGATTCCGTTAGCCATAACCGGGTACAAGTGTAGAGTATTCCTGTATTGTTACTCTCCTGCAGTCAGGATTAAACCTGCAACCCCCAGATGATTGTCTCCTAAGAAGCTTAGGGAACCAATGCCTATAACCGTTACGCTATGTGTCCTGCTGGACAATTCAGAGGGAATTTTGGGGACTTATATAATCTTTGTTGGGGTAGTCGAATCTTGTAGTATTTTCTGAAACATTCACCCCACTCGTGAAACCAAATGTGCTTGGTCATTTCCTATTTCTTTGTTACTCTTCCTGTGGGTAGCTTCATGTTCATTCAAGGTCATGAGGTCACTTCGTTAAAACGTATGTTGATCTACTGACAGGCTGATGGTGAGTGGTTAAACTACTTCCTCCTTTCTTATCTTGTCAAATACCACATAGATATACCTACACACGTATGTATATATATATGAATATATATAAATACACAGATACACATTTATACCAAAATACTACTTCACCAAATGTCTATAGTATCATATGGCGTCTTTTCTTCGTTTCTGCTCCATTTATAGTGAACGTTTATCTTCTCGCACCAAGCCACCAAAAGCAAAAAGAAAATGAATCATGAAATCCGTGGTGTATATATATATATATATATATATATATATATATATATAATGATTCACTGGACCCCTCCATTTTAACGTCAGGTGAGTGACACTGAAGACTTCACAAAAGCGGTAACAAAGTGTGAGAACAAAACGTATAATATTACAGTCAATGGAAGAGAGATGGAACTCATTCAACTCGTTTTTCTCTAGGTTGATGTTTTTTTTTCAATTCATTTACTTGCTGCTCCAGTATCCGTGCTACAGTTTTTCTTTTTGTGCTGTGTATTAAGTGGTTAGGATAATGTATTTTAGATGTACATTTCTTCTTTTGTTTTGGTTCTTATAAAAAATCCTACAATTATTTAAAATTTTATTTTGTTGTGAATAAAATTAAGAAATGGTTTTATTTGCGTGTTTTCTACAGATTTTGAATTTCAAGTCGTAATTGTTTCGAATGCCCATGAAACTTAATGTCTTGTGTGTTTCATCTTTAAATGTAAGTCCGACAGTCGTTTCGTTTCGATGTTATCAATTTTCAGATGATATTTAATCATTTGTTTCTATTTACGCATATTAATTGTACGTCGTCTATGTATCAGAAGGATCGTAATAAATTTTTTGATAGGATGTTTGACAATGGACAAAAAAGTTTGCCAAGATAGATGGAATTTTTGTGAGCAGAAAATGTCATTAAAAGTGAAAAAGGATATTTAGTAATTGGCTTGCATGAAATTGTTTGGAAACAAAACCAAAAAGTGCATTGGAGAATTTTCCAGCAATTTAAAGGAAGGAAAAGGTGAACATAAAAGGGTTTACAAAATGATCAACACACTTAATGCAATGCTTCATGACAAGAACACATATGAATACAACTTTGATTTAATTAACTTTAATTAAAGCGAATAAAAACAGGACTAAATTTCTCGCGACGAAAGTGCATAGAAAGCAAATTGACCAATAAGAATACTACCATCAATCTACTGCAAGCTTTTTACAATTAATTCAATATCCTCATCAAATTAATTCTCCCAGCATGTATAATGCTAAAAGACAACAAAATATGAAACAAATCTACTCTTATTAGGACCAAAAGTTAATCGATAAACGATATCAATAAAAAGATAAATAAATAAATAGCGGAATGAAATTTAATTTCTTATGAAGCTATTCTCATAGCAAAACAAATAAATTTGATCTTCCTTATTTTCTTCTTTTCCTTAATATATATATATATATATATATATATATATATATATATATATATATATATATATATATATATAGGTATGTATGTATGTATGTATATCAGTCGTGTTGTTTTATTTTATATATGATGTCAAAGTAAATATTCCTTGGATGCAAACAGTTGTCAAAATGATCAGTTATACATGAAAGTCAGTGAATTTTTCTGCTAAATTTTTTAAAAATCTTGGTATAATGAGTTAAATACTTGATATAAAAAACGAAATATAATACCTAAATTTTATAGTCTGCTTTGTTCTCTAGAATTAGTGAAACTGCCTATTTCAGAGATTTCTTTACTTTATCTGCATTGAATGCAAACTAGCGTGAAAGCTATTGCAGATTGCACAAAGAACTGCAAAAGCATACAACTTCTGGTGCCATATATTTGAGAGTCTGTCTCTAAGTTTAGGAAAAAAATCTTTTAAAAAAACATAAGGATGGCAAACGTCTAGTTGTGAATAGCCATTACTTTCGTTGGTGTATGACATCAGTTATAACTTGTGTTTTAGATTGAAGCTCACATGTCTGTTGAGTTTTAATAAGGAAGACTTTGAATGACTCTCACTTTTTTTCTCGGTTTATTATTTTAGTGTACAGAATCTCGCCCAGGGCGCCTTTGCAAAAAGATTCGCTTAAACATGCAAGCTTTACTGGGCTTTTTCACCAGCTCTTTTCATTATATCTATTCTTCATACACTAAGGCTCGTCAAAATAAGAAGTTACCACTATGATTCAAAACACTCACTCTTTCTTTCTTAATCTATCTATCTATCTATCTATCTATCTATCTACTTAATAAGCGAGTTCAAACCCTAGTCGTGATATTGCATACACTTTTCGACTAATGCCCCTCGGAAAATTATGAGCCCCTTTATAACCTCAGTTGTGGATTAAATAATAGCACTACCGTTCTTCTACAAAGGTGGCTTAGGCATTAAATAACCCACAAATGTTGATATACCATTAAATAAAGAAAGCGAATCTATCTATCTATCTATCTATCTATCTATCCTGATTCAGCTTCATTCACTTCCTTCGTTTTTCACTACAAATACCTTGTCTTCTCTTATTTCCACTTTTGATCCTATGATTTGATCTTAAAGAAATGCGTCTACCATAAACGTTTAAATTTCCCGAATAAATCTACCCGACTACTTGAATTGTGATTAACTGTTTCTTTTTCTTTCCATTATGTTTTTCTGAACACTTTTTTGTTTTTCTTAAATTTTACTTATTTTCCAAGAACAAATCAACAACAGAATCATTAAGTTATTTCGATTAACACATCTTTAAAAGAAATGAAATGAAACATTAAAAGGCAAAACAAAGCGACAGCAAAAATAAAAGGATAAAATGTGCAAAACAAGATATTATTTTCCACTTTTACCATAAATCAAGAGCAAAGCAGAAGTGAAAGATGTGTGTAAGAGAGAGAGAGAGAGAGAGAGGGGGTGGTGGACGCACGTTCTACACATACAAGTTATAAGAATTCATATAATAGCTCATAATCGACTGAAGTGAACCAGTTCATAAACAGCGTTCCGTTTACTGGATGGATAAGACGAGCAGTCGGAGTGAATGAAATGACAAATTCATAGCGAACCGAATTTAAACCCTTTCATTGATTGCGTGAGTATGAATGCATACAAATGTACATTTAGTGCATATTGACGTGTAACTATATTAGCTGCATTCCCTGCCGGTCAGACTTAAATGTACTGACGGTATCCCTTTGAGAAAGATAGAAAAAAAGAGGTGTGTAGGGTATGATGCTAAACTACATCTGATCGCAAAGCTCCAGTTCTCGAGATCTGGGGAGTGTTAATAACCTATTCATTGTCATTATTCCCAGGCCCACTCTGACATGGAGTGGTTCTACCTGTGAGAGTTTCATATGTGAGTCAATAAAAATGAATCATATTCGATAGGACTGTGTGCAAAAAAAAATCTCTTAAGAAGCAACAACACCTACAATTTAAATATGTACTTACAATAAATGTGGTTCTCTAACTTCTAGATATGAAATAACTGAAGATGGATCGAGATGCCGTTAAAATCAATCAATATATCAATAAATCAATCGATCTACTAGCTGCAGTACCGATCGATGCTGAGTAAAAGATGAAGAATTGGGTCGGAGATCGAGTCTGTCCAACAGAAGAAAATCCTTTCAATTCATCTAATTTTTCTTTGCATTATTAGTTTCACAATATTTGTTGCTAATTGACAATTTACACTGAACAATTAAAAATCGTTAATATAAAAGAGAAGTCTCCACAACAGAAAAAGCTTTCAGTAATTATATCTTTTATATCATGTTATGAAGTTTAAATTGTTCTGAGAAAATTTCACTGCGTTTGGTGGATAAAGATTTCTAAATTGAAGTGAGTGACACTTTAGAGATGCATCGGTTAAACATGTTTATCGGGATTGTTTGTTCGAATTAATAAATTATGCTACGTCTTTATTGATATAAAGAACTCAAAAAGTATCGTTTTAGTAAAAATTCCAGTTTCCTACACACTTCATATTGAATCTCTTTGGATCACATTTCATTTGGAAAGTACAAATATAATTTTAACTGTTTGATTTCATCATAAATTTCATTTAAATTATTAAAAAAGCAAAAAACAATCCGCAATCACCACCACTACCAATAACAATAACAATAAGTAGGAGAATTTATGTGATTTAATTTTCTAAATTATCGCTATCTGTTCTAAGTAATGAAGTTATGTCCGCAATACGAAAATTTGACAATAAATAGCAGGGTTTAGTTCATTTTCTTACTATTAAAACAAAAATTAAAACGTCAAAGGTGATACTTAATTCATTTCAATATATTCGGAATTTTTAAAAATAAATGAATATCATATTACATAAATTAAAAACTCACTGATCATATTTATTCATCATTTTATTTCAAAATTCTAAAACATGTTTCTTGCAATAATGCCATCAAAATTATATTCCATTGACGGCGACAGTGCGGTACTTGATGGTGGCCTTAGTTCCGTGACTACCACATGTGTTTCCGGCTACTTGGTTTATCCACTCCCTCTATTCCCACGTTATGTTTGAAAGATCCACAGTTGGGGGATGGCACAATCTGTCTGGGACTTCTGACGGTCGGGGTGGTTTATTGGAACAAGTTGCCAGGGTATTGACAACTCAAAGACAAGAAAAACTTTCCGTTAACAACTAACTATTGATTGAAACACGATGGTGTAACTATATATATATATATATATATATATATATATAGAGAGAGAGAGAGAGAGAGAAAGAAATGAGTCACTTTTGTTGCATTTGAGAGACAATCAATTGAGGTATTTGGCTGGTGCAGTCTTTCTATGTTACTCAGAGAGTGAGACTTTTGCTGGAGAGGTTTTTGTTCTTGGAAAGACTCCTTTTTTATTCTCCTGTCTGGACATTGGATCTCTTCTCTCATCTAACCCTAAAATATCTACCTTAATAGAGGATTTCCCTGAGAACAAACCTAACCAATCTTAGACCATTTCGTATTCATCAAATAATTTTTGATTGGTTAGCCAATCAAATGCGCTGATTTACGTCTATGAGAAGAGTATCCCTTCCACGCATCAGATTTTATTTAGTCATCCAATCAAACCACACTATAGGGTCTTGGTTAATTAAGAGTCCCTTCCCGCGCTTTCTAGGAAAAGTATCTCTTTTCACATTAATAAAAACAAAGATTACAGATCTGATTAATCTATCTAAAGATTTGACCTTTTAACTCCATCAGGTGGACAAGATATGTTATGATTTAAAATGGATTATTGTACCGACAAAACCCCAAGCCTGCTTACTTTTTGTTTTGCCAATTTGAAAGTTTGAGTATTTCTAGTTCCTCACTGACTTTTTAAATTGACTTTTGAATTTCTTTCGAAGTCAATAAGTATTTTTTCTGTTGTTATAAATGTAGAATTACATTTTACTAAATAAAAAAATACATCATACTCTCCATTAGTTTTTAGCACTAAAACCTCGTATTGTCATAACAAATACAGAAGAATATTGACAATAAAGATTGAAAGATAACACAAACAAGAATGTAGCTAATAGAAGACTTGACTCTCCAGACGAACAAGAAGTTCACTTGGTAACAAAATATGGCCAAACAGATATCCTACAATATGAGCGATTGATTAAGTGATTTCAACGGCATGCCAACCTGCTAAAGATTATTTAATGCCAAAAGGCTAGGGAATCGCGTTCATTGTATGTTTATATTTAAATTCTTATGTAGTTGTTTTTAATAAGAATATTTGATATCACACTGCAGCGTGTAATATAAATAATTTGCACATAGTTGCATGGTTTCAAGTATTCATAACTTATACGAATAATATATTCGCATTTATATGGTTTCAACTAACTATTTATATTTGATGATAATCATTTCTTTGCTCACAGTTATATGAATACAAAATAAATTGCACACAGTTATATAGTATCAAGTATTCCTATTTAATGTAAATAATTTTCAAATAGACTTATATTATCCCTAGATGGGACCGTAACAGGTATTACGACTGAGGGTCAGACTGAATAGAAAGATTACTCGTCATTCCTATCTAATGTAAATAATTTTCAAATAGACCTATTTTATCCCTAGATGGGACTCTAACAGTTATTACGACTGAGGGTCAGAGTGAACAGCACTCGACATTCCTCAGAGCAAGAGAACTAAAACTTCAATATCAGATGCAGTTAAGTGTCATACGTTTGAAAAATCCCTTTTACTGTGTGTCTTACTGTGTCTCTAGGAGATATAGTCAATATATTCTAAGACCCACCGACAATAATACTTATATAAAAGGTCAAAGGGCAAGATAAACTTAAGTTCGATATCCGCCTTATATACTTGAGCAGTGAAAGAGGTGAACAGCCAACTTGGATATAATATTGCTGCTAAAAACTAAATAGTTTCAGTTGGCATCATTTCCAACATTAGTAACCAATGTGAGCGACTATTGTAACATTGTAATCGAATGGTAGCGGTTTGCCACAAGATAATTTTAAAACATAGCTTCCTGCAGTCACCAGACTGGATTGGCCATTTAAGTGACGGTGGAGGATAACCAGATCATTCGGTCCATGTGAGGCGAAAGTAGGGTTGGTATTCTTGATTCGCCATGTTTTGGTAGCTGGCACAAGAACACAAACGTTCGCGTGTACACAGAGAGAGAGAGAGAGAGAGAGGAATCAAATAACGGGAAGAGTGGATTCCTACTAGAACGAAGTAGTTGCCCCGCATGTTGTGTCTGTTATCCATTTCCACTAACTTCCAGAAATAGAATAAAGGAACAGAGATCCTAAAACTTGAAGCGAATTGTGGTTTTGTCTTTCTCTTCGCTCATTCTAGGATTAGCCGACACCGACATGACAGTCGTCGGTGACTATTAGATGGAAACAAGAGACATTTGAAATATGCTGTTCTAATTGAAATATTAACCCTTGCTGATCCAGCAGAATTTCTAAGAGAAATCCTTATTGTCACAAATGAGGATTCCAGATACATTTTGCAGAACTTCAGAAAATATAACAGTGTATCTCAAATGCCTCCATTTTTAGGCCAATGTCCTTAGAAAGGAGATTCCCGCCAAGATTGAACTAAATATCAGCTCATTGAAGATCAAAAGCATTTGTAGCAATATTTAGTTAGTGACTTTCAATGCGTGTCCCCAATCCTTTCAGTCCGCGAGCCACAAAGCTTAACCCAGGAGTGTCCAAGGCCTCGATCTTAAAAGGGTGGGAAAAAATAGTAAGATTCACAAGGCAACTAACATAATTTATAAAAAGATATCTTATGTTTTTAATCATAAAAATATCAAATATCTGGGTTAAATTAACAGATTAACAAAAGGAGTATATCAGACAAGTGATGATTCGACATTTATGAACGCAGAGTACTCTTATGCTTCATTTTGGGGAACAATTATTCATAGCGGTATGTAGTACCAAACCTACTCACTACCTACTGAGTGTGTGTGTGTGTGTGTGTGTGTGATAAGATTGGGGAATCGTCCAGTGAAGCACGTAGCTCTTATAGAAATTGAAGTTGCGGCAAAATTGGACTTCAAATGACTTCCATCTGCAGTTATTGTGGTACTTCTGTACTATCAACATCAAAAGGTAAAGAAAAAAATTTGAAATTTGTGTGAAAGGCCGCACACATGAGTTTTGAGGGTTGCTGTGGCCCGTGGGCTGCGGGTTGTAGACATATGACTGACAGAGATAGGTTTATTATAAAAATACTATCTCTCCAGGCATAATGAATGATTAGCAAACTTCAAGAGACATTCCATATATGAATTAAAGTTTTGATTCACCTTTATGCAGACAAGAAACTTTCTGGAGGAAATGCATACTGATTGTTTCAATGCACTTGAATGCAATCCGGTTGCTGGTATAATGGCTAAAGAGCTATATGATAAAATAGAAATCATTCCGTAATGTAGAGACAACACGGTCAAGAATATATTGGAAACACATAGATTCAATGATGCATTTCAAAATTCCTCTTGTTTATGTCAATGGTGAAGATAGATATCTCCTTCGAATACCACATGCCGGTTCAAATTCTTCAGAATCTGTCATTAGCAGAAACTTCTGTGCTAAGAACTTCATATTTTGGGACAATTCCTTCAGACATCTACAACAAAGCCAAACTTTCTGTCTCCAGTTTTTAACCAGTTTTCAATGAACAGCGTTCTAAAATGCAATTTGAAATATTGTGCTACATTTACGAGATGCACTCAGTATGGCTATAAACTGGAAATTACAGGAATTGCTTGACCATAGAAATGAAAAAGGAGTAGACTCTCCCAATGACCCTCAAGAAGAAGGAAGAAAGAAATTTGTTACAAGCGGAAGAATGAAGCTTTAATGCGGAAACTAATTACACGATGGCCCCAAAGTGGAAGTGAAGACAGTTGACTGATGAATATCTAAGGTATTTCTCAACCTACAATTCCTCACATATAAGAGGCTATGAGAAGGAGCAATACTTGTACCTGTACCCAAAAATGTTATGACTACCAACATCATTTGGAAACAGCAAGTACTTTTAGGAAATAATCATAGCAACAAATTTATAAACACTGTTCTGGATCATGAAGAAGTAGTTAATTATCCTGTAGACATCTTAAATCATTTGAAATCTTCAGGTCTATCACCTCATAAACTGGAGCTTAAAGAAGTTTTCCAGAATAACAATGAAGTGTAATTTTCATCGACTACAGTTATCCATTGACACAAGAATGATTCATGAGAAGCAAAATACCACTTATAATTCATCCAACTATTCTAAAAAAAGACACAAAAGATATATATTTGATTATACGTAGAATTGCATTCATATTGACTGATGTGTATTTTCGATTTAAGAGAAAGTTTTCTGTGTATCTAAGATTTGTTTTCACTCGGGATGGCGCGTCGGACACTTATTGCGTGCACCTAATCCAAAGAATATAATTTGATATAAAGAATTTGTGAACAAAATTTCGAAAAATATCAAAAAACAATCATTTGTTCATTTCTTAAATCCGTTAAAAGAATGCAAAACGCAAAATACTCTAATAAACGAATGCATTAGTCTTTCTTTCTTTCTTTCTTTTAGGGAGAGAGAGAGAGAGAGAGAGAGAGAGAGAGAGAGAGAGAGAGAGAGAGAGAGAGAGAAAGTGTGTGTGTGTGTGTGTGTGTGTGTGTGTGTGTGTGTGTGTGTGTGTGTGTGAGCAATTTTCCATTTATCTTTATGGTATCAGAACTGATTGCAATTTGATTTTCAAGTTGATTAAAGATCTTCAATCGAGGTATTCATTCGGCATTTGAAATTTCTCAATAAATACATAAATAAATAGATAAAATGTCAAAGGGTGAATACGCGAATAAAATCCGGTTCGAAAACTGCAAGTTTTCAAATATGATCAGAACTGTATCAAAATTTTATCGGCTTCTTAAAAGTTATATTGCTTTAAAGAATACAAATTACATATTAAGTCATTTGAAATCTAAAGACATTTGTCAAAATGTTCTTATCAACTTGTTTGGCGCTGATATTGTTTTCAAAACTTTCGTTCATTTAGAATTTCTGCTAGAAAATCGGCAATACTAAATTTTAAAAAAATCTAATTTACTTTTTTTTTTTATTGTACACTCAAAATAGCTGATTTAATCAGATAAAACTACAAATGCAAAATTTAGTTTGCATATTCTTTTTGTTGCTACTGCAAACGAAAAATTAAATAAAGATTATTTGATGCGAAAAAATGTTCCTTATTAGAGAAGGAGCATCTTTTCGAGAGAGAGGATTTCTGATAATAAACAATAATTAATGAGAAAGCATGTTACTGCAATGCATAACTAATTATACAGAATTGAATTTTTTTAACTTTTAAAAAGACGAATTTTTTGTATCATAAGTAGATCTTTAAACTGGAAATGTAAAATAATTGCATAGAATTATTGCTAAATCAAGACTACCAATCAGGATAAAGAATTAAAATGCTTCAGCGTAACTGACTATAATACTTTTTTTTAAAAATCTACAAAACACCAACCTGTTATTAAAAATGTTTCACCCAAACTGATCACAGTTGTGTTATATTTCAATAACAAACTGTTACCACGTGAGATTTTCAATTAAGTGGATTTATTTTTATAGTATTGTATTGGGTCAGAGTAAAGTTTTATTTGAATATAAAGATTTAAATATAATCTGTTGCAATCTAAGTCACTAGTTAGAAATAATTAAACCAATTTGATGATTTCTTTTCACTGTAAGTATTGAAAGTATTAATTTACTGAGCTTTTTTGCTTAGATGTGGCACAAGGCCGTATGAATGGAGCACCCAATGAAACTCGAATTCACTTGTGATAATTTGCTAGTCTAGCTTGTTGACCATTACACTACCCTTGGAGGCCTTCTTTTCATAGTGATACACACACGCACACACATACACACACACACATATATATATATATATATATATATATAAAGTAAAGTTGGTGACCTTAGTCGAGGGTGACCTTAGTCGAGGGTGACCTGAAGGCTCCCTTTTCAATAGCTACTACAACGAGGTGTAGTGGAGGGTGCTACTCCATTCCGAGGATTGCTCCACTTTACCCTTGATCCTCACCTTATAATGCTGAGTGTTGAGGAAGGTGGCATCAATCACCATTTTTTGAATCATTGGTATGACTCGACCTGGGATTGAACCCCGGTCTCCCGGACCATTGGCAAACACTCTATTCGTTAGAAAAAGAAAGAATTCAATTCTATAGTGTTATTATAAATTTATTTCAGGTCTATGATGCCCCTCTTCAGATGTTGAATGAAGATATTGTTAAGTATTTGAATATCATTTGGGTGTGTTTATATTGCTTCCAGCGAGAAGAGTATTTAAAAAAAATTGATTTTTGATTAAATTATTTCTTAATTATCCAAGGGGTAGGAGTATCCAGTTGGATACTTTTACCACTTGGATATTTTCCTCGGATTATATATATATATATATATATATATATATATTCATTCATTTCACCGATTCATCATGTTTCAGAAAATTGGAAAATATGAAGCATATTGAATGAAGAACATTTTAAGCTTATTCAAAAGAGATAGAGACTGTAGATGTAAATATTTTTCAAGTTATTTTTTGTGCAGATTATCAATTCAGAAAATCTACTTTCTAATTTCATGGTAGGAAATATTTAAAATAAATTATATATATATATATATATATATATAAAATTACTAGAACATATTATACAACTTCAAATCGATAAACACAGAGAGAGAAAGAGAGAGAGAGAGAGAGAGCGTGTGTTTGTGATATTGTATCTTACATATTCATAGATTTTATTTTAATATGTATTTACCAGACTCCTCCTTCACCAAGGGCGAGAATCAACACAAGATTTATTTTTATGCGAATTAGAAGAAGTTTGAATTCAGAATTTTCCTTCTCCACGATTGGTTAAAGAGCTCAATTTGCTGTACTATTTATCTCTGCATGCCTTTTCCAAAAGTATTAGCGCTATGTGAAATGCAAATAATCTCGTCCAGGATTTGAACTTGTGTCGCCGTGTCCATTTCCTACGATAATAACCATCACACCACAAGCGCGTCCTCCTCCTCCTTTTTTTTTTTTAAATATATGCATCTCTCTTTATCTCTCCCTCTCCCTCCCCCCTATCTCTCTGGTGAAACTTTGACTGATTTTATCTTATATAGGCACGATGTAGGAGAAAATATGTTCAAAACCTGATGGATGATGGCAAAAACGAAAAATACCTAATCTGATTCAAGAGATTCTTAAATGGTGAAGTGTAAAGTAATCTAAGTCCTTCAAAAACAATCAAACAGAATGATTGAAAGACTTAAAAAACCCTCCTTCTGAAATACTAGATAAAAATTATCCCAGGAAAACGGAATTTACAATGGTATAAAAACGAGGATACTCAAGAAAGCCTTGTATAAAAATTCGTCACATCAGCAATGTCCGTGGGGAAAATCATGGTAGTGATTTTTTTTAAATATACGAGTATATTTTGAATATCACTACTACTACTTATAACATAATGATGATAAAAAGTTTATAAGCTTCAGAAAAAAAGTTGAAACTATATTGTTCAACGACATTTATGACTTCAACAGCTCTAATATGAAGAATAACAGAATTAGTTATCTCAATAAAACATGTCGGAAGAAAAAGAAAGAAAATAAGAAAAATACGATTACTGTGGCTGGCCTTGGAGAGATTGAAATTCAGAAAGAAATAAGGAAAGAATGGTTAAAAACAATAATAAGAATAAAATGAACAAAATCCTTAAACAACAAGACGTCACTCTAAATGAGTCTAAGTGAGCCTCTACCCACTTAAGATTTGAAGGGTGAAAGGTGTGCCTCTTTGGAAATGAAACACACACATAGATAGATAGATAGATAGAGAGAGAGAGAGAGAGAGTGAGAGAGAGAGAGAGAGAAAGAGAAGTAAAGAGAGAAGTAAAGAGAGGAAAGGGAGATGAAGATGGAGACTAAGAGCGAGAGACAAGAGACCGACCATTGCTGTCTGAATGGTTGGTAAGATGTGCGAACGACGCCAGGCGCGTCATGCGCGGCTGCCCTGCTAGAGCCAGGGTTGTGTCAGAGCTCAAGCTGTGCAGTCCCGCTTGGAGGCCGGGAACGGAGCGAACTCGTTAACACAAGTCTACGAGTACATGCATTATTCGGCTCGTTGGGAAGCAAGTCGACGCTTGGAGCCATCTCCAAACACCTCGATCGGCGACCAAAGACCTACGTTACTTACTACCCACAGAGAAATATCGTTGACATACATATATACATAATCAGGCATATATATATATATATGTGTGTGTGTGCGTGTGTGTGTGTGTGTGTATGTGCGTGTGTGTGTGTGTGTGTGTGTGTGGATATGAAATGTGCATATACTTATTGGAGAAAATACACAGAATATCATAGACTAGGTCGGTAGTGTCTAGCTTTGCTCTATTTGACATACATAAGAGAAACAGGTTGAGATTAGAACTGTAGAAAATAATGTTTACACACACACACGCCCAGAGAGAGAGAGAGAGAGAGAGAGAGATAGTTAGAGAGAGAGAGAGAGAGAGAGAGAGAGATAAGAGAGGGAGTGTGTTGGATAGATGCAGAGAGAGATATAGATAGCTAAACAAAAAACTAGAGGAGAATCAGACGTCTAGACTGTAGAAAAGAGTTAAAAAGGGAATGAAGAATAGTTCTTAATGCTTTTTCTCCTATTTTTAAAACTAATCAAATTAATTTTGGTTTTTAGAAAACACCTGTATGCTTATTCCAACGAAAAAATCTTTTGAGAGTGTAATAAAAAGACGAACAAGGTAATTGCTTGACTTGAAGCTTTATTCAAATATGACTCAACTGTACTTCAATTATTGTAGAGATGTATATCGGTGGCATGGGGAGAAAGTATGTTTGAGTTTACCATAGAGAAGAGAACAATAAAAATGTTTTAGTCAACTGCTGTCAGTTTTGGAACCCAATTCAGAATTAAGGAGTAAGACAATGAACAGGACACATCATGAAAATAATAGTGGACAAATTGTAAGCAAGCCTATGGCGATAATGTAACAAACTGTATTCATATTATGTAGATATGATTGTAGGATAAAAAAAAATAACAAAAACAGAAAAATAAAACAATAAAACCGAAGAAAAGTATAAATAGAATTCACGAAAGAAATACGTATGTTAAGAGAAAGAAAGAAAGATGAATAGAGAATACATGTCATATCAAATATTTCTTCGTTATTCAAACTCATTTTATTTGAAATCTTTGAAATTTTACACATTCGTTTGAAGTGTTCTAAGAACCTACAAGCAAAATTGCTGGCACAACTGTAAAATCATTTTGACATGGATAAGTTTGTGCTAAGCAGAAAATTGCTTCTAGCTCGAAATGTTCGAGTAGTTAAATGTTTTTTTTCTTTTCTGATATGAAAATGTTATTTGCTGGAAAATATAAGGCATTTCAACAGTAAACATAGAATTTTGAGTTGCGTCTGCATATGCTGTAAAAATTGTAGATGATCTGGACGAGAATTGGTGAAGTTATTTGATTATGGAATGAAATAAATTTTCTTGAAACATCCTTTATATCTCAAATGATATCGAATTTTTTGAAACATCTTGAACAATCATCTAGCTGAAGTAACTATATGCAATGATTTTTGATTAGATAGGAGATATTTGTGTTGTTTGGTCAGAGTCAAATTATGCAGAGTTATGTAGAACTGTCAGACGTATATATTTCTGAAAATCCATGATTATTTTGCGAGTATTTTTGTTTGTAGAAACTTACTATTTTCGATATTTTTACTGCATTATTCAATCACTAAGGTAGATTGTACAAGGTGAATACAGACAATAGATTTCTCAAAATCTTTAGGATGAGAGTCATATATTTACTCAATCCTTCCGCCGCGAGCAGGAGATGGCAAAAGGCCAACTTTTAAGCAGAGTACTGTTCGTTTGAGTTTGGAGTTTTTCCTTCTCCTGGACTGGTTATCTTATCAAAGCAACAGAATCCTCTCTACTATATTATTTATAAATGAATTTGTTGGTTGGTTTGTTAGGTTTTATGGTATATCAACCTCTTATGGGTTATTTCATGCCAAATCTTGTTTATGTATGTATATATCAAATATATATGAATTCTAAGTGCATATTTTGTTGTTTAACTTTTTAAAACCAGCCAGATCTCAGTTTTTGCACACAGCCAAAATAGTTCCTGATATTTTACTGCCTAACACTAGTGCTTCTATCTAATGTTAGACATTTGCTTCCTCACAGTTAAGTGATTGCAAGTATTGAAAATATATCAGCCTACATCAGTGATGTGAGGCCGTTTCTTTTCAGAAAGATCAATATTTGCTTTGGGTTTTTTATTCTAAATAGTTCCTTCGTTTGTCAACATTATAAAACCTTCGTCGAATGTTGGTTAGTTTTTTACATTCGATCAAGATGTATTTTATAGTGTACTTGTAACGCCAATCCCCTCGCACGGTGTCAATTGTAACGCGATCTCTGGTCAAGGTGTCCATGTGACACCGTATCCTAACCCCACTGGGCTGATGTCATCCACAAGATCGGCCGTTGGTCCTGTATAGTCCTGTATTTTAGGTTAGACCAAACTCTCCGGTTTCAAATGTCGATTCGATTTCACTCATCAGCCACGTTGTGGTTTTTGTTCATGGCGAGTAGTTATCGGGTCGTAAAATTGCAAAAGCTCTCCGTCGGTCCACCTGCAAGCTTGTTGGGTGAGAATCGGGTTAACAGAAAATAAATATGACCAAGTCGATCCGATTTTAGAGGGACAAAAGTTTATATATATATATAACATCAACAATACATATAAGAAATACAATTCTCGTGACAAAAAGTTGAACGTCTCTTGTATATGAACGATAATCAACAAAACAAAAAATACTTCGTGTAATTTCTTTAAAGGAGAGAGGTTGCTTCGTTTTAACCCTTTTTGATGACAGTAGCTTTTTCGACGTTTCCGTTCTCAGTGGTACTAATAGTAGTAACAAAAGTAGTCTTAGCTGTTGGAAGAAGAAATTCGCTTCTTCATACTTATATCAACAGCTCATGTTAGCAGACACTTTGTTCCAATCCCTGATGTCACTTCCTCTCTTCTTCGGGTCTCCAACTTAACACTCCAATTGTCTTTAACCCAACTTAACTTAACTGCCCGCATGCTCTTTTTATTAGAAACAGGTTCGACTCATTTCCCGACACACATCTAAATTACAAAAACTTTACACTTGTTTCATATTTCGGTACCCTGACCGTATTGTCATTGTTCTAAGTTTATCTATTGATAGATCTGAACAAGTTTTGGTAAACTTTACATAAATTCATGTTGTCTTGTTTATGGATAAAATTAACCTTTAGATCAAGATATTCTTAATTCTATTATATTTTGTTTTCGAAATAAAATCTTTAGCAGATAAGGAAGTACCACAATTTTTTGTCTTCACGTACACATGGGAAGCAGCATGATGGACGTGTGAACCCTGCAGCTTAACGTTCAGGATTGTAAGTTCGATTGGGGAACTACTGATGCTCATCTATAAGAGTGGCTTCTATAGATGAGAATAAAAACAGCCATCGAAAGATAACCATGACCCACACTCAAACCACATACATAAACCGCATCGCTCTTCGCGCGGGTAAAAAAGGGGCGCGTCCTGCTGAGGTTGGAGCCCTGGCCTCAGTGTTCGAAAAATCAGCTACAGAGCTCAAACTCAAACAAAAACTACTAAAAGGCAACTAAACAATACAAATGGCAACATTTAACGTTAGAACCCTAAATAGAATAGGTCAACTACCAGAACTTATCGCATCAGCCGTAGAACATAAGATAGACATAATTTGCATGCAAGAACACCGATACACGCACACCGAAGATATCAAATATCACCAAACAGGCAATGGATGGACGCTGGCCACTGTATCAGCTTCGAAAAACTCTGTCAATGCCACAGTAGGTGGGGTTGGAATGCTTATAGGACCTAAAGCGATAAAAACACTTAATAGCATTGAGAGAATTCAACCTAGGATGATGACAGCCACGTTTAATGGCAACCCCAGAGCAACAATCATCTCATGCTACAGCCCTACCAATATTAGCGAAGAAACCAAACTAGCCACCTTCTACGATGAGCTATCCTATCTAGTGCGTAGCATTCCGAAACACAATCTGCTAATCATTGGAGGAGATATGAATGCCCAAATCGGGAAAAACAGACATAACAAATACAGCCTACACAACACATCAAATAGAAACGGACAACATATAACAGATTTCATGATAGAAAATAGATTAACTTGCCTCAATACAAACTATCAAAAAAGAGAGAGAAATTTATGGACCTACACATACGCAAACAACAGTAACGCGTAGATAGACTACGTCTTTATAAATAAGAAATGGAAAAATAGCGCGATGAATTGCGAGGCATACTCCTCTTTCGAGGGCGTGTCATCCGATCACCGAATAATCACGGCAAAAATACGACTAAGCCTATGAAAAAATGCCACATGAACAGCGACCACTAAACACTATGACTGGGCCCTCCTTAACAACAGAGATAAATATGTATTAGAACTAAGAAACAGATTCGTGACACAACAAGAGAAGGAAGAAAAAAATACCCCAAACGACGAATATGAGAACTTCGTTAACGCACACCTCGAGACAGCATCGAAGTGTATTCCAACAAAACCTAGAACGAAATATAGAGCCCCATGGGAAACCGAAGAGGTTAGAGAAAAACGTGCACTAGTGAAAACAGCCCCCAAAAGCTACAGGAAGAACCCAACAATTGCAAATGTCCGAATACTAAAGAAGGCACAATATCAATTAGCAGGCATATATCTAAAAGAACAAACGGAATTCATAAAAAATAAGATAGATAAGATTAGAGACTCGGTGGAGGATAGGCAATCTAGGATAGCCTGGCAAACAATAAACGAAGTGAGTGGAAGGAAAAGCACAGCAAAAGCAAAACTGAAAGCGGCAAACCAACAAGAAAGAATTAAACCGTGGAGACAACATTTTGAAAATCTACTAGCTAACCCTCCGAACATTACGCAGGAACCGATCACCAGAATTATCAGTAAGCAATTAGACATTAAACTAGGCCGTTCACTAAAGAAGAACTCGACTCGGTTCTTAGAAAAATTAAAAATAGAAAAGCTGCAGGGCTTGACGAGATTCCCCCAGAAGTGTGGAAGACGAGACAATTCGACGACATACTGCTCCGACACTGCAACGCAGTTTATAACCAAAATCCGATAGACAGATGGACGAAGGGATCCATCCTCCCCTTCCCTAAAAAGGGTGACCTCGGATTAGCCAAGAACTATAGAGGTATAACACTCACATCCATAGCAGCCAAAATCTACAATGCCCTACTACGAAACCGCATAGTACCCCAAATCGACAAAATCCTGAGGAAAAAACAAAATTGCTTCAGAAGAAACAGGTCCACGACCTCACAAATATTGACCTTTCGTAGAATCCTAAAAGGCGTGAGGGCAAAAAACTTACAGGCGACATTACTATTTGTCGATTTTACCAAGGCCTTCGATTCCATTCACAGAGGAAAGATGGAACAAATACAACTAGCATATGGCCTACCAGAAGAAACCGTAGCAGCAATAATGATTCTCTACAGAAACACCAAAGTGAAAGTGCGTTCACCGGATGAAGACACAGATTACTTCGACATTGTAGCAGGAGTTCTACGAGGGGACACGCTTGCCCCATACCTCTTAATCATCTGTCTAGACTACGTACTTAGGACATCGATCGATAACATTAGGGAAAACGGCTTTGAGCTGACAAAGAAAAGAAGCAGAAGGTACTCCGCTAAAACAATTACCGATGCCTACTACGCCGACGACATAGCGCTACTGGCCAATACACCCAACCAAGCCGAAACACTACTGCATAGTTTGGAACGATCCGCTGCAGGCATTGGACTCCAAGTCAATGCACACAAAACTGAATTTATGTGCTTTAATCATAAAGGCGACATCTCCACACTAGACGGAACCTCCCTGAAACTGGTTGACAAATTCACCTACCTAGGAAGCAGCGTCTCATCAACCGAAAAAGACATCGACACACGGCTAACGAAGGCATGGACAGCTATCGACAGGCTATCGATCATATGGAAATCAAACTTGACCGATAAAATGAAACGCAGTTTCTTCCAGGCTGCGGTCGTGTCGATACTGCTGTATGGATGCACTACTTGGACGCTGACTAAACGGTTGGAGAAGAAGCTTGACGGCAATTATACAAGAATGTTGCGAGCAATATTGAACAGGTCCTGGCAGCAACACCCCACACGGCGCCAACTGTACGGCCACCTACCACCTATCACGAAAACTATCCAAGTTAGACGAACCAGACATGCCGGACACTGCTGGAGAAGCAAAGACGAGATCGTAAGTGATGTGCTCCTATGGACCCCCGCATATGGCCAATCAAAAGCAGGACGACCAGCACGAACATTCATACAGCAGCTATGTAATGATACGGGATGTAACCCCGAAGACCTGCCGAAGGCGATGAATGATAGGGAGACGTGGAGAGAGAGGGTCAGGGATATATGTGCTAGCCGCACGTCATGATGATGATGATGATGATTGATGAGAAAACATCTCTCTTTTACTCGGCGTTTTCTATTTTACGGTACATCTACCTTTATTAATTGTATTATCATCATCATTATTTCAATGTGATATTGCTCCTGCCACATACTGGTTTCCACATGGACATTTAGAAGGAAGTTCATCTTTCAGAATGAAAGATTGAGTTAATCTAGTATGTCCAATGCGTAGCCGAGCAAGCGTGGTTTCTTCTCTTTTGGTATCATTAGGATCCAGCTTCCTTTCTTTTAAAATGGGATGTACTTGGAAGAGCTTGTTGTGGGGATTTTTCTCCCATAATTGTTGCCATTTATTTGTAATTATTGAGAGCAGCTTTAGCTAATGAATCTGTTTTATCGTTTCCTTGGATTCCTATATGGCTTCGGATCTAGTTGAATATTTTCTTTTTTGCTATGGTTCATATGAAGTTGAGTTTGTTCAGAAGTTTGACAATGAAGGAATTATCAAGTTTTGTGTTTTAAGAGATTGTAGAACACAGATGGAGTCTGAATGAATGATAAACTTTTCCTTGTTGCTTGTTGACATTAGTTTAAATGTCAAATTTATTGCAAAGATTTCGGCAGAAAATATGGAGGCCTCTTTTGTGAGGCAGTTTTTCAAGGTTTTCTTGTGGAGAACTGCTTCATATCCGGTTCCTTGGGCGGGGGCATCCATAAAAATGTGTAAGTGACAGGGATATCTCTCCTGAATGTTATTTAGTTTCTCTTGGTAGGGAAAGGGATGAGTTTTATTTTTGGGATCTTGTTTAGATCAATGATAATCATATAAATGGAAGAGAAAAGATGGATTCATACCTTTCTCAAGTCATTAGTGCGATGTGAAATGTACGCAGTGCCCTCAATAAGTTTCCAGACTTTTTTGTGTTCATCTTATGAGCTGACTGACCAATTCTTATGATTTCAGGTTCAAATGAACAGCTACAGTAGGAATTGAAATACACTCTACTAAAGCCTGATTGTGACAGCTGGTGAATTTCAAAAATGCAATCTGGACGTGAGGACATTTTAGAAGAACGACTTGCAATAAAATTCTGTTTTAAACTTGGAAAAAATGCCACAAAAACGTATGGAATGCTTTAGACTCCTTTTGGACCATCTTGCATGAATCGAGCATCAGTTTTTGAGTGGCATAAGAGATTCAAGGATGACAGGGAGTCTGTGAGGAATGATGAGAGGTGTGGGCGGAGTAAGGAAGTCAATACACCAGAGTTGAATGGCGAAAGGGTTAGGGTTAGGGTTACTATGATGATGTTTTAAGGGAGTTCAGGAAGAGATTCCGTCAGAAGAGGCCAGCACTCTTCAAATCGGGTCAGTGGCATTTCCACCAGGACAATACACCAGTCCACAACCCAATACTTGTCACAGACTATTTGAGCAAGATGGGCATCAAGACAGTTCCTCACCGTTCCTATAGTCCAGACCTTGTTTCCTGTGACTTTTGGTTATTCCCTAAGCTTAGAGGCTGTGGTTATGAAACAATTGAGGAGATGAAAGAGGCTATGGCGAAGGTCATTGACACGCTCACACAAGAGGAGTTCCCTGGGGCCTTCCAGAAGTTTTTGGAACGGTGCAACAAGTGCATTGTAGCCAGAGGAGATTACTTCGAAGGAGACTAGAGTTTTTTGTGTGTACTATCAATAAAAGTGCCCATACGAAAAAAGTCTAGAAATTTATTTAATGATCCTCATAAATAGCCTTGTCCAGGTTTTGAACTAGGATCTAAAATTCCATTTTCTACAACAATAACCATTAGGAAAAGCGCGCCTCTTACTCTGTTGTCTCGCATAATCATTATGCGAAGTGCGTCCCTGATGCTGTTGTCTCACATAACCATTATGCAAAGCGCGCTCCTCATGCTCTTGTATCACATAACCATTATACAAAGCAACAAAGTTACTATTGTTAGAGAGCAGTACTTGAAATCAGTTTACAGCGTGCGAACAAATGATTATTATTAAATAGAATTAGTAACTAATGTTAGATAGTGTCACGTGGTGTCCCCTTGAGAAGATAGAAATATGATTACTGCTATCCTCTTGTTTGAATTAACAGTAGCAAGCCATCAGAGAATGACCGTTAAGGCATGATAGTAAATTAGGTCAAGTTATCTGTCCTCAGTAACCTGACTTGGGTGACATCTAGTGGCCCTAAGAAATCGCCCGACCAGGGGGAGGAAGAGAGAAGCCAAGTGATTGGCTGGGATACTAAAACGGAAGTGGCACCTTCTTCCCGTCAGCTAAAAAACGAAAAGAAAAAGTTAGTTGTTGGACAGGGCTCGTGACAGACGGAGCCAAAGCCAGTACTCCGGGTAGAAGAAGACATAAAAATATTTCGGATTGAAGAAGCCATTTTCTTCAAGCCAGTGTTAAAAATAGCATAAAGTCTATTAGCCCGTAAAAGAGGAAAGATTCTCCACAGGAACTCCATCAAAGAAAATAAGATAAGTACCCTTGGGACAGTTTCTCCTTATATCCAATTTTATATACCCTCTCTCTCTCTCTCTCTCTCTCAATTTGAAGGAAAACGAAAGACAAGAAAAGAAGAAAGACATTTATGTTCATGGACTGTTCATTTATTATATATTTGACACTTTAAAGGTGTATATCTATGTGTAGTAAAAGATTCATGTATTTTAATGTTACCACGTGGTCTAAGTTGTTATTTGTGGCGTCTGCTACGAATTTGTTACTTCATGCTTCCTTTTCAGCTTCTGTTCGCCTTATGTTATCTTGCTTAAAATTGTCCGATAAATTCCTTTAAAATATCACACGGGAAACCGGAGTTGCCGACTACTACAATATAATATTATTACGTCTAAACCTAGAGTTCCATATCTTCCGTTGTTCTAGGGGAGGAAGAAAAGCGACCTGGTGGGTGTGGGGATAGTGTGAAATTTGAAACCCCTTGCCAGCGGCGGTCAGTCTAGCCATAAAGTAATCCCCCACATAATATGCCAGTTCTTATATGCCTGAGGAAAAAAACTCTGAACGAGGACTTATTCTACAAGGGATCAAGTGCCAACCTGCCCCGTCTTCACACGTGCGAAAATAAAACTCCGTTTTGGGATAAAAGTAAAGTTTTCGCGTCACAATAGCAATATTTGAAATCATTTTACTGTGTGCAAACGAATGATTAATATTATTAACTGAGAGTAAACAAATGATTAATATCAAATTAGAAAGGAATACTTGATAAATAGAATTACTAAAGTTAAATAGCAATACTTGAAACCATTTAACTGTGTGGAAACTTAAAAGCTCTAAATTGTTTTAAAATAAAGTTACGTCCAAAATATTTTTCTTATAAATTACACCCACACCCACACACATATATAAAGGTTAGGGTTAAGGTTAGGGTTACTATGTTAAGGTTTTAAGGGAGTTCAGGAAAAGATTCCGTCGGAAGAGGCCAACACTCTTCAAATCGGGTCCGTGGCATTTCCACCAGGACAATGCACCAGTCCACAACTCCATCATTGGGCATCAAGACAGTTCCTCAGCCTCCCTATAGTGCAGACCTTGCTCCCTGTGTCTTTTGGTTATTCCCTAAGCTCGGAGGCTGTCGTTATGAGACAATTGAGGAGATGAAAGAAGCTGTGACGAAGGTCATTGACACGCTCACACAAGAGGTCTTCCATGGGGCCTTCCAGAAGTTGTTGGAACGGTACAAGTGCATTGCAGCCGGAGGAGATTACTTCGAGGAGGACTAGAGTTTCATGTTTGTACTATCAATAAAAGTGCCCATACGAAAAAAGTCTGGAAACCTATTTAATGATCCTCGTATATGGCATTAAATAACCATCACGTGTTGATATGCCTTTAAACCAAATAACCAAATCTTGGAAATTTTAATTCTGTGCCATTATTTGTGTCTCACATCATAGATTCCCGTTGTTTGTTTATTTTTGGAGACGTCATCTTCATGAGAGGGCCTTTTCCTTATGAGAAACAAACATTCCCTGCTATACCAGCTGTAATAAAAAAGTATCGGGATTGAAGCTTTAAATTTTGATTTAAAAATTCTAATTAACACGTGTGCTTTGTTGAGCTCCTTGTTTATTAGAATGATGATGTTTACATGTCTAGACTGATGTATTAATTTTTGACTGATGTCTTGACGACTCAGCACTAATTTGAAAAAATGTAGCTTGGCTCGATACATTATGAATGCAATGTTTTTGGCAAAACAATGACTAGCACCAATCCGACATCACAATATTCACGAAGCCAAACTCAAATCAAAAATTTATCTCTATTATAGAACTGATGAGGAGACATTAAAAGAAATACAACAAAAATGCCAAAGAAACTGTTTAAAAGAAAACTAACGTTTCATTCATCGTACATTTCCGCCTTGGGAAGACTAAATTTATTTAAACATACCTTCTACATACCAAATTTTGTATATCTGAATCAAATAGGTTGGCAGTTTATAGAGGATGGACAAACTTTTTACACACACACACACACACACACACACACACACACACACACACACATACACACACATATCAAAAGGAAGGAAGAAAAGAACAAAAGAAAGAAAGAAAGAAAGAAAGAAATCATATTTAATAAAAGATAACACTTAAGTTTGGATTTTTACTTGAATAAATTTATTCTTCCATTAGAAATAAATGCCTGAAAGTGTTTTTTCCCTTTATATTTGTATTGTGAATTTTTCAAGTGAAAGATTTGTGTTTAGTAAATGACATTATTTTAAAAAGTTCATAATTACTTTCACGTTTGCGGAATTTTCTTCTTTAACAATTACTGAAAAATCATTTGCGTTTGTCTTACACTTAAAATTGAACAGCTAATTATTTGTAATTGAACCAAAATCAAATAAAATTAATTCTATATTAGATTGGTGGATTGCATTCATAAAAAACCTATGAAATTATTAAAGTACTCAATGACAAAATATTTCCAATACAGATGCTCTTAATGGAACAGTCATTGTGCCGAGAAATGGACCCGACGACACGAGTGGAGATAAAAACATTTTTGGTGCTCGTTGATCGTACCACAAATCTAAACAACATGATTTTTAAAAAAGAAAACAGCTCTTTTTGGAAAAAATGAATAAAGATTATAATTTTATGGGGACTAAATTTTCTTCTAGACATCTACATTATACTGGGAGGGTACTACTCCTTTACCTGGATTGTTCTACTTACCCTTAATCCGCCCCTTATAATGTTGAATGTTAAGCAAGGAGGCATTAAGTACCATTTTTTGAGTCTTTGGTAAGACTCGACCTGGGATTGAACCTCGGTCTCCCAGACCATTGGCGAACTCTCTAACCATCATGGCAATAAAAACTAATTCTGCATAAGTAATTGAAGGTATTTTCTTGAAAAAAGAAAATACTTGAACAATCATATCAGGTTACAAACACAAACCAATTGATTGGATTCACAGGTCAGAAATCAACATTTATAACTCAGTCTTCATGTTTCTTTTCCTCTCTTAATTTACTTTATATAAATTGATTCATTTCGGAAGGTATTTCTCATCGTTCCTTCCGAGTATTTTTTTACTTTTAGATAATTTCTATCGAAATTTTTATCGAAATATTTCTATTTTCTATTTTCTTGGATGACACATTAGACTTTTCGTTATTCGAACAGTTTTTTAATGTCAAAACTGAAGTTGCCTCAGGTGTGTTGTAGCTAAAATGCAATTGACCGAAATCATGAAGATTTAAATTGTCTCCTCCCTTAGTTTAGATAATTGGGGCTGAAATCAAATTATGCGCTACAAAAAAATTAAGCAAGTATATAAAATAAGACTCCTGGAATTTTTTGGTTTTTTTAAAATTTAATTATCTTAAAAAAGTTTGTAAAAAAATGTTATGATTTATTTTGTGCATGAAAGAGTGCAAGTAGACGTACAAGGGAAAAATTAATTATTGAAATTCAGGGAAGCGTAAATAACAAAATGGGGTAAGTGAAAGAAAAATGATGAAATATAGCAATAAAAAGGTATAGCATTTATAGAAAACTAAAAAAAAAAAACCCCCAAAACAAAAAAAAAAAAACTTATATCCACACGCGCTCGCGCACTATTAGGCAAGTACACACGAGACTTCCCTTCTCCCATTTATACATATATACGCACAGTCTGTAAAAGGCCAAATCTACAATTGGATGTGAGCAAACACCCGAAAACATACAAACCGCCTCAATATATATATATATATATATATATATATATATATATATATATATATATATTATATATATATATATATATATATTATATCAATATATAATATATATATATATATATATAGTCATGCAATTAGATATAGTATTGGCATTATCATACTTGCCCAAATAAAACATGTACACACATAAACAATGATATGCACTTATACTTTTGTATAGATTGTAACATACTTAGTTATTTACACACACACACACACACACACACACACACACACACACACACACACACATACGTATGCTCACACACACACACACACACACACACACACACACACACATATATATATATATATATATACATGTACGAGTATGCATGATTGTAAATAGCTGCACACATATATATGAATCGATGCACAAATGTATCTATATTGTTAAGTTTGAAAATGTATCTTCCTTCGGTAATGATGCAACTTATTTTTAATAGTTGGTGATCAGAATAAAAAATGTTTACTGTACATAGAGTCAGTATCTCTCCTGTTTCACACAAACTATGAGTGACAATTCTTTTTTGTCTCACTTTCTCTCATTTTTTTCCCTAACCAATAATGAACAAGCGCCATCTTTAGTTTTACGGTGGGAAAAAGAATATTAAAAATGGGTTATCATTTTAGATTTATTGTCGGTTCCTGTTTCGAGAATTTGTAAAATTAGCATAAAATTTTCTTTCGTAAATTAATGAATTGTTTTTGTTTTTTTCTATTCTTCGTTCGCATCTGGTGATGTGGCTGATATTTCTTTGAATTTTAAATTTATTCTTTTTTCTTATTTCCATTCGTTTTCCTCTGTTTCTTTGGTTATTGAAGTTATTTTTTTAGTTTTTCCACACATACTATATCAACTATTTTTCGTTCTTTCTTTCTTTCTTTCTTTCTTTTTTATATGGTCTATTATTGGATTGATTGATAGATTTTAACGGCACGTCAACCAATGTAGTGTTATTTCATGCCGAAAAGTGAGAGAATTGCATTCATTAAACGTTTACATATATTTTTTGTCTGTTTCATAAAAGACTTATAGCATACTGTCCTATCAAATACAATTCATTTCAAACAGATCTATAAAACCCATAAATTGGACCTTATCAAGTACTACCACTCCGAGTCAGAGTAGACCTAGTTGTTGTGTCAATGGAGTGGAGCTTTATACTCCCCAGAACTACAGAATTGAAACTTTACCACCAGATACAGTTGACTTTCATATCTCGAAAACCAATTTTTGTGACGCAGGGTGTGGTGTCTTAACCTTCTGAAAGAGATATAGCGTATTCTAAGTCCTGATTATATGTTAAAATCAGCTCCCACATTAACCAGGAACTTTTCTGTTGGCGGTAACTATTTGCAACAATTGAATTAAAACCAGAACTTCTCCATGAAACAATATTTGCTTTTTATGAATGAATGTATTATCATTGATAAAGATAATAAAACGTTAGTTTTATAATTCTGTCATTTTCATGTACAGACCTGTTATTTTCCTATTATATGAATATCATCCTCATCATCAAGGCATGTCAACAGCACGGATTCATTTGACTCTATCTTGCCATCGATCCATATCGTTAAAAAAAAAAACTAAACAAAAAAACAAAAAACAAAAACAAAACAATTCCGAAACAAAATACAAAATCATTTGTTTACAGTTGAGATTTTTTTCTAATCCAAACATCTCTAAACTCGTTTCTGTCATAAAATCGTCTTTCATTTTGACATAATTAAAACATAATACTTAAAAAAAAAAACCCGGTGATATGACTCTCAAAAAATCTTCGGAAAACATTTACGATGTTTCAGTTTTGAAACGAAAAAAGCAAAACTGCAAAATTAAGTAAGATATTTTACTTTTTTGTTAAGTTTATAATCAACTAAACGTCTATTTTCAATTCTCCGTGATCAGATGCTTTATTCCGCTTCGCTATTGAATAATCTCGCTTTGGATGTGCGAATGCAACGATATTCCCAATATGGATCTTTCCATAGACCTTAATACTGTAACCAGTCTTTGTTCTTAGAACACCTTGATTGAAATATATTCTTTATAGTAAAATAGTGAATTTCCTAATTGCTACAATTAAATACACAGAAAAGGTAGTCATATTCATATTTTCAATTTTAGCGTTTATGTTTTCCCTTTACTTTTCTGTTGACAGACATGAAAAATTATGAAAGGACAAATTTCTTACTGACAAATGACTAAAACAATGTTTGCGTTAATCTTTAAATATTATGGATGATATCTATTTAAAGCAAAACTTGAAGCCATTTTCTCAAACAAAAATGAAGAAAAAAAAACCCACCGATTTCAGAGTCAAGTATCAACTTTTCCATTCTTCGCTCTCTTTCGTCTTCGGCACGAGAAAGCTACTCCAATATATCATTATTACCATCATTAAGACGTGTCTACAGTACAGATTCCCTTAACTCGCTCTCTCTCTCTCTCTCTTTCTCTCTTTCTTTCTCTCTCTTTCTTTCTCTCTCTCTCTCTCTCTCTCTCTCTTACCGTCCGTCCCTATCATTCCTGGCAAGTCGTAAGGACGATAACCGCTGCCCGTACAGAGCTGATGAATGTAGGTTTTTGGAAGTCGACTAACAGTGGTGTTGCCCGTGCGAAAGAGTCCATAGAAGAACGTCGCTTATGAAGTCGTCCTTACTTCAACAGCAACGCCAAGCACGTCTTGCTCGTTTTATTTGAAAAGTTTGGGAGATGGTAAGTGGTCGTACAACTGCTGTTTTGTAGTTTGTTACATCTAGTATCTGTTCAAAACAGCACGTAACATCTTTGTGTAGTTCCCACCTGGCTTTTTCACCAGATTTCGATTTTACTCTTTTAGATATTTGCCAGCTACACAGAAAGTTTCTGTATTCAATAGACAATTCAGACTTTGTCGAATTGGTTTGAATGCCGATTTTACGTTTGAATAGCAAAGAACAGCATAATGAGGTTTTATTTTACATCTTTGTATCTGCCTGTCTCCCATATGATATTGAACTGTACTCGGTTGTGAGGTTCCATTTCTGCGCGAATTATTAGTATTTAGAAGGAATATTTGAGACCATAGAACTGTGCAGGGCAAAATTTTTGTATTAGATAATAATACTTGAAACCATATAACTGTGTGAAAATTTTTATTATTATTATTGCAAGCTTTTCACACTTGCATTAGCTTTTGGTCTTTCACAAGAGTCTGAGTGACGATATGCTTCCTTGAGTTCCTAGGACTCTTCTGAATATTCTAACCGGTCTTAGTAATGGTGTGGTCTGGGTGGTCTCGATTTTTTTCTCTTATTTCTTATTCGCTCAGTCTTTTTTTCAAGCCTTTTAGGATCGTTCCAAGTTTACTAACCATTATTGATATTACAGTCACTATCATGTTCTATAACTTTCTTAGTACACTGGCCAGGTCCAAGAATTTGTCTCTCTTTTTGTTTTCTTCAATTTTCACTCTGTGGTCAACCGAAACAGCAAAATCCATCATATGACAAGTTCTTTTTTCTTCTGATTTAAAACTAAGTCTGGACTTCAAACTGAGATTAGTTAATCCGTTTGTTTCTTAAAATACCAGGGAAACCTGAGTCTCATTCTCTAGGGCGGATTTTTTTTTTGTGCATATACTATTTCGTAATATGGTGAAAATTTAATCTCTTGCATAATTCCCAGTGCATCTCCTTTCCAACCGAGTCGTACCTTGACTTGGTCTTGTTTTCCTATTGTTCTACTTTGCTGCATTTATTATTATCTCATAACCATTTCCTCTCTATCTCAACATAATCTATATTTGCTATTCTGATGCGTATTATCAATTCTCGCTGTAATAGAATTGGCCCTTATCGAATTGTTTTGTACTGCTATTAAAGGAGATTTAGTTTGTAGGGCAGACTAGGTTCTTCAATCTTGGTGAGGCAACTAGTCTAGGAGAAGGAAAACTCTGAATTCAAACCTGTTAAACTCCGCCTAAAAATTGAACTTGTGTTCTATCCTACCCGAGCGGAGGGGTTGGTAAATATTTATTTAAAAGAGATTTAGTTTCCCTTTCTTCTCCATATCCACGTGTGTAATCTCGCTAGTTTGTCTCTAGAAATATCCATATTGTTGTTTTTCTTCCCATTTCTTTTTATTCTTACATTGCCATTGTTATTACTGGCTGTTGTAATCAGTCTTTCTTTGCTCTTTTAAATGTATTTCTTGAGACATTGTGATAATGCACCTATGCAATCCTAAACACTTATCAGTCCTCTTCCTCTTTATTTTATTTTATTTTTTTTTATACATGCAATCTGTCAATGTTATCTATCGGATGTAAGGCCTCATACATAGTCATCAATTTCCTTGTCCTTTGTTCTATTTGTCTGAGTTACTCTCTAGATCTCTTTAAGAATGGTCAAGAGTATCTTATTAGGGACACGACCCAGCTGTTTATCCCTTTAGAGAAATTTCTGCTGCAAAGAACTCTTATTAATTTGTCTTTGGTTGGCCTTTAGACCGAGATTCGGGGATCTGTTTGTATCTTATAATCACTGAGAATTTTATGCGTCTTATTCTCTTGTACGGATCCTGGGTTGTGTATATACCATTTGGTAGTATGGACAAATTCTATTATCATTTTACTTCTTTGAGAGTTTTTCACTCCAGCGTAGCTGCTGGTTGTTCAATAAAGTTTGAGTGATATCAAGTTTCCTCAAGTCTCCAGGACCCTTCTCAGAATTCTGGTCGATCTTAATAATGCTGTTACTTGGATGGTCTACACTTGTCCTCTAATTTCCAAGTCTTTCGGTTCCTTAACTAATCTTTTGGGGATTGTTCTAAGTGCACTAATAACTATTGGTATCATCGTCACTTTCTTGTTCCATAGTTTTTTTTAGTTCTATAGTAATTATTATTATTATTATTATTATTATTACATATCTGCGATTTTTTCTCACCAGCATTTGCCGATGGACTTTCTGTCGAGTCTGAGAGACAGCAAGTCTCCTCTGATCTCCCGGACTTTTCTCAGTGTTGTGACTGATCTCAACAATACTATAGTTTGGATGGTCTTAGCAAGCTTTTAATGACCGTCACAGCTTTATTTCTTGTATCTTTTTTCACTTTCTTTGATTTTCTTTAGTCCGCTAGGTCGGCTTAGTCTATTATATGCAAGTTCCTTTTTTTGTTTATTATCTTTAGGTCTGGTCTTCTGAACGGGATTACGTGATCACATAACCTACACTTGCCATTTTATTGCGTATTATTGATTTTCCCTTTAATATAATCGGTCCTTATGGTGTTCTCGTACTGCTATTAAAAAGATTCATTTTCTCTTTTGGTATTTCCCTTCCTTCGTCATGTTTAAGTCTTTTCGAGTGAGATTTCGCTCGGTTGTCGCTTGAAAAACTCATACAGTTGTATTCCCATTTCTGTGTTTCCTTATGTTGTCTATGCTGTTAATTAGTCTTTCTTTTTAATGTAGTTCTCGAGTATTGATGCATTCACGCTATCTTCAATGCTGGCAAGTTCTCTTTCACCTTCTTTACTTAACACATATAGTCTATATCATATCTTGGATGTAAAGCTTTGTAAATTATCTACAACTTTTTTGTCCTTTGGTCAACTTGTCTGAGTTCCTCCCTCGTTTATTATAAGAATAGTTCCGAGTATTTTACAATGACTGCTACTCAAGTGTTTATTCCTTTGATGAAATTTCTGCTGTAGAGCTTAGTTTCGAAAAGTTTTCCCCTTCGTCAAAGGTATATGTTCTTATTTTTCTTTCATCTCAGCTTGTTTATTCGTGTTCGCTTCTAATATTTCCAACTACTTGTAAGTTTCCTTTTCTCCGAGCGTTCTGATTTTTTCTTGATTTGGAAGTACTATTCCTTCCTTTGTTTGTCTTTTTCTTGTTTTCATTATGAACATGGCACATTTTCTATGCAATATTTCATTCCTATATATCGTATATTTTTATTGTTTGTATTAGATTCTCACATTCTTTTCATTTTTTGCAAACAGCTTGATGTCAATGTACATAAGATGATTAATCCTTTCTTGTGATTTTGTAAATTTGTAGCGTCTACTACATTTACTTCATGTGTAATCAAGTGACATCATTATAGTTACAAATTGGAATGAAGAAATTGCATCTCTTTGGAAGATGCCCCTCTGGATTTTCATCACTGCAAAGGTTTTCCCGTAAATAACCCATCCTATTTTAGCGAAAATCCGATTCTACTTTTTTTTTTGGCGAATACATGTAAACAGCCAGAAAATATCCGCAAAAAAGAAATTTTGAAGAAAACCCCAATATTTTAGAACATAAAATGATCACCCACTTTCAGACCAGCAAGCATTACAGACGACCAGAGATAGCGGCAAAGGGACGTGTAACCAATTTTTTCTTTCATTTTTTGTAGGGAAATCAGATGTAGAAGGTGGAGGTGTTAACTAAGCTTATTTGGGTTGGGGAATTTTTCGCTAAATAAGAAAGGGGTTGGAAACAATATTGGAGGGGATAAGGGGTGGAAACAATATGGGGTGATTTTTTTTCTTTAAAAAAAAGAAAAATCCTCCCAATATTGTTTCCACCCCTTTTTTTATTTAGCGATAAAAATCTACATCCTCTCTATCTGATTCCCCTACAAAAAAATGAAGAAAAAAAAATGGTTACACGTCCCTCCTCCGCTATGTCTGGTCGTCAGTAATGCTTGCTGGTCTGGAAGTGGGTGATCATTTTATATTCTAAAATATTTTTATAGCATCTTTGAGTAACATCTGAAAATAACAATAAAGGAAGTTTTCGTTGTCTTCTCCATTTTTTCTGTGGGTGTCTATGAGTTGAGTCGTTGCTTTGGGGGTTGTATATGTATCTGAAATTAGAACAGTCAACATTCGCAGGATGCCGTTCAGGTCTCCCATGTTGGCTAAGTACTTGCATTGGCTTATAACTGATTCTAATGTTCAGAAATTAAAACCCGAGCTATATTTTGGTATTCGTTAATGTCCGATCTTTGCTCGGAACTTTCAAGTATTCCAAATCATTTAAACCATCTCTATATGCCACTTTTTGTTGTGTCCGTTGTTATTGTTGTTGTTATTTTTATCATTTTACATCGTGCAAGTTTTTCACACCAGCGTTGGTTACCGGTCTTTCACTAGGGGGGGGGCTGAGTGACAACAAGTCTTTTCAGGTCTCCAGGATACTTCGCAGTATTCTGGCCGATCTCTTCAGTGATGTAATTTGGATGGTCACGACTTGTTCTCCAATTTCTAACTCTTTCAGTTCCCTTAACAAGATTTTGGGAACCGTTACAAGAACACTTATTACAATTCGTATCACAGTCACCTTCATATTCCAAATCTTTTTTTAGTTCTCTGGCAAGGTCCAAATTATAATTGTTATTATTTTACTCCTTGCGAGTTTTTCACACCACCGTTAGCTGATGATCCCTCCTTGAAGTCTGAGTGAGAGCAAGTCTCCGCAAGTCTCCAAAATTCTTCTCAGTATTCTGGCCGATCTTAATAATGCTATAGTCTGGATGGTCTCCACTCGTCCTCTGATTTCTTCATCTTCCAATTCCTTTACCAAGCCTTTGAGGATTATTTCGACAACAATTACAGTTAGTATTAGCGTCACTTTCATTTTCCATTGCTTTCTTTTTAGTTCTCGGGCAAGGTCTAAGTACTTATCTCTTTTTCGTTTTCTTTGATTTTCATTGTGTGTTCTGTGGAGATGGCAAAGTACACTATTTGGTAAGTTCTCTTTTTTTTGTTAACTATCACTAGACCAGGTCTTCTGGCTGGGATTAAGTGATCTGTTCGTATGTCCGAATCTTAAAAGATTTTGTGTGTCGCATTCTCCAGGACGGAAAATGGATTGTGCATATATCATTTATTTGTATGGTCAAATTTCAGTTTCTTGCACAATTCCCAGTCGATCACCTTCCCCACCCAATCGTTTCATTTACTACATTATTGTGTGATTGTTCGTCTTGTCTCTATCGCCTCATTACCCACTTTTGCTATTTTGTGGTGTCTAGTCAATTTTTGCTTAAATATAGTCGGTCCTTATGATATGGTTTTGTGCTGCTTTTAGATTGGTTGGTTGGTTGGGTTTTATGGCCTATCAACCTTTGTAGTTTATTTAACGCCAAATTCTGTTTATATGTATATACATTCAACCAAAGATATCTTAGCGAATACTTTGTTGGTAAAATTTTCTATTAGCAGGATTTTATTTGTTTGCACTTGATTAACCAGTTTTAATTCGTCATATTTTTTCATACAACCCTGTCTCTCGCAAGAAGGACAGAACGCCATCTATTTTGACGTTTTCGGACAAATCGGTTAAACTATTCACTTTGAAAAATTGCTTTCTGATGACAGCGAAAGCTCTGCATTCTATAAGAATGTGTTTAACCGTGCAAGTTGTCTGACACGTTAAACACTGTGGTTGTGGTTCCTGTTTCAGTTTGAAAGACTGAGTTAGCCTTGTATGACCAATGCACAATCAGAATATAACGACTTTTTCTCTTCTTGATTTTCTAAAAGCTGGTCTCCATTCTCCCAAGGTGGGCTGCTTTTAGAAGAGACTCGGTTTCTCTCGTAAAGTTTCCCTTTCTTAAACATGTCCAGGACTTTTCGTATGAATCTTCTCCAGTTTGCCGCTTGAAATATCCATACAGTTGTTGTTTTTATCTGATTTCTCTTTTCTAGTTATTGTTGTTCTCTTGAACATTATGTTCTTTGTGATGTATCAGGTCGATGTAATTAGTCTTTCTTTCCACTTTTTATGTATTCTTCGAGTCCTTGCATCGATGCATCCATGATATCTTCAATGCTGATATGTCCTCTTCCTTTTTCATTTATTGACGCATATAGCTTGTCTTTGTCATTTCTTGGATATATAGCCTTATGGGTAGTTATTAGATTTCTTATCCTCTGGTTCATTTGTTGAAGTTCTTCTCTCGTCCATTTCAAGAATGGTCCCGGTTATCTTACAAAGGAGACAGCCTAGGCGTTTATTCCTTTGATGAGATTCCTGCTATAGAGATTGGTTTCGAAAAGTTCTCTCGCTTGTCTGAGATACTCTGTTTTAATTTTTCCTTTCATGTTTACTTGTTTGATGGTGTCCGCTTGCAACTTTCCTTTTTTCTGAGCGTTCTGATTTTTTCTTGATTTGGTAGTTTTGTTCATTCCTCTTCTTTTTTGTCTTTTTCCGCTTCTAGTTATTTGCAAGTTTCATTTTTCTGTGTCAAATTCCATGTCTATATCCTGACTATATATTGAGTAACAGTCTGTCGCGTCCGGTCTCCTGGATACTTCTATGTATTTTAGCCCATGTTAAGTGCTGTGGTCAGTATGGTCCCAATTCATCCTCAGATCTCCAGTTCATCCTATCTTTTTTCCAAATTCTTTGGAACTGTTTAAAGAACTTCAACTATTATTGCTATCACCGTCACAACTTTTTCAGCTCGCTGGCAAAGTCCTTGTAATTATTCAATTTTTTGCTTTCTTTTATTTTCACAGCAAAATCCACTTGCTGACTGGTACCTTTCTCTGGTTAATTAAAACTATGTTTCATATTTGTCACTACATAACCTATACTTGTTACTCTTCTGTATATTGTAAATTTTTACTTTGACATAATTTTTATGGCTTTGTTTTGTGCTGCTATTAAAAGCTGATCTCTTCAGGTTTCCTCTTCTTATTCATGTCCAGACTATCATCTGCATAAAAATTGCATAATTTGCTTACTTTTCATTGAAATCAATCCCAGTTTCACAATAGCATAGTTTTGAGGTTGAATGTACATATCTTTGAACAAATTTTGTAGCTCTTATTTTCAATTATCTGTTAAAGATTCCCTCTCGATACAGAACCTTTCTTTCGCGAAACGGAACAAAATAATTTTTAAAATATTTTCAAAAAGGTGATATTTTCAAATATATCGAGTTCAATTTTATTTGTACAAGTCCTCTTCTTTCATCATTTGCTTCTTCACATTTTATTTTATTTTTTGGTTTCTTTGTATTTTTACTTATTTTTCATGACGAATCTGTTTCATGCTTTACTAATCGTGTCTTTTAAAAAGTAAAGTTACTTGTTACTATTTAAAATGCAAATTGATATATTTCTAACCTAATATTTAAAAAAAAAAAACAGTCGAAAACAACAAGTATTTGATTAACCAAAAACTTGGTGCATTTTAAGAATCATTTCTATCTTCATTCACATCTTACCTTTCAGAAAATTAACTTCTTAGTAGATCTATGATAAAATGTACGAACAAGGTATTTGCTTTACTTTAAGCTTTATTCAAATATAACTTAACAGTAGTCCAGTTAAGGTGGAGATTCTTTTAGTATTCATTGTGGTTGATCCAGCTGGAGACTACTATGGCTGACTTCACCACAACAAACATCCACAAAAAATAACAAACTTTTTGTTCTGAAATAAAACTTATCAACGGCAGAAAGATTTTTGGAGTTAATTTAAAAGCGATTTCTAATGGCTATATTTGTATGCCCATCTTAGTACGCATATCATAGAAAGGCGTAGAGCATAATATCCTTGCACCGGTCCTACCTATCTTAGTACGCCTAGAGTAAATGCTTGGGCGTGAGTATTAGGAAGATTTCGTGACGCCACATTTTTTCTAGTGGTGAGAGGGTCTCTGCTTATTTCGAAATAATGGCTTTGTACTTGTATCCTTTGGGTGGAAAATACACTCAACGATTTCTTCCTCAAATCTGGTTCCAAATGTTCTGTAAGATTTCATAAACGTTTATGATTTCGTTAAGATTTTTAATATTGTATTATTCGCTTGGTATGTTTTCCTTTTGGTCTTTAAATGGGGTTTGTAAGTTGATTTTATATAAAGTACACTAAACAGATATTGCACTCTAATCTTGAACAAAGATCCGTTTATGTGGGGAAGTTGTCTCTCCTTGGATAAGCCATCTTAACTGATCCCTGTTGAGTTATATTTGAATAAAGCTACACGTCAAACTATCACCTTCATTATATTTTATTACAGTTCATATCCTTTTAGAATTCTTATTGTTAAAAGTCTTTCGTTGCCATACACATATATTTAGTCATTGTTCAAAATACTTGGTTGAGTCAAAGGGTTTGCAATATTTTGGTACGTGCTAATTTGTGGTGTGTATATCACGTGTGTATATCACGAAGCTGTTCAAGCGGTGATACTTACCCGCTATAGTTGGTGGTATCATGGTAGTTGGTGCCCTGACACTTTGTGCATTGCTTCACCCCGTGTGTGATTCGAAAGCCGGCATAGATGAACGTACAATATAGTCTTATTTGAGAACAGGCTTTACGCGTTCGAACTGGGCCATTACACCACGGAAGCGACCAAAATCGTTTGTTGTGTAAAAGGCACACATAGTTCAAGAAATTTGGTTCGAGTTGCAAGACCCACGATGATCGTGCAAGGTCAAGTAGGCCCAAAACCGTGAGTTCGGAGGCCGTAATTCAAGCCGACGAGTAACACTCCGGTAGTATCAAGCGAGCTCAGCATCTTACACAGTCCTGTGTGGTTTGTTATCTTCCCGACCTCAGCTAAAGCATCTAGAGCTGTTAAATTGTGCCTCACATTACCAAAATGTTGCCAAACTTTTAAGTCACCCTAGTACCTTGTAGTAAAACACGTCATTCGATTTTTTATTGCCCTATCTGGTTCCTGAGCGATAAAACAATAAAATTGCCACAGAGTGTAATTTGATCGTAAGACAAACATGAATTCACAATAGTTAACGTTTTCATCAAGAAGAATTTCTTCGCATTTATTTCCAAGGAACAATAAAAAAATTATTTAAACAAGTTTTCACCTAACTACACAGAATTCTCCTGGTAATCGAGAAGAAATTTTAATATGAAGAAACAGAAAAATATTCAAAGGAAAAGTCATATATATATTAAAAAAAATACATATAATAAATTTAGAGAAACAAAAAAAAATGTTATTCAGTAAAGCTTCAATAGTACTTCTCGGCTCGCTACTCCTGAGTCACATGGACTATGTATGAGGGAACATGATCTTACTGAAACATGTACCTGAGCCACCGTTAGAAGTTGCCCTCTAAATACTCCCGATATATTTGAAAGATTAATGAGGATGTTCATGTAATGTAACATTATGTTTATTCCGTTTCCATTTATGTGTTTTCAAAAACTTAGCTCATCTTATAATTTGCCGAATATCTTTTGTTTTTTGCTATCTGCAAGAATTGTTAGAACTGCTGACCACCAATAAGTTAAGTGTTAATCTGTTGGTGAGATTTAAAAGTTCTCACAAAGACAAAGTTCAATGTGATGATGGTTTATTGACGTAAAATAAAAAAAAGTTGAATAGATAGATTTGTGCTCAGTTTACATAACGTCAGAAATAAGTCATTGATTTCTTTCTACTTAAACTCACAAAAAAAATGTTGAAACGAAAGAACAGTAAATTTGAATCGGGGTTATATAAGGAATGTGAAAGTAAATATGAATTTTCTGCTACCTTCATTAGGAGTGTAGGAATATTATTTGATTTTGTCAAAAATAAATTTCTAATTATTCGAATCTTAACCACAACTTTCACTTTGAAATATCTTTTTTTTATAATTATTCGCCAAATACTCTCCCCATTTAGTAAAAACAGGGAAGAATCTGCTACAATGAACCTGGGACTTCATGTTGGAAAGAAGATTTTTCTTTTTCCTGTTTATGTACTTTCAGAGAATTTCGTTCCACATACATCACAATTTCCTTTTTATAATTTTGAGATATTTCTGACAAAACTTAAGAAGGGAAAACACCGTGTTTAGTTACAGGTAACTCTATGTTGCAATAATTCATGTGGAAACGAGGAAGAATGACAAAATATTTGCAACAAATCCTCATGCGAATCTTACATAAAAACACCGAATATTTCATTGTATAAAGGGCCCCTACACAATAAGTCTACAGTGGTCTTCACTTGGTGAGCCATGGTATCATGGTATCGGTGGGCCACGAAGATATTTCAATAAATTTTGACTTCACTGATGACTTAAGGGTTAACACGTATGTCAATCCAAGTCTGAGTTCTCTTCAGAATATGAAACGATGATTTAAGGTAAATTTTACAAAGGATAGCAAAGTGTTTCCATATTTCAAATAACCAATAAAATTCAACCTTTTCATACAAAACGTAGATACTTGAAATCCTTTGAGAAATTCCTGCAGATATTTAAAAAATTGAATGTCGTCCAAGAATTTATGCTGTTGATAATGATATTTAAATTATATATAATTTAAGGGATACTTATTTTTATTTAGTCAACGTTTATATTTAGTCTTTCTATCGATGGTAGCTTAATATCTCATGTAGGGTTAGTTTTCAGTTAGTTTATAAGAATTCATTCGATAAATTTTAGCTTTCACTTTCAGCTTGGTTCAAAAAATTCCGATTCCGGTTATATCAAATTAGATCTGAGTTAACTGCAATAGAGTTTCGTTAAATAACATCAATGTTACATAATAAATTTTAACCTATCCTAAGAAGATTGAAATAACATCAAAAAACTTCTTGGTAAAAAGTATCTTGCCGTAAATCGGATGAATTTTAATTGCAAAAAAATGTGATAATAAAATTATATGAAAATTAGTCAGAAAAAAGTGGAAGAGAAAAAATGACTCATCGTGATATTCAATTTATCAAGAACTCTTTAATCGCCGGGGGTGTCGTGGATAAAGTGTGGCAACATCACAATGAACGAATTTGAAGCCTAGTCGAGCTATAATGTTCACTTTCGAACTTATATCCTTGTGAAAGGTATGAACTCCCTTATTCCCCTAGCTTTGGATTAAATTGTACCACTACTATTCTACAAGCTTGGCTTTGATATTATATGACCTACAATAACTGATATATCTAAGAAACCAAACTAAACCAATTACAATCGACTATAGGTCATCGTCATAAGAAAAGTTGAAAATAATTTTTTTGAAAAAGCTGATATAAATGAAACGGCGAAAAATAAGCCGGTAGTATATTGATTTGTTGAATGAAAATTATTTTCTGTCATTCAAGTGTCTTCAACTGACCTTTGTATATCTGTTGTCACAACACATGGCAAATGAAGTATTCATTTGGGAAGTATATATTAAGACTGGATGATGTGTTTCAAATTATCCATGACTGCTTAGTCTATTTATTTGTGTATTTATGTGTTTATGTCTTACTCCAATCTGTTCATCCTATTTCATAGCTGGTCTATAATAAATTCATTTGGAGTCAGTTTTTAAACGTTTTATTCATTTATCTTCACGTCTGATTATTATCACTGAAATACTGTCAAATGTTTTTTCGTGTCTTTTTATTACAGAAAACCTTGTATTTTTGTTAAGATCGTGACAGTTTGAACAGAAATGTCGTTCTACAATAATTGATTTGTTATATACAATAGATTTGATTCTATGTTTATAGTTATTTAATTTAGACTAAAATGGCCATTCTTACTTTCCAATATATTGTTTTTGGTAAAGTGTGCAGTCCAGTGAATAAATTATTGCTTTTTTTTAAAAATTAGAATCGTCGTAAATTTTAAAAGTCTTTTCAATTCTGAAGCTAGAGAGTTGGTGTTTGCAGCAGAGATTGTCCTTAATATTAGATGCACAGCAGAATTTAATGTATCTTATTGTGGGTTTCTTATGGATTACTTTATTATTTAATATGTTGTTGCTTTCTATTATTTCTCTGAGGTTATTTGATCGACTACAGATCAGTATGCCCGGTTCTTGAAAAATTAAGCTGATTTACACATATTGGAACATTTAATACACACATAATATACATACAATGAGTATTATCAAGAATACCCAAATGTGTCCCAAAAGATGAAATGTGTACATATTGCTTTATGAACAAGTAGAATATGATAGGGGTACAAAAACTGTAAAATGTTTATTGGTGTTCTTTGGTATTAATGGTCATGTGAACTTTACGTTTCGATGCCGAGATGAGAGACAACGTCATTCTCCGGGTGGTGAGACAAAGTCTCCACTGTTCAGCTAACAGATAAAAAAATTCACGTCTTAACAGTTCAGAGACAAGAATAGGCTGAGATGGACTTTGGGATTCTCATGTGATCAGGAAAGGACCTGTCCCCAATGTCTAAGTGAGACAATTATTTATTCCCTGCTTACAGAACTGTCAGGTTTGATTAATTGGGAACCTTTTGGGTGTAACTTTTCAAAATTTACGAATGAGCTGTGTATGAACCAAAATAGCGTCGTATCTATTTAATGTCATGCTAGTCAATATTCCTCTATGGTTTGTTATTGTAAGATAGACATTCTGTAACTCGAAAACTTTAAAAGCGGTTACTGCAAATTAGCTGGAAACAGATCAAATGTCCCCTGATATGTTTAATCTATAAAATTGTTAGAAGATAATAAATAGTTGTCTCCCTTATAAGTGATGTACCTGTCGACGGTCATATAGCAATCCCATAATCCATCTTGGTCTCTTTCGTCTCCAATCTTTGAACGGTAAGGATGATTTTTAAAAATTTCAGTTGAACATTAGAAACTTTGTCTCCTCTCCCGGTGATGGACGTTGTTTCTATAGTCAATGAAATGTAAAACCTACATGGCTTTACTGTTCTACTCGAATTCATTGAGTTAAAAATTTTAACCGTTCTGTATTCCTTTCATGGCTACTTGTTCACAGAACATTATTTGCATATTTCATCTGCTGAGACACGTTTTTGTTCTCTTGTCAATACTTCTTGAATGTTTCTATGTGTGTAAATGAGCGTATCTTATCTTTCCTTTCGTTTATTCAGTGATAGTGCAAAGAGTAAAAAGAAACACATTGCTGCGGCTGGATTGACTATTTGGATTTGCCATTTAAAGCTTGACCTTTCTGGATTTTATACGGAACTAAATTACTTTAATCTTTATTGAATCAGAACTTGATACAAATCGCTTGAATCTTAACTGGAACTAAAAACCAATTAACAAGTTTATTCTCAGTATTATTTTAAATGTGTGACACCTTCCAACGGAGAGTGAACTAAACACGATCACTATCTGCAACCAATCCAATAACATGTTACACCTTCCAACAGAGACTCGACTAAAAATCATCCCTAGCTGCAACCAATCCAAAATCATGTTACATCTTCCGACAGAGAGTCCAATAAACATCCTCTCTAGCTGCAACCATTTCAATAACATGTTACACCTTCCAACAGAGACTTGAGTAAACATCCTCCCGAGCAGTAATTATTTCAATAACATGTTACACCTCCTAACAGAGACTTGACTAAACTCCCTCACTAGCTGCAACCAGTCCAATAACATGTAATACCTTCCAATAGAGACTCGAAAAATAATACTAGCTTCAACCAATCCAATAACGTTACAACTTCCAACAGAAACTCCAACTAAACATCCTCCCAAGCAGGAACCATTTCAATAATATGTAACATCATCCACTATAGACTCGAATAAACATCCTCCCTTGCTACAACCAATCCAATAACATGTGACACATTCCAACAGAGACTCGACTAAACTTCCTCACTAGTTGCAACCAATACAATAACATGATTATTACTGGAAAATCTTTTAAATCTATAAAATCATTTTTCTTTCTGGAAATTTTACATGCAATTGAATTTTAACTTTATGTTATCTATGAGCCAGCTTTTTATTAGACTCGTTTTTTTTAAAGGTTCACAGGATTGGGAGTTATTTAGTTTGCAAGGTAGTCTTACAACATGTCCAATAGCATATTACATCTTCCAACAGAGGCTCGACTGAACATCCTCCCTAGCTGCAACCAATCCAATAACATGTTTATAACTGGAAAACCAGATTAGGATTTAACAAACCCATAACCCGATCTGACCATTTAATGTTAAAAAAGGAACAAATAAGCAAAAAATCTTTTAGGTGTTTCTCTCGTCTATTTGTGAGCATAAGACAACGTCAGATTTATTTGGTTTGCAAGCTAGTCTCAAAATCAATTCCATAACATGTTAAACCTTCTAACAGAGACTCAAATAAACCAGCTGCAACGAATGCAGTAACATGTTACACCTTCAAATAGAGATTTGACTAAATATCTTCCTTATCTGCAACCAATCCAATTACATGTTAAACCTTCCAACAGAGACTCGACTAAAAATCCTGCCTAGATTCAACCAATCCAATAACATGTTACACCTTCCAACAGTGACTCAACTAAACATACTCCCTAGCAGCAACGAATCCAATAACATGTTACACTTTCCAACCAAGACCCGACTAAATATCCTCCCTACCTGCTACCAATCTAATAACGTTACACCTTCTAACAGAGACTCAAATAAACATCCTCAGTTGCTGAAACCAATGGAATAACATATCACACCTTCCAACGGAAACTCAACTAAACATACTAGCTAGTTACAACCTATCCAACTGCACATTACACCTTCCAACAGAGACTATGACTAAACATGCACCCTAGCAGTAACCAATCCAATAACATGTTACACCTTCCAACAGAGACTCGACTAAACGTCCCCCGAAGCTGCAACCAATCCAATAACATGTTACACCTTCCAACAGAGACTCCGATTAAACATGCACCCTAGCAGTAACGATTTCAATTACATGTTACACCTTCCAACACAGACTCGACCTAACATCCTCCCTAGCAGCAACCAATCCAGTAACCTGTTACATCTTCAAACAAAGATTTGACTTAATATTCTCCCTAGCTGCAACCAGTTCAATTACATGTTACACCTCCCAACAGAGACTCGACTAAACATCCTACCTAGATTCAACCAATCAAATAACATATTATACCTTCATACCGAAACTAGGCTAAACATCCTCACTAGCAGCAACCAATCCAATAATATGTCATACCTTCCAACATACACTCCACTGAACATCCCCCTAGTTGCAACTAATCCAATAACAAGTTACATCTTCCAACCGAGGTTCGACTTAATATCCTCCCTAGCTGTAACAAGTCCAAGAACATGTTCATAACTGGAAAACCTTTTAAATCTATGGAAATATTTTTCTTTCTAGAAAATTTAACTGCAATTGAATGTTATTTATGAGCCAGCTTTTATTAGACTCGTTTGTTTTTTCTTTTAAAAGACTCACCAGATTGGGATTTCAAAACCTCATGACTAGAGCTGACTATTTAAAGTTAAAAATGAGAAGCAAACAAGCAAAAAATCTTTTGTGTTTTTTTTTGTCTATTTGTGAGCATTGGACACCGTCGGAGTTATTTGGTTTGCAAGCTAGTATCACAACCAATCCAATAACATGTTACACCTTTCAATAGAGTCTCGATCGAACATCTCCCCAAGCTGCAACCAATCCAATAACATGTTATACCTTCCAACAGAGACTCGACTAAACATCCTCCCTAGCTGCAACCTATCCAATTACATGTTAAATCTTCCAACAGAGACTCGACTAAATATCTTCTCTGACTGCAACCAATCCAATTACAAGTTACACTTTCCAACAGAGACTCGACGAAACTTCCTCCCTAGCTTCAACCAATCCAATAACATGTCCCACCTTCCAACAGAGACACGAGTAAACATTGGCCCAGCGGTTAGAGTGTTCGCCAATGGCCCGGGAGACCTGGGTTCAATCCCAGGTCGAGTCATACCAAAGACTTTAAAAATGGTACTTGATACCACCTTGCTTAACACTCAACATTATAAGGTACGGTTCAAGGGTAAAGTGGAGCAATCCTGGGAATGGAGTAGCGCCCTCCCCTACACCTTGGTGTAGTAGCTATCGAAAAGGGAGCCTTCGGGTCACCCTCGACTATGGTCGCTAACTTTACTTTTTTATAACTGGAAAACCCTTCAAATCTATTGAATAATTTTTTTTGAAATTCTATATGTGATTGAATTTTAACTTTGTGTTATATGTGCCAGCTTTTTATAGGACTCGTTTTTTAAAAAGGCTCACTAGATAGGTATTTTAAAATCTGACTAGGCAAAGTTTAATAAAAAAAGGAGCAAACAAGCAAAAAACGTTTTGGTGTTTCTCTCGTGTATTTGTGAGCATAGGACACTCAATTACAACTGAAAAGTGGGTTCGATCCTTACGGAGTAGAGAGAGAGAGAGAGAGGGGGGGGAGAAATATGGTAAACATATAAGGTAAATGTAATATTGATTATAATTGGAGCTCTTTGAACAAATCCAAAGTACGTGAGAAAGTGACTGAGAAATACATGATTTGAGAATGAATTGAGATTGTGCAGACCACAGAAATGCTAAGATTGGCTGGAATATTTTGAAAGGTCCTGGGTGGCTAAGTTGACTAATTACGAATCGAAAATGAAGTAATTCTTAAAAAGCATATAATATATAAAAACTGTGCGCAATTATTTGTATTTGATTGGAATACATGACACTATATCATTGTACGAAAATTGAATTTGACGAATGATCAATACACAATCTTTTCCTTCAACATTTGGAATAAAAAAATATGAAAAATATAAAATCAGACAAACAGATATGAGAAAAAAGTGAAGATTTAAAATGTAAAAAAAGGATTTTATGCATGTTTTACTTTTTCGGTTTATGTTAACACTAGAGTTATCTGTTATTTGTCATTACAATTCGAATATCAGCAACTAATTTTTCAAAACTATTGTAGCATTTTCATAGACCTTAACACAATTTGGGGGGGGGGATTGTCTCGCTGAGATATCAAATTCCTCTGAACACATATTTTGTGTCTTTGGTGCGCCAATTATTGTGAAATTATCTTCCACGTTGAGTTTGACGGTTTTAGCTTTTCGGACAAAATCACAATAAATTGTCAAATCAATGATATTTGAAGTTGATGAAAACGGAAATTCTTCCAAGCTATAGCTATCTTTATGGTTGCAAAACCCCTTTGAACTCTCACAAAAACACTTGGAGAAAAAACTAGATGTGAATTATACAAGGATGTTTCGTGCTATTTTGAACAAATCATGGAAGCAGAACTCAAAAAATAACCGTTGTATGGCCACTTACCTTCCATCTTGCAAACAATTCAAGTAAGACGAGCATGATATGATGAGCACTACTGGAGAAATACGGCAACGTTCTCCAATGAACTCCTGTGCATAAACACACTAGTTGGTTGATTTGCAAAAACATGCATTCGTCAGGTTTGCGCGTATACTAGGTGCTGTCTAGAGGACTTTTCAAGAGCTATGCTCGATAGCAATGGATAGTGAGAGATGGTCCAAGGAATCCTTGCTGTCTGCATTTTTTTGATGATGATTATAATCTTTAGTTTTCTTAATGATTGAAAAATCAAGTTATTTGAAATGTTTTCTTCTTGGACATTCAATTTTTCCAGTTTTGGTAAGAGTTTTAGCGCCTTACAATTATTTTTCATACTTTACAAGCTTCTGATATTTATACAATTTTTCACTCTTTTAATTTCATTATGTGATCTACTAGAACAGCTACATCTGACAGATTTGTCTTTACGATGATACTATAACTGATTTTATGGGCTGGATTGAATGGTATGTTTGAATTTCAAAGTTCTGAATAATCAGGGTCGGATTTATCAAAAGGCAAAGTAAACCATTCGCCTAGGACCCGCTGGAAGTAATTTGTTGCACAGCGTGCCAGATTATAGCTTTGTTTCAAGTGTACACAGAGTATTTCATTATATAATAAAATCAAAATCATAAGGGTCCCTGTACAATAATCATAAGCCCACGGTGGTCTTCAATTGGTGAGCAATGCGGTAGTTTCTTGGTGGGCCACGGATATAGGCTCCATTGAAAAAATTGGGGTTCACTGATGAGTTTGGCCCCAAGCCCTCAAGCAGCTAAATCCCTCCCAGCAAATAATCAGCAAATCATCATACCATTTCTACCACTCAAAACGCTGGTTTACAGAGTAAAATCTCAGTTCAATTCCCTGTAAATCACTGTTACTTCCCATTCATTTTTGTTCTTTTCAGATTATTTGTTACATTCGCTTATGTGATTTTCAATTTATCTCTCTCCATACACAGACACCAATGTTTACTACTTTGTTATGTCTATTTTTGTTTATTTTGGTTTTGTAGATTATAGTTCGTTCTAGCAGATCTGCTTGGTTGGGATTTTGTTTCTTCCTTTTGCACATTAAGTCTGTTTGTCTGCATTTTTTTTTTTTTTTTTTTTTTTTTTGCTTCTTACATTTTCCCACAGAGTCATTTTTACTGCTTCTCACTTTTTCATTCTGGGTTTTGAATTTTCACTTGCAAGATTTTTAAAAATATTTTATAATTTTGTCATAGTTTCCGCCTTGATTATACTCTCTTCAGTTTTCCATTAATATTCCGCCATTATCATTCAACACATATTTAATCTATTATACATTAATGTATTTAAATCTGACTCGTTTAAGTTTTGGTTCTACCACATTTTTGATTAAAAAAAAATATCTTAATATCTTATAAAGATTCTTTTTCTACTTTCTGTATCTGGCAGGAACGTTACACAGTTAAACTTTGCAAATAAAACTTTTCTCTGCTTTTTTTCTCTAATATTTGTTAATAACATAAACATTACACTCTACATTATATAAATAACTGTTTCTTTACTTTACATTAAAATTCTCGATTATGTTGCTTTAAATTTACATTTTAAAACCTCAAAAGGTTTCCTAATGAGCCGTATTCGCAACATAAATATAAGTTAAAATTCAACGTTTCTCTTTTCTTTTTTTCATTCATTTATTTGATTTCATCTCTTTTTCTTAGCAGTCACACATTAGTAGATGTAACTCAAATTTTAAGCAAATGTTTGACTTTGTAGGAGTCTAAATACAGTTAATGTACTTATAAAATCAACGATACAAAAAATATTTTATGTTTTCTTTATATTGCATTAACTCGATTTACATTTCTTTCCTCTCGCAGAATTGTTCGATCGTTTGCTAAGCACAAAATATCATTATTAAAAGAGAGGAGTTACTTTTCTCCCGACCCATTCAGATCACCCCACTCTCATTTTGATGGATGACCAATGAAAACTCTATGCAGCACGAATGCGGTCAACGGCGGCGTCCCTCTCCTCACTCATTATTGATGCCTTGGCCTATGTCAATTGGTCGCCATTGAAGCACACAATCATGGGCCGCCTCAATTAATTTAACGACAGGAGATTTTTGGCGACAGATGAAGTGGGCAGCAAAAGGTTGGGGTAATAGAAAGTGATAATAGTGGTGGATTGTGCGTACTTGTTGATTTTTTGCTTTCTTGGGGGAATTTTTTTTTTCTTTCTTTTTTTATTTAGTAAGCTTTTATCGCAAATTATAGAGGCGCAGAATTTTAAGAAGACGCCGGTGTTCTAAAGAGAGACACAGAGAGAGACTGTGAGAGATATGGGGATTACAAAAGGGTATAACGGAAAATGTGAGGGAAAGATCGATTGATGAAGAGAGAAGTGAAAAGTCAAAAACAACAAAATAAAAATAAGAGAGGAAACTTTAGAGAGTAGAACAGTAGAAGAAGTAAGATAAAATAGGAAATTAAAAAAAAAAAAAAACAAACAAAAGAAAAAGAAAGTAGAAGAAAGAAAAATGTGAAATGTGCATGAAGAAAGACCAAGAACAAAGACAACGGGAAAAAAAAATGAAACAGGAATAAGAAAGAAAGAAAATAGAAAAAGAAAAATAAGAAAGGAAAAGGAAGAGAGAGAGAGAGAGAGAGAGAGATAGAGAGAGAGAGAAAATAAAGCGAAGGCGAAAAGTAGAAGGAGAAATAAATAAGATGAGAAAGAAATTGAAGGGGAAAATGGGAGAAAGAGAAACGAAGAAAAGAAAGGATCAAAGAAAAGAGGTAAAAAGCACATGAAAAAAAAAAAAAGAAGAAATATACAAAGAAAGAAATGAAAAACAAATAGAAAAACAAAAGAGAAAAAAGCAAAAAGCAAGACGAGTCAAGAGAATGTAGTAATATATAAACAAAAAGTGGTGGGCTAAAGGTTGTAAACTAAGAAGTAAGTGGCGACAGAGTCGAGACTAAAGACTAGACGACGCAGAAGAGGTTAATATAGGGGCGGTCGGAGGTGGGTTGATTTCTGCCTCGGCTATATAACACCACCAACAACAACAGCAACACCAACAACGGTAGTGATGCTGGTGTGTGGCTGTCACGTAATACGGTCGTCTACCCCAGCCAAACACACACCTCGGCGTCGCCATAACTTTCTTTTGCTATTAATGATAAACGTCGACGTTGTGATGAGACGGCCCTGTCAAGTGTAATAACGACGGTGGCGGCGGCGGCGGCGGCGATGATGGTGGTGGTGGCGATGGTGATCAGCTTTTTGTATGGGTGGTGGTGGTGAGAGTCAAGGGTGTTTGCTTCTCTCCTTTTTTACTGTCAAATTTTCTCAAAACTTTACGTCTCTGTGTATGCACACGCGTACGCATGTATACAGTGTAGGGTGAAGCATTTTATTATTGTTACACATACGAAAAGACTGATAAACACGCCAAATTCTATATCCATGTTAAAGATATACATAACATATTGTTTTTGTCAGATCTTTTTTGGGTCATTTTCGACCGTTCATTTATTTTCCAATGTTTGTTTTAACTCTTTATCACCGTGTTTTCTTTTCTTGTTTTTAATCAATCAATTAAATCTTCTTTTTTTATCAATTGCCAACAATTTTTACGTCGGGCAAATCTGAATGTTGAGCTTGCTATATAGACTATTATGATTTCCAAAAGATACAAACATGTTTTTAAAAAATTATATAATCTATTTTGACTTTTTTTTTTGCTATCCGGAAGAAAGCTCAGTGCCAACTTGCAGAGAATCGGGAAATTTGGTAATTAAAGACATGAAGTATTTCCGTTCGATTGATTTTAACGGCATGTCAACCTGTCTCGGGTTATTTTATGCATTCATTGTACATCTAAATTTACATTTTTTTGTCTTGTTTCTTAAGCAGCTTATTTTTCACATGGTCCGATCGAATATAAATAGTTTTTAAAGAGATCTATTTGACCCATCGATGGGATCCTAACAGGTACTACCGCTCCAAGTCAGAGTGAACCTGGTAATAATTGTTATAAGTAGGGACTTCACACTCCTTAGATCTCCAGAACAAGAGTCTCACCATCAGATGCAGTTAAGTGACATACCCAGCACATCTTTTTGAGGTTGTTGACTCACCCCTCAGTTGGGGACACAAATCTGTCATTTCGAAAATCCGCTGACAATCCGATGAAGTATTTCAATTGTCTACACTTCCAATTTGGAAAAATTATGAATTCAACGAAATATTGTTGACTTTTTAGGAAGTATAGACAGGTGAAATTTCACATTAAACTTCTGTCTTAAACATTTTATAAGCAAAATTCGTCGGAAAATGACATAGCTAATACACTATAAAAGAATGGTTGTATACCGTGTTGCAGAAAGAACTTCGTATTTTTGTTTGGTGCGTAATTTAATTTGACCGTTAGGGTCGCCGCATATTTTCACCCAATCAGGATGGCTTATCCTGTTCAGCCCGGACCATCTTTCCGAGCAGCACCAACAATTGGGGAAAGCCGCCAAAACTTTCTCACTTCCTCAGAACTCTTCAATAAGAACAGACGTCTTAGTGTCTGCTCTTCAATAGCGGCAGCGGCAGCAGCATCACACCACCATGAGGAGAGCCATCTAATTTATGGACCCCTTGCGTCTATTCTTCTAGACCAAGGGTTTCTAGTTGAATATGAATTAGATGATACTCTATAACAACTTCCTTCCTTCTTTTCTTCCTACGAGGCTTGCAGCATACCAGCGTAAACCCTTTATTTCATGCTGCCATTAAAACCTTCGTATAAAACCTTACGGCGTCTTCGTTCTTCTCCACTACCTTTTATTTTCCATCAACATTTAGCGAGGGGATAACAACCAACGAAACACCAACATAACCAACGTAACACCAACATAACCTAATAATAATATCCCATCGCTAAAACCGCATTCATTTTAACTGCTAAATATTGTTTCAGTAAATTGTTTCCGTGTGGCTGATAGGGTCGCGTAAAATTTGTGTACGTAAATTCTCTTCTTTATTCTTAGGGTTGCTTCCTTTATTCATCACCCTGAATATCAATAGCTGAATGTTATCTCTACATTGCTTGTTTATGTGTTTCCAAAGTTGGTAGACTAAAGATTTCCTTGTTTTTCTGATATGTTGTATTTCTTTGGTACTAAGACTTTTAAGTGTTAGACTGAATAGTCCCACTTCGGTGAACTGGACTGATCAACTAGACACTTTTTCTTGACACCAAAAACTTCAATGATAAGGTTGGCTGATTTGCAAATCTCATTGGATTGTAGGATTTATTATTGACATTATTTATTTCTTGTTTATTCTAAACTAAAGAAATTGTAGTACATGACTAACGTGCTTCGTACTAATAGATACTAACTTTGTAAGTCGCATTCTCACTGATCCCGAAACCTGGTTTGGTCGTGTTGGTGTTACTTATATCACGTGTCTTGGGTAGGAATAGCCTTGCAGAGTCAATCACTCTCCAGGACTACAACTAGACTAAATTCAGAGTTTTCCTTCTCCTAGCCTGGTTGCCCAATCTGCTCTGTTATTTATCCAAAATAGGCGGCAGAATAGTTGGTTTCATACTTTTCCCAACAGTATTAGCGATATACGAAATGCAAACAGTTTTGTTCTGGATTTGAGTCAATGATCCCAAAATCAGAAAATTTAGAGGCAAAAAATTACTTCTAATTTTAAAAACCTACAAAAAAATCAACTAATTGTTGAATCTTAATAACATTTTCGATAGATGTTTGATAAAGGAAGACATCTGAAATTTTAGAGGTATTTGTTTTCATATGAGTACATTTCACTTAAATAATTTAATGATTTGTATTAGTGAACAGTCCGACTTCACTTAATTTTTATATGTTTAGAAATATCTCTCAGGAGTTAAAGAAAATAAAAAAAATGAAAAGAAAAATCTTTTGGAAATTGTCTATACAGATGCCTTTGAATAAAAAAGAATACAGCAAAATAAAGTAAAATGTTGCTCATCTTGGCAACTTCTTAGTTTTATTTTTTAACATATATTTTTTCTGTAAAAGAAAAAATATTAAAGTTAAAGTATTTTATTGACATTTTTTTTAAAATAAAATATACTTTTGGAAAATTATTGTAAATTCTTAAATAATTCATTCATTTCGAGTACACAAGTGATATTTTGCTATTAAAAATATAGCAAATTTGAATAGATGAAAATGCTCTTATGATGGAAAAATATTCATGGATTTTATTATTTATAGATTTTTGTGAGTTTTCATTTGACGTATATTTAACTATGGGTTTCTAAAGGTATTAGAATTATGACACCTTGAAAGAGTCAACATGACTGATAAGAAGTTTATGTTTAAACTTCAGAAAAAGAATAATAGTCTTAAAGATAACTTTTTAAATTTTTTATTTCATTTTTTAAATGGCGTTCTTCGATTATTTCTTAAGAAGACTGTAGTTCTGTAGTTCAAAGTCTCAATGAAATAATAGAATTATTCTTTTCGGTGAAGCTATAAAAATTATTTGACTGAGGGAAATCTTTGCTTTAATAAATATTCATTGAGTGGATAAAAAGATAAATGTTAATAAATGTGTTAAAAGTGGAAATTGCAAAATTAAAAGGTAACTTGAAAACCGTATCATAGATTATTGCAGTTTTACTTGACTATTTAATAACTTGACCATTTAATTACTTGACAATTTAATTGTATTGATAGACAAAGTACGCCCATTGATCAGGGGGAAAAGTGGGAACTTGGTGTGCGTACGTCAGTTGGACGATAATGAAAGTAATTATTCTTTTATCAAATCATCTTCCTCAAAAATTACTTTATTTTTGGTAGATTTTGAATCAGAGAGTTTAAAATCTTAAATCATCTGGCATGGCTTACTTGCTGCTATGATCGATTTTAACGGCATTTCAGTCCGTCATGGTTTATTTTATGCCAAGAGGTTAGGAAATCACGTTCATATTTACATTTTTATGCAATTGTTTCTTAAGAGTTTTTGTTTTTTACTTTGTCTTATCAAATATAGATGATTTTTAAACAGATCCATTTGATCTATAGATGATACTACCACTCGGGTTCTCAGTGGATCTCGGAATAATAGCAATGAAGAGCTATTCTGTACTCCCCAGATTTCCAGAATTGGAGGCTCACCATCAGATGCTGTTTTATGGCATATCCAGGATTCTAGTCATGCTGTAAAGATTGATTTTTTTGTCAATAGAAGTAAACATTGAAATTGTCCAATTCTATGTTAAAATTAAAAATGTCTTATTTTAAGACATAAAACTTTTGACTACTATAATTTAAAGTCAAAAGATTTGGTGCATTTCTCTCCCTATCCTAAAAATAGAATGTTTCTTATTCTTAAGTTACGATTTAGATCGGTATCATCTTATTGATCTTGCAGTCACTTAAACCTTAGCCTTTCAAATTAAATCAATAAGCGTAAAACATTTTAACCACAAATCACAAAGAAATCAACCCAAGTCAGGATTACTTACAAAAGAAAAATCCTTTAAATCAGTTGATACCGTTAATTCCCTTGACTCGACTGTTTATTATCTAACCAAGTTTCTCAATAGTCTTTAATTAACTGGAACTTCTTCACATAAAATGATGCTGAAGTTTTGGGCCCTAATAATGCTTGTAGAATCCCCGCGGCGTTATGGCTAAAGTGTTGGCCTGCAGCCTCGAAGTAAGCGAGTTCGATCTCTAATCGTGGTATGACGCTCACTTTCGGACTACTAACCTTAGGAAAGGGATGAATCCCCTTATCCGTTCAGCTATAAGTTAAATTGTCTCACCACTGTTCTACAAAGATAGCTTTGGCATTAAATAACCCACGAAGGATGATATGCCGTTAAACCCACAAATCAAATGAATAATGCTATTCTGTTACTTCGATCCTCCAAAACCCTCAGGATTAAGCATAAAAAAAGTGTGATGTCCCATATCCTGAAAGCCACGATTCTGGAAGAAAATTTTGCTGGATTAAACCGCTTTATTCCCAAAATACCTCCGAGACTAACTGACTTGTTATTTGAAATTAAAAGCTTCCAGTTTCCTGTCAGACTTAGCTTTTTTTAATAACCATCAACTAATCTTAAAGTCAGTTACTTGAAGATTTTGAACTGAATCGGTCGGATCCTATCTTTTCACATGACCAGCTTTATGTTGGTCCTTTAAGAGTTGGAAAACCTGAAGGTTTCTTCATTCTGGCAGCAGAGGGCAAAATCAACAATAGTGTTTATCATGTCTGTAATGTGAGACAAATCTTTATATTATTGCATGTTGTTATTTTAATTAATAAACGGGCAATACTGGAGACTTCAGCTTGTAACTAATAAAAAATCCCCTTATGCATGTTGAGGTGAAGGACAGGTGAAATGATACGAAAAATAAAACAGCAAAAATATCTTTAAAACTACAAATTAGCATAATTATTGTCATAAATGACGGGATTATTTACATGTGGATAGGCACTTAATCTTTTTGTCTCTACCTAAATATTTTTCTCTCTCATTCATTTCTCTTTCCTTCTAACTTATTTTGTTTCGTTTTCTTGTTCCAGTTCCTTTTTCTTTCTTCTGTTTACTCAAGTCATCCCTCATGTTACCATGACAATGGAATTTCTCATTACTTTGTTAGGAGATCAAGTTTCGTTATCTATCTATCTATCTATCTATCTGTTTCCTTCAACGAATAGATATATAATGTCACCAGTTTATTTTTTGTCGCGTCTCATAGCATATCAACCCATTAAAAATTTAAAAAAATACTTTTCTTCACAGAAACTTATCTCCTGACGATGTCCTAAGGTAGAAGTTAGCTTAGAACAATAAAAAATAAATTGCACACACACACACACACACACACACACACACACACACACACACACACACACACACACACACACACACACACAGAGGCTTCCTCGTGGCTGAGTGGTAGAATCTTGGATTGCCGTTTCAGTCAGCCAGGTTTCGATCCCAGCTTCAGGAATCTAACCAGTCTAGCCACACTGATTCGTTGTGATACAACGAAACAGTCTGTCTGTGGATGACAATATATATATATATATATATATATATATATATATATATATATATATATAACGGCTTTCTGCATCCTTCTTGAGCGGTACAATGGCTACCGAGCTTTGTTAGTTAGACCATTACTGATGAGTTTGATTATCACTGTGTGCCTTTAGGTTGTGTGCAGAAACTAAACTTAGAAAATAACTATAATCGTCAATAACTTTTTTGGAAGTTTTTTTTTTCACATAATTTGCCTTAGTTTTTTAGTTGAACTACAATTTTTTTGAGTTATGTTTTTATTTTTATTTTTTTTGCCTCACAAAATTTGCTTCAGTGAAGCCCTTGCATGATCATTTACGGTAAACGGTATTGCATTTTTACTCATCTCTAGCCAACTCCCAACCATTCTTCGTGATTTCTTGAAAGGTTTTTTTTCATGTGATTGGGCACTTGGGTTTTGGTGGCCCGTGTTTCAGAAAAGCTTTATTACTTTACAATCTGTGAAAACATATCTACTCTTACAATTCTGAAATTGAAGGCTTTTCTGTTGGACATGAGATAGAAAAACTATTTCCTTAACAAAACTCACAGACGAGCTGGTACACTGACTCTATGCTTCTTAGCATCTCAGTTAGGCTGAACTTCGGTATCCTTTAAAGTATAGAATTCTTTGTGCTTTCTTGCGAGAAAAATAAATCTATTGGAATAAAAAATTTATTACAATGGTCAGGAAAAAGAAAACAGTTCCTACACAGCATGGTTTACTTACACTTGAGCAGAATATGCCACACATGCAATCAAAGATAAAAGTTTTTGACCATAAGTTGAGTTACAACTCGGCGAGGGTAAAGAAAGGGTTCTGAATCATAACACAACGAATACGAAAAGGATATGGTGTTGGAGGTAAACATAGTTTCTTAACTTATCCGGGATATCGTAAAAGAAGAAGGCTAGGATGGTCAAAATTTTTCATGCGACCTCGCCCTCGCTTCATTTCACTAACCTTCCTCCACAATCTTTATCTATTGTGAGTACCAGAAAATTATATCATTTTGACTGTTTTTATTGTTTAATTAATTCATTTTCCCATTTTTGCCATTTGTATTCGGCAAGTCTCAGACACATGAGAGGCACCTACAAACACTTGGCGCCTGGGTGGCTGCTTGTGTTATTGGTACCTTGGACCGGCTCTACCACCAGATTTGCAAACAGTCGAAAATATGCCGCTAAGTGCTTTTATTTTTTAAAAATTTTCTGTCGTTGATTTTTTAAAAAGATTCTTTATTTTAGTGTCATTTTGTTTTTCTCTTTTAAAAAATCTTTTTCTTTTACCTTTTCTTTTTTTCTTTCAATCATCCTTTTCATTTCTTTCTCTTTAATAGTTTTATTATTCAGGATCTATTTCTTTTTTGAAATAAATTTTCTCATGTATTTTTCCCTCGCCTCATTGGATTCATCAAAGTGTTTATGTGTGGCCGATACTAAGGAATGTAGGTGACTTTTGCAGCTTGTGACAATTCCCTTACAAAGCTCCGACAAAAAACAGAGGTTCGACAGATTATATTTTGGAGTCTTTTAAAAATCTGAGTCCCTTTGTGATTTGCATTGAGCAGAGTCCCCTGAAATTAACAATAATTTGCGGGAAGCCATGTTGATAAAAGACATAACTAATCGTATAGAATTTCAATTTCCAGATTACCCCCCACCAAAAAAAAAAAACGAATCAACGAGTTGTATGTCTTATCAGAATAATTATTACTTATCATTAAACATTACTAATTAGGTTTATAGAAGTTTTTTTTCAGCTGGAAATATAGAATATTTACATGGTATTATTGTTTTGCTAGGTCTAAGAATACGGACAAAAATGTTTAAATCGGTAAATTTCTTCAATTTCACTGACTTAAATTGTAAAATATTTCTCTACAAAACTCTGAACTTTTAAGAAAATAATATTAACTTCATGATATGATATACATATATAACTTGCAAATCTTTTTCCTGTTTTTTTTTTTTACCTTTTTTAATTGACCAATCAGATAGAATAGATATTGTTTTTGAAAATGGTATAATTAGGAGGGATTTTAAAAATTTGATTGTTAGTCGCCTTGAGCCAATAATTTAAGTCTTAACTTTTATCCGGTATAGCTAGCTTATAAAAGCGCAGATAGCATGATGGTTATTGTTGAAGGAAATATACTCGGCGAGCCACGTTCAAATCCTCGACGAAGTTGTTTGTTTTTCACTTGGCGCTGGGACTTTTAGTAAAAGTATGAATTCATTTCTTCTCCTTTCAGCTGTGTATAGAAGGATAGACTGGGTTCTTTAGCCTTGATCTTGGAAAAATCTGAAATCAAATCAGTTGTATTCCGCTTAAAAATTGTCCTTGTCTCGCATTCTTCTCATGGTAGAGTGGTTGGGTAAATACATACTTCCGCAATGAGATAAGACCATTTGCAACAAACATCAATTTGTTTGAAAGATTTTTATCTAAAAATGTCTGATTAAAGTTTCGTATGGTTTTTATTTTGAAAATTTCGGCTGTTGATACTTTGGCGAACAGTTGTATCGATCGTTTCCTTTTTATTGAATCCCATTTTCTCAGACGGATTCACAATTCGAACTCGAATCGGTCGTCCGAAAAATCGATTTTGAAAGGAATTTTTAAAAAATATAAGAATTTTTAAAATTCTGAAATGAAATGTTGCACTCAGGTTGTTCTTTGCTGTTGTTTGGAAGTTTTACACGCAAATTGAGTTATTTAGCGTAATTTTTCCCCATTTAACAAAGATTTGTGAAGAACAATTCGCAAATTTTTCTCGGTGGGATGTTTACTTTTCAAATTTCGTTATGTGCGTGTATGATGAAATTAAGATAAACAAAAGAAACTTGTACATGATCAATATATTAAAAAAAACTTTTTTAACTTATGTAATTGTATAGTAAGGTATTAAAAAGAGTATCTTTTATCCGAAATACTTCAAATTGCTACCAAGTGTTTGTGTGTGTGTGTGTGTGTGTGTGACACAGACCTCTACACTCACACACACACACACACACACACATATATATATATATATATATATATATATATATATATAAAATCGAAAGCATGTGACTCATAAATGCTGCTGATATTTTCTGTGTTAAAGACAAATCCAATGCAAATTGAGAAGTCGATTGTCGCAGACATTCGGCGTCCATATTCGTTCCGTGTGTGTGTTCTTTGTCAATATTGTTCTACCCTCTGCCGACCCGAGCCGACATTTTTGTTTTCTTCTCCAAATAAAGCCAGCCATGGTGGAGAAGGTGGAAAAGAATCGAAAGGATAACGATGAACACAAACTTATCTAAAAGTGCTCCTCTGGTTTGATCTTCTTTTCTCTCTCTTTCTCTCTCTCGAATCCTTCTCTCCTTTCTCTCTCTCTCTCTCTCTCTCTTACCCACTCACAGACATCGTTCACAAACATATGCACTAGTTCTGTACTTCCAATTATAGATACATAAACACACACACACACACACACACACACACACACACACACACACACACACACACACACATACACACACACACACACACACACATATATATATATATATATATATATATATATATATATATATATATAAAAGAGGTAGAGAAAAATACAGACTTGATCCAAACAAACAGTTACGTATTCCCATTCACACTCGCGATTACATTCTCAAACACATATTTTTATTTTCCTTTGGAGACATCAACAAATAAGCAAGTCTACTGTTTCTATTAACTTATACATCTACACTACATCGACACAACTGAATAAATCTTAGTAAAAACATTAGTGCACTGAGATGCAGAGCGACATCTGATAAGAGATAAACACATTAATAGAATAATCCTATACGAAACTTATGCACACACACACACACACACACACACACACACACACACACACACACACACACACACACTGGCCCAAAGAAATACACACATGCACATGCAAGTATAAATACAGTTGACAAAAAGATAGGAAAATTCTATTGACACCCATTAATTCGCCACTCTTAAGAATTTTAGAAAATCGTAAAAACGAATATTGGATATAAAAATACTCGTATTTATCCAACTCCAACGCCTTGAACAAGAGGCCAAAAGGTCAATTTTAACTTGGAGAGGGGTGAATTTTACATGACAGATTTTTTGTCACTTAATATCGCACTGTTTAACGTTTTCTTAATCCTCGTTTATTATGTCATGTACTGGTTTGTTTGCTTGGCTTTTATGGCATATCAACCATTGTAGGTTATTTAATGCCAAATCCTCTTTATGAATGTATAGTAGATATATATGATTTGTAAACAAGTTTTGTGGATAACGTTTTTAAATGAGCCTAAGCTCATTCTTTTGCACTTAGTTAAATGGTTCCAAGTATTGCTATGTATCACTATCAATTCAATTGAACATCAGTCATTTGTTTACACATAGTTAAATGATCAAACAGTTTCATTTCAAGCAATTTGATTTAGCACAAGTCATTTGTTTGCATTTTGTTTAAATGTCAAACAGTTCTATTTGACCCATAGATAGGACGCTATCAGGTGCTCCTACTCCGGGCCAGAGTGGACTCCGGGAGCGATGGCAGTGAAGGGGTTCTCTGCGTTTCCCTAAGTTCTAGCATTACTGGAGCCTCACCATCAGATTGTCTAGTGTTATATCCAGGACCCTCGTTGATGGAGAGAAACAGTCCGTGTATTCTACAGCCCAGAAGACTGGGCTGGTCATATACTGAAATCTTTATGCGCTGTTGTTACAAATTAATAAGAGACAATACTATTGTGGCAATATTAAAACAAACATTCCATTATAAAACGCACTTCATTAAATAATATACTGGTAAAACTCGAGCCGATAAACGAGTGCTACACAATCATACAAATACTTATATATATATATATAACCAGGATAGGGTTTTTACACCACGATGTAATGTTGCACAAACTACCCATCAGATCTATTGGTGGTACTTAAAATACACGGAATGTATCCCTGACAGAGGCGTAAGATCTCCCGCCTGCAAAAAAAAAAAGAAAAAAAAAGAGGTGTCCTTACTATAACGCTACACCGTATCTGATGGTGAGGCTTTTGTTATAGAAAGCTAGGCTATATGGTGTACTTCATTGTCATACTGTTTGGTCCACTCACACCCCCGGGGTTGTATCGTTTATTAGGCTCTCATCTATGGGTCAAATAAATATGTTTGAAAATTATTCGTAATAGATAGGCCCTGTGCAAAAAAAAAAAGAAAAGAAAAAAGAAAAAGAAAAAAGAATTACCAAAAAATCTAAAAAAGAACTACACAAAAATGTTTTATGAACTTACATTGAACGTGATTAATAATCTTAGACGTTTTGACTCGCCGTTAAAATCAATCAATCAAGCTACTCTTATAAATTTACAACAAATTATTGAATTTGATTCTAATAAAGTACTCCGTACTAATCATAGTAAATATATCGGTTGTACTAATCTGATCCAGATAAAAGCTAATATTTAATGCTGATTTTCAAGGTATAAAGACCACCATTCTTGGAAAAATTCAGTTACGCAATGTCTTAGCTCTATTCGCCCCATGACGCATGAAGCTTTATAACTTCTGAAGTCAAAATTAGAAAATTCTGGCTTACAATTGGTCATAAATACCAGTTTATCATTAGTTCTTCATTTTATTACTGTCATTTCCTATCACAACACATCAGGCCGATGCACTCCTCGAGCAATCAGGAAACGATCGGAAATATACTCATATACCAGATTGGATGATTCCACAAATAAATAGTCATTACCCTCAACCTGAAACAACATTATCAAAATTACATGCAGAAAAGAATTCAGCCATAAATACAATTATTATAAAACGACAACTTTATACAAAAATATACACAAGTACCTGCACCCCCCCGCGCGTACATGCACATACATGCATGCACACACACACACACACACACACACACACACACACACACACACACACACACACACCTATATGCAAACATAAAAACATGAGAGATACACAAAATACCATTGTCTTGGAAAATTCTTCATTGTTTATCTCTACAGTGTGTACTTTTTCTCACCAGTTTTAATTATTGTAGATTATTAAGATATTAGCCTTATACTAATTGGCACAATTCAACTCATTTACAAAGATTTTAATGTACAAGGCGATCAGCTAGTTTAACTAATGCCTGGTATCGATCCTGCAGTGCATTGTAACTCTCTATATATTTTCCCATATAATTTTGATTTATCGAAAAATAAATACCGACTCTCAAAAAGATGAATGAACCAATATGAACAAAACGTGTGTCATCTTTAATAACAAAAAGAAAACATTACAAAGCAGAAGTACTTATTTTGTAAATAAACCCGAATTGCAGAAAACATAAAAAGTAATCTTTCAGATGATGTACTGAAGATGATGCAATAAACATCGAAATATTAACAATCTATACTCGTTCTACCTATTTTTTCATGAAAAGTGTATTATAAAACGCTTATTATCTATATAAATATATTTTGTATTCGGAGATGTCCGTTCAAACCTAAAGAAACAAAGTGGATGTAGTTTTACTCTTTTCATGGCTGGAGAGTTCAGAAGAGAAATTTGGATTCTGTAGAGAAATGTCCGGAACGTTTCTCTTAGAGTTGTTCCTTCCTTTCTTTCTTTTTGCAATGATTTAAAAAAATTTTTCAGAAAAACATGTTTAATCGTTTTATTGGGTCATGTGAAGTGGTTCATTAACTCCTAACTGTATCTGTTACAAATTATTTACTAGAATTTACTTAAAATAAGATTAGTTTACTTTTCTTGAAGCGAATGAATCGATTCAGTGATTTCAAAACAGACATTGAGAAAATATCTCATTAAATCTATTCATTGCAACAATAAATAAATAAATCAATAAAACAATTGTTGAACCTGTGTAAATTCGCGGATTATATGCATAACATATGAATTTTGTTTCATTACGAAGATGAGATAAATATATTTTTTGCATCTTACTCTAAAATACATGCATGTAATATATGGCATCAAATTAAAAAAATGTTCAATGCTTTCTGTATTTGATAGAAAAAAAATGGTTATAATAGAAGTAAATGGATTTTTATACTCATTTCTACAAATCTATTTACTTTGTATCCAAAGGTGCTGAATTTCGAAATAGCGTTAATACCCTTAAGAATGTACGACTCAAACTATTCTTTTAGCTATGAGTAAATAATCGGGCAGCCTGAGCTCTTTAACCTTGTATGATCTAGAAGAGGAAATCTCTATAATCTAACTAGTTGTAGATTTGGAGAGAGATGGGTTCCGACAGATGATTCTTGTCCAAAGACGCATTACATGAATTGTGCCACCACAATCAAACTAAACTACAGGACCAGTGAACAGTGAAGAAGCCAATGCAAAATATCAGACAAGAATAAATTCTTATATCTAAAACTATTTTATAATTTGAGATAACATATAATCAAGCATGATTCGAGTTTATGGGTTTACTCAACAGGTAATCAGATATCTGTTCAAATAACGAAGTGTATACTTTACGTTTGATAAGTTTATATAAGATTAAAAAAACATTCCTCTTACAGTTTGTTAAACAATATATAAATCATCTTTCTTTCTTTCTTTCTTTCTTTCTTTCTTTCTTTCTTTCTTTTCTTTACGTAAATAACGTTCCTAAATAAATAATTGTTAATTTCTGTTGATACATTCCCTAGTGGTAATCTCGTCACGTCAACTCTGGATTTCGGGATTGGTCTCCTAAAACACAGAGGATCACAAACTGGCCAAATATGTATCTCTTTCAGACCGGTTCATCAGAGCACCAGTTGCCGTTGAAACTACCGTGGGTATCAGCCCACGCATCAGATGATTGATAGATATGCTTCTGGCCTAAAGAAAAAGTTTCGTGAAGTGAGTTGGATGATGCAACTCGTCTCGCCGGCCATTATACGCGACCATATATTGCCATCATATTAGACAGACAAGTCAAAATTAATAATAAATATAATAATAATAATAATAATAATAATAATAATAATAATAATAATAATAATAATACTTGGGTATCTTGGAGACTGACACCATCAAACAAGTGCAAATGAAAGACAAAATTCAAAAAGAATATCTCAGGAGAACTAGAAAACTACTTGAGACAAAACTCTCTTGCAGAAACCTCATCAAAGGAATAAATACTTGGGCGGTGCCCCTCGTTAGATATTTGGGACCCTTTCTCAAGTGGACTAGAGAAGAACTTAAACAAATGGATCAAAGAACAAGAAAACTAATGACAATGCATAAGGCATTACATCCCAGAGAAGACGTTGACAGACTATATGTGTCTAGAAAAGTGGGAGGAAGAGGATTTACCAGCATCGAAGACAGTGTTGACGTATCGATACAACGGCTCGAAGACTACAAAGAAAAACACGAACGAGGACTGATTACAGCCATCAGAAAAGATACCAACAACATGATAGACGATAGACTGACAATAACTAGGAAACAAAAAAGGGGAAAAAACCCAACTCTATGGCTACTTTAAACGACTAATAAACATTATCTCACACGAGACAACCGGGACCTGGCTAAGAAAAGGTAACCTTAAGAGAGAAACGGAATCCCTCCTAATAGCAGCATAGGACAACGCCATAAGAACCAATCATATCAAAGCGAGAATAGACAAGACTCAACAAAATAGCAAATGTAGACTATGCGGTGACAGATACGAAACGATCAATCACATAATAAGCGAATGTTGCAAATTAGCACAGAAGGAGTATAAGACGATACACGACTGGGTCGGCAAGGTGATCCACTGGGAAATCTGCAAGAAACTTAAATTTAAATGGCATATGCACAACCCAGCACCTATCCTAGAAAATGACACACATAAACTCCTATGGGACTTTGACATATACAGGGATCACCTAATCTCGGCTAGAAGACCTGACCTTATAATAATTAACAAGAGAAAAAAAAAGAGAGAATTTGCAAAATGATCGATTTAGCTGTCCCAGCTGACCACAGAATAAAACTGAAAGAATGTAAAAAGAAGGATAGGTACCTCGACCTTGCTAGAGAATTGAAAAAAAGCTGTGGAACATGAAAATAACGATTATACAAATTGTGATTGGCGCTTTTGGCACAATAACTAAAGGATTATTAAAAGCCCTGGAGGACTTGGAGGTTGGCGGACGGGTAAAGACTATCCAAATGACAGCATTATTGAGAACGGCCAGAATACTGAGAAGAGTCCTGGAGACTTGAGGAGACCTGCTGTCACTCAAACTCCAGTGAAAAACCATCTGCTAATACTGATGTGAGAAACTCTAAAGGAGTAAATAATAACACTGGTTTACAAAAATAAATTTTTGGTCTGAGGCAAGAATGGGGATAGGTGTTTTTTGTTAATTTGGGTGTGCTGAATTCATATTTATGAATAGTTTTGCTCTATCACCTCTAGTTTTCTGGCTTTTAAATAGTCTCATTTTAGTATAAACAGAGAATATATGTGCATATTTCAAGAGTTGCAGCAGCTTATAACAGATAAAACAAGATAGATAAAGAACGCTGATTGAATCAATATTCTTGGATGACAAAATTACACAATTCATAGTATCACAGACAGTCCAAAGTGTGTTTTCTTAGAAGATCTGGTGTATTTTGCCTCCGGGATGTTATGCAAGAGCATCCAGCAGAAGTCTCCCATCATGCCGGGGTTCCATTTGCCTTGATAGTTGCTTTCCATCTTCGTAATGTCTTGGTGGAATCTTTCTCCATGCTCATCACTCACTGCTCCAAGGTTTGGCGGCAAGAAGTTGAGGTGGGAATGGAGAAAATGAATCTTCAGTGACATTCAGCACCCCATATCCTCGTAAGACTTTAGCAACTTCTCAAAACAAGCTTGGTAATCTGATAGGCGTGTGTTACCAAGGAAGCCACTACAGACTGACTTGAATGCTTCCCATGCTCTCAGTTACTTTAAGTTAAGAAGCTCCTCAAAATCAGTATCCTTCAGCACTTCTTGGATCTGAGGTCCGACAAAGATGCCCTCTTTGAGCTTAGCAGCACTAAGACATGGGAACACAGTAGACAAGTGTTGGAAGGCAGCAGCATTTTTGTGCAACGCCTTCACGAAATTCTTCATCAAACCAAGCTTGATGTGAAGTGGAGGAAGAAGCACCTTATTCATGACCCCCTGTCTTTCTGCTTGTAATGCTGGGATACAGCTCGATTATCCCAGAGACAGAGAAAACGACAGTACTTTGTGAAGCCCGCTTGCATACTCATAAGAAGACCGATGACCTTATTTGTTCCGATTCCTGAAACTGGTGATCCTTACATCTTCCTGGACAAGGTTCCACTGTTTAAGCCGAGAAGCCAAGAGCTCTGACTGCTGTTTTGACAGATACAAATCACGAGCAAGATCATTCAGGTCTTCTTGCGTGATCCAGTGTGGCTCATTGCCACTTGTTCCTGAATATGTAGACTCAATATCTTCCAAAGATATTGACTCGGCAGAATCCTCCCTTGAAGGCATTTCTTCATCTGATGAGGAAAGAAGATCCTTATTTACTGGAGGTGTGGGTACAGGAAGATCATCTGAATGGGGAACGGGTCTCATAGCAGATCGGTTGGGATATGCATTGAAACCATGTATATTAGTTAAACAAAAATAACAATCATCTGCGTGGTTTGGCGGCTCTCTCCAAACCAATGGGACGGCAAAGTTGAAAGCCGCTTTCTTGCCATTAAACCATACAGTTAGTCCATTGTAGCAGGGTTTACAACAGATGTGTGGAGCCCAAGACTTGTCCTGATCACCAATTTTACAGTCAAAATAGTGAAAGTAGGCGGTTCTGGGGAGGGAAGTGATGGTTCGACGCTGTGCAACTGTTGTGAAGTCCCCACACACATGGCAGAAAGAATTGGCCTTGTTGAGGCATCCTCGACATTTTGACGTGCTTGAAGCCATTGTATTAATCCGAAGTAAAACTAAATGTGCATTTGAAAATGCAATACTTATATTTAGTAACCCAAAAGATGTGTAACACGATAGATGAGGGACACCAACCTCCTGCGCCGCCTGCGAGACAACCTCTTTCAATGACTGCCAGAGTGTGGATTGAGACCTGCTGCCTAAACTGTCAAAATCCGTCTTGATATATAACTATATATATATATATAATGTAATGCTATCACTTACATTTAGTGCCTAATAACTAAAAAATAAGCCATAAGTCTCACAATATTAGAATTAACCCTGAATTCATATACACCTTTATGTTCCGTATATGCACAAAATGCACACTATGCATATCTAAAAAACTAGAGGTGATGAGTAAAAACGGATTTCAAATTTGAATTCAGCACCCTCAAATTAGGTAAAAACGGGTATTTTTGCGCTTGCCTCAATTTCTTTGTAAACCAGTGTAATTAGTCTTTGAGATACAAACGAATCATTCAATCCAAAATGCCTAGTGATCATTTAAAAGAAAAAAAAAACTTGTTATTTGATGGATCTTACTATTCCATCGGATCGCAAAATAAAATGAAAAAAAAAACAAGTGAAAAGAGAGACAAATAGTTGAATTGTGCCAGAGAGTTGAAAAAGCTGTGGAAGATGAAGGTGACGGTAATACCAATAATAGTTGGTACACCTGGAAGAGGCTACAAAGACTTGGAAAAACATCAGAGGAAGAATCGAGACATTGTTGAGATCGATTAGAATTCTCAGATGAGTCCCGGAGACCTGAGGATAGTTGCAAGACTAAGACTCCAGTGAAAGACCACCAGCTGATGTTGGTGTGAAAAACTTGTTAGGAGTAAAATATAATAATAAGCAAAATTTGATAATGTACAACAGAACAGCAAGTGTATGTTTATGTGTTAACAAAGATGAAACTGTTAATCACAGAAAATATGCACAAGGAATACAAGGGTATTCATGAATCGATGGGAAAAAGGTTATCCATTGAAAATCTTTCAAGAGATTAAAATCGAGAACCATTCTGATATATTATATGCACAAACAAAAATCTGTTCCACAAAATGATGCATAGAATTTTCTGGAACTTTGAGATACAAACGAATCACCCAATCCAAACCAGAAATCCAGGCTTGATATTAATAAGAAGAAAAGAACTCGTCAACTTGTGGAGTTTGTCGTTACAGCACACCATAGAATAAAAATAAAGAAAGCGAAAAGATAGACAAATACTTGGATCATGCTAAAGAATCGAAAAAGCTGTGGAATGTGAAAATGACGGTCATATAAATTGTTGTGGGTGCGTTTGGAACGGTCTAGAAATGCCTGAAAAATAAGTCTGGCGGAGAAATGGTGATCAGAAGACGAATCGAGTCCGTCCAGACCACAACATTGTTAAAATCAACTAGAATACTGAAAAGAGTCCAGGAGGTTTACATTTACTCAGACCTCTGTGAAAAACTACCAGTTAAAACTTATGTGAGAAACCCGCATGCAGTAAAATAATAATGATAATAATTATAATTGAAGAAAAAATTTAGCCGACGTTGTCAATCTTGATTCTTCCCGTGCTCTTGCAAACGCTTTTGAACGCGCAGTGTTTTTTTTTTGGGGGGGGCTACTGGGCGGGTCTCGATATCGTACATGACATTCATTGGTATGTAACGATCTTACAAATTGTCTGTGTCATTACCATCGCAGTCGACACTGATAGAGAAGCAGATGCTTCAGATCTGCAGCAGATGGAGTCGACGTATTCTAGACCCTGTCGTAATAAAAAAAGGTGAAAACTTTCTAGGTGGTTCAGATACCAAATATAAGTCTACCAAGATTATTACAATAGAGTAGAGTGGTACCCTTAGTGTAATAGTTAATGTCGTTGGACACAGCGACTAGAGTTCAAAATCCTGGACAAAGCTGTTTGAATTTCGCTTAGCGCTAAAACCCTTCGGAAAAGTATGAATCCAATTGTTCTTCCTCCAGCTATGGGTAAATAGAAAGTCAGCCTGGGTTTTTTAACCTTGGTATGGCGATCGATCTTGGAGATGGAAAACTTTGAATTCATACCTATTAAACTCCGTTTAGAAATTGAACTTGTGTCTCATCCTGCTCGTACGGAGGGTTTGTAAATACACACAGAAATACACACACATCGACACACACACACACAAACATATATATATTCAAGCATGTTCAGCATGTGATGTGAAAAATCATGGAGATATCCAAATGAAGAATACTTTGAGTTTGTTAATCAAATATTGAATACGGATCTGCATATTTTTCATTTTTACACCCAGCTTTTATATTGAGGCACTTTTTATCGTCGTAAGAAATGGACACAGTGACACATGCTCTAATCCTAGATGAGGTTATTTGCATTTCCCATACCGTAAATTGCGGTTATGAAGTTGACATCTTAATCCAGAAAAAAATCTCTTCAAAACTAATCGACTTATACGGCAGGGATAAAACTCAAATCTTTACCTCAGATTGACCAACAGGTAGCTAAAGTTTTGAGTTTAGCCCTGCCATATGAGTCGAACTCAAATTTTGTAGAGATTTTTTCAAGCTTAAAAGATCGACATGTACGCCAAAATTTACTGTAGCGCTAATACCTTTGGGAAATGAATGAATTCAACTATTATTCCTGCACGTAAATAGGACAGAGTGGGCTCTTTAACTTTGGTATTGTAACTATTCTAGGAGAAGGAAACTCTGAACTCAAAACTGTTAAAATTCTCTTAAAAATTGTCCTTGTGTCGCATTCTGCTCGTGCAGAGTGTTATTTAACATCGAGTTTTTTTTAACCTATTCGAAATTAAAAGTGGTAAAAATGGGATTCATCATTAACTATTAACATTGTGTTTTTTTTTCTCTCTTTAAAATGTCCATCTGTTGAAGATTTATTATCAATTAGTTTTCTTTCTTTTTTGTTGTGAGAGTCTTTTGATATTCGAGCAGGCTGTTTAATTTGCAGGTTTGAACATGTGGGAACTGGACTTGTCTAATGTCTTCTTTCCAGTCTCGATGTCTCAGAGTTCTAAACTTACATTAAACTAAAAAAAAATTTAATTGATAACATACAACACCTATTATAAACAAGACAAAAAGTCGTCTCGTTTCCATTTCCTCGACGTTTATATGCTGCTAGAAAACTTACAACAATCTGCTAAAAATCATTCATAAAGTTGTATTATGTATCGGTGCATCGAATCAATCATAATATTGTGTCTCAAATGAGTTCTATAAAAAGTTGGTTGTATTCACAGAATTTAATGTTGCGAATGAGGCCACAGTAGTAATTTACGAAGGTCTTTACTTCGATTTAGCACAAGGCCAAATGAATGGGGCACCCAATGAGACACGAATGAGGCCACAGTATAACATTGATAGTCCATTAATTAATAAAAGAAAAGAGACCTTTGCTTGGACGCAGGCGCCATTTTTTTTTACTCTTGAATCATAGAATTTTGTCATGTACCACATCATTACGAAGTAATCTACCATTCATATTTTGGGCGGAATTTCATCAGCATTTTATCTTTTCATCTTGTTTTAACTTTTTGAGTTAAGAGATTAGAATAATCAATAACACTTTTTCAGTATTGCTTGACTAAAATGATAAAAAAAAATTCAGATATAAAACGTAATATATATGATGGTCATTGTTTAGCCTTTGTCGACTTTTCGAATGACACAAAACAGAGTTGTGTCATGGTTCTTTTTGCTCTTTTTTTTTTCTTCTTATGCTTCACTTTATATATTTGTGATCTTTATGCAAGTGGAGAATTCCAATTGAGTAGAAGCCGTGGTCTATTTAATCACCAACGATTTAAAGTTAAAACAGTCGTTAGGACAAGCAACATATGTAATCTCTTAGTCGCAGATGAGGTAGCTCCTCTCATTGTTTCTTTAATCCATAAAAGGCACAGAAACTCGTCAAACATTTCTCTCAAGCGAGCAAAGCTTTCGGCCATACCATCAGCATGTAAAACAAAAAAATCATAATAAGAAATAAACAGAAGTTATTCCTCATCCAAGATCCGCTTCCTTGCAAAAACAAAACAAAAAACAAAAAAATGAACAAACAAAAAACAAATAAAAAATCCAATTGAAGTCATTCATCATCCAAAACCTCCTTCCATTCAAATCAAACAACAATCACCGGTTCATCAGCTTCCAAACAATCTCAATTACCAACGATGAAAAAATCCTAAAATATATCAGTTTGTTCCGATATTTTGGCAACAAGGTGAAAACTAGCCCATCTTTTGATGACAAAGTATTCAACCGACCCCATTATCGTTCTTAGAATAAAAGAGGCATTAATATGAAACAAAGATTTCAGTTTACAAGGTCTTCATACTCACCACACTTTATTTTATAGTTCTGGACCTTTATTGTTTACAAACTTACAAGCTTGATGCCATTAACAAATATTGTCTTCAGTCGATTTCCATTCACCTTGCAAGACCGAATCTAAAACATCGATCTTTTTGCTGAATGCCATATGGAACATATTGAAACCTTCCTTATACAATAAAAAATGAACATGATTGAACGTATCATTCGAATAAGAGATAACAGAATTCCAAAGATTCTTATTTATAGCGACCATTATAAAGAAAAGAGAAATGTTGGAAAACCAATATCATATTGTGAGGCACGGTAAAAACAACAATTGTAAAGTTCTAGGCAAACCAGTCGATACATTCGAACAAGTTGCTTCAATCGTCAAGGATTGGAGAGCAAATTGCTTGTTACTTTATCAACTAACTCTCTTGCATTCACTATCTGCGGACTTGTATGTAAATCTATGGATGATTTTAAATCTCATATGAGACACAAACATTCGAATTGACGAAAGTTGTTGGACCCTCATTTGTCAATATGTGTACGTTTATGTGTGTTTGTGTGTGTGTGTGTGTGTGTGCGTGTGTGTGTTTATTACTTTTCTATTTCATCAAAAGTTATCCAATCAATGTCACCGAAAGAGGCTCGGAGTGAGTAAGCCATGGGATATCATAACAATGGTATTTTGAAAATTTTAAATATTTTAAAATTAGAAATAATAAAAGGAAAAAACATTGATATAATAGAAATAAACAAAGAATTTTTAATAAATCCTAAATTTTATGTAATATGTAAATACATGAAAATCTATTTATTTCTTTAAAAAATTTTTGCAAGAATAAATTAATTACATGAATTTTTTCGCTTGAAGAAAATATCTAAATAAGAAATATCTTATTACAAAACATTAAAATCTAAGGGAGGTTACTCGTATTATTTGAAACTAAGTTATTTCCCTTTGTAAAGATTTTTTTTCTTCTCTCGATTAATACAATTTGCACTTGGTGACGGATTTTCTTTTGAGGTAACAATGAACAGTATTATAAAATTTGTTCAATTTAAAGTTGATGCAATTTTATTATCATCTTATTTGTTTGCACACAGTTAAATGGTTTCAAGAATTCCTGACACTAATAATTCTAAATAGTTTCAAGTATTGCTAATGCTATTTGATAGTAATCATTTGTTCGCACACAATTAAAAGGTTTCAGGTTGGATTATTTGGTTTAATGGCATATCATCCCTGATGGTTATTTAATTCCGAATCTTCTTTATATGAATAATTTGTTGGTAACTTAACTTTTTAAACGAGTTAGAGTTCATTTCTTTATATTCAGTTAAATGGTTTCAAGCATTGCTAACTAGCACAAATAATTCTATCTAATATCACTCATTTATTTGCACACAAATGATTTCAAGTCTAGTAAATGATTGTATAGATGTCTTTGATCGAAAGATGGGACCACCACTCCTGGTCAGATTAATGTAAATTCTCCATTAGTTTAGTGTCAAACCCAAGACGCTCACTGGGGAGTCTTGTTCCTCTGTAGAAGGGAAGTTGGCTTATTCTACCGCCCCAGCCGACAGGGCGGCATAACATGATGTCCCTTGATATATATATATATATATATATATATATATATATATATATATATATATATATACACACACACACACACACACACACACACACACACACACACACACACACACACACGTGTGTGTGTGTGTGTGTGTGTGTGTGTATATATTTGATATTTGAAACATCTTTAAACTGCCTTTAAAGATGTTTTATATATTTTTTTTTTTTTCATCATACAACGTGTGGAAGCACGTGCGATACCCTAGCCTCATCAGCCGCCATCCAGGGTGATAACACAGTTTCGGTAGCTTAAGGCGGTACTGCCACTCCTGGCGCTACCGAGCAGCTTTTGCCACCGGATAGGGTATTTAAAAAAAAAAATCTATGTATACATAAGATCAACTAAAAGCGGACATTACATTAGACGTTCGTTCATCTTCATTTTGGTGCAGTTTGTTTACTTACGGCCGTTAGATGTCATAGCAACCGTTTCTTGATTTTGCGTAATTACACGAGAATGGTGGTTACATGTGTATAACATTCGTGTTGAAATCCTTTCTATATCCGTTATCTTTTCGATTCGTTTTCTTTCATTTATGCGTTACTGCCCAAAAGCACTCGAGACAAACGTTATATATAATTCCGCTAAAAGATTTTATTTGTTGATCAATGGGCCCTCAAGATGGGTGGTGAGTAAAAAGAAAGCTCCTGGTCTAAGTTAGTCCAGGTAGCAATCTGATTACCCTTGGGCCACTAAATTCTTGGCTTGCAAAAAATGTCTCCAGGACGCTGATGGTCAGCAATGGGCTTGTGAATACTGTGGGGGTAAACCTGACTCATAGGCCCATCAATCGATTTACATTCTCCAGCAGGAGAATTACGTTCTTCGCACCAGCGCGCCTTGTGGATTCGTGTTCCTCGCAAGCTGTTGAATTTTCTACCGCAATCACACGTTGTAGCCGGGTACATATCCAGATCGTTACCGTAGGAGCAAGTAAGATGGGTGATATATTCTCCCTCCCCGCTACAGACACCCTGAGGGCATTTTTCTTTCATTGTATTATCCATATTTGTTAAAATTCCTGTCTTTCCAGGATGTCACTCCAACTTTCTGAAGAGTCACTTTGTCTTTCCAAAGAGTCATCTTGCTTTCCAGAGAGTCTTATATATATATATATATATATATATATATATATATATATATATATATATGTGTGTGTGTGTGTGTGTGTGTGTGTTTTTGTGTGTGTGAGAGTGAGAGAGAGTGTAATAAGAAAAAAACCTTTTTGGAAGATCAGAAACTACTGGCATAACATTATTATGGTATCACACATACATTTGTCAGGTCACAAAAATGTAGTGGAATTTCATGAAAATAAACTTCTAATTTTTTCACATTCTTATTTTAGCATTTAAATATTAACTGAATTAATTTCATTGTTTATGCTTGCTTAACATTACAACATGGAATAAATTAATTTTACCCTCCTTGAATATCAGGAATGATATTAGTCGTGATATAATGAAACGTGTGCCAATGAAACAATGCAGCGACTGCAAATATTTTGGGATTACATTCATTTATACAAAGCACCATTTTGGGCTATAAAATTTATGGAAAAAATCAACCAGTGTAAAACATGCTAATATTTTAGAGTTTGTTGCGGTTGAATTTTACCTAAATTTAACATTTATTTAACTTTTTATCGGTTCGTACTGAGTCAAAATAAACATTTAGATGTATTACTTAATGTCGTAAAGCACAAAATTGACACAATATTTACAGCAAACACACACATACACGTTCACACAAACACAAAAATATTCACACAAACGCATAGACATATTCAAACAAACACACATACATATTCACACTAAAATGAAACAAGTTTGTGGTGAAAATAAGTTGCATTAGATGAAACAAAATTATAAACAAACTCACATTCAAGCGGATATTTCTCTCTAAGTGCATAAAACACGTTTGTGTGGACTATAGATGTAACTTACTTTCGGTCATCTCAAATTTTAGGAGGTATATGACAGGAAAAACTTAATTATATAGTCCTCGTGTATTATACGATCAACTTTTGAGTTGAAAATTTTGGAAAAATAGTTCATCTTAAAAACTCTAAATTACCGTAACTTGGTTTTTACTGAAAACTTCACCAATACCGTTTTTACAAAAAAAATCCTTCTTTCAAATTTCCATACACTTTATAAGAAGCCATTTTCTAACATTTAACATTTGTTCGTTTATACTAGAATTTCTGAAACTTTTTATTTGTAACCAAATTTAATTTCCTTTCATCCTCAAATAAATTAATTGAATATTGTCGACATTTTTTCTTATCTTGACTAGATGCCTTGATGAAAGAGGGATAATTTTAAAAAATATTTTCAGTTTCAAGATTAAAATATTTATAAAACACAAAAAATTTACTACAACAAATACTTGGCAAAATTGAAACTAACCTAATCAGTGAAAATGCGAATCTCTTCGATCTAAACATGACTTTTTGTTCGTAATAATTTGATTTTAATTTTATCCATGGATCAGAATTTAATTTTCAGGAATAGTATTTTAATTTTATAATTTTTTTCCATATTTTTTCTTTCTTTTTTAAATCTATATTTTTATTCTGATTATATAATCTTTTTTTTAAAAGACAACCCACAATAAAGACAACCCATAATATAAAAAGGGAAATTTAGTATTTTTACCAAATATTTCGTTAAAATATAATTGCTTTTAAATGTTTTCTTTTCTGAAAATGTGATTAAAACCTCATTAACTATCTTTTCGGTCAGTTTGATCGTTCGTTTGAATAACTCGCATGTTTTGAATAGATTGCATATGAATGACACACCCCTTGCGGTCATCACAATCAATCAGGCATTCTGCTAGGCAACCAGTCGACATGTTCCAGTGATTTTTGCTTTTCTGAGCGATTTATAAACGTAAATCAGTAAATTCATCCCTTGTGAATCCTCTTAATTGAGACTGCCAAAAAAACCTTCTTCACCCACAGGTTTGTCTTTACAGAGCACTTTGAGAGAAGCCTTGATTTATATGAACTGACGTACCAGAAAAAATAACTAATTCTTTCTTGTTAAAAAGATCACGATATAGAAAATAAAAAGCAATTAAGAGATCATTTTTTTACAATGATTGATTACTTTTGTTATGGATATATTTAGAGAAGCTGCTATAGTGAAAGTGATACCAGAATTTTTGAAGACAGGATACCCTTTCCTATAATAACCAGGATTCTTTTTCTATTAAGGCCAAATCAGCATGGCTGTTGTTAAAAGATCACAAAATTTCAACCTTATTTCCTTGGATGATTAGTACTCCCTGTCGGTGGGGCTTAGAATAAGCTGGCCGTATCCCCCGTCGAGGGGTAAAACCTGCCCCCAAAAGGATGTCCTGAGTATGACTTCGATAGTGAGGCTCTAGTCCTGGAAATTTGGTGAACGCTAAGAATCCCTTCATATTTTCACACACACACACACACACACACACACACACACACACACACACACACACACACACACACACACACACACACACACACACACACACACACACACACACACACACACAAATTTAAAAACAATTATGAACGAATTATTTAAAAGAATACTTATCAAAGCGGAATTTGGAGTAATTCCCGCATTATTTCTGTTAGGGGCCCATCTACGGCTCAAATAAATCTCTTTAAAAAAATTTCGTATTCGATATGACCATGTTCACCTCCACCCATTAAACGTCTTATGAAACAACAACTACACAAAAATGTAAATATAAACAGACAATAAAGGTGATTACCCCCCCCCCCGAAAAAACAACAACAAAAAAGCAAAACAAACAAACAAATATTTCTCTTTCATTTCGTCAAGCGAAAAACATATAGACGACAAAGTAATGGCCGATTAAAAATTATCGGAATTTCACATTAAACGGGACGACCATATGAGAAATACTTCGTTCGAAATAAATCTTTTGTCAGTACATTTAACAATCTCGTCTCAAGAAGACATTCTCAATTCAGTAAAAAACACCCACTTATAAATATGTCTCAAATATCTTCTATTTGTCTCACCAAATTATGTTTTTAACTTTGTTCTACTCTATCATTCAATTGTTTTTTTTTATTCGTTTTAGTCAAGAATTTCTAGAAACTGGAAAATAACCAATATTACACGCGAACACTATTGAGACATGCATTTTGGTGAAACATTTGGTGAATTTTGAAATCCATCTACCAATTTGTACATTCCTTTATGGTGAATTTAGAAAGTTGGATGTTTTCATTTGGCAGTATACGTTGCCCAACGGTTACGGTTGTGGGAATTGAACTCTGTAAACCGAGTTCAAATCCAGACGAAGCTGTTTCACTTTGTGCTTAAGCTCTTGGGAACAGCATATATCCATCTCTTCTCCCTTTACTTATGGGTAAATAATAGAATAGACTGGAATCTTTAGTTTTGGTTGGACAACAAGACTAGTTGAAGGAAAATTCTAAAGTTAAACAAGTTGTACGGCATTTAGTATCGTCTACGTGACTGAGGAGTTGAGTCAATACACACATCTTAATAAAATTCCTAACGCCATATGCGCTTCCATTATGTTAAAGAATATTAATCACTTTGGAAATCGAAAAATATTGTCGCTGGTACCTCTTAAAAACAGAAATCTATTTTTTCGTCGTTTACAACAGGAGAATAGAAATTTAAACTAGTCTCTTTGAGATTTTCCCTTATCTGAAGCAAAAAGGTCGCGTTGCTTCGCGTATTTCTTTTGTATTAGCGACCATTTGCAATGTAATCTGTGTGCATGCAAAAGCGCCCGAATCCGTCATATTACCATTGCTGATAAATATCATCATTTCTTTTGTGCATATAAACGACAAACTACAAAAGCAAACCAGAACGAGAGTGATAACTGGTTGCAGCACTTTGAACGGACCTTTGTGAAAGCAAATAATGAAATGGATTGAGTCGTTGAAAGAACCAGTTTTTTTTTTTTAATGAAAAAGGAACACGAATTTCATCGGGTTTTGTCGGTTAGACGACATGAGAAGCAAGTCTTGCGGTTATTTGGCTTGGTAATTAATGTGAGACTTTTGCTAAATCTTTGACAATTGGACGCAGTACAAAGTATTGACCCACTTATTTTCAATATATGACATTGTTTGTTATTAATACTACTTGGGTGTGTTAGTTAAAACAAACATTTAAATATATGGAATCACAAAAAATAGAAAAACTTTCTTTGAACTTTTCTTATCTCAACTCCACTTGACTGAGCAATTTTAATGTAAAAACAATTTTGACTTCATTTCTCTCTTTATAAAATAAATTTTTCATTAGAAATTTATATTTCTGTTTTTAAGTATGCTCAACATTTTTCATTCAAAAGGATTCATGATCATCATCACCAAAGCGTGCCGACAACATGGATACTCAAGACAGAGCTTCCACTATCCGTACATTGTTGATGAATGTAAGATCTTTCTGATCGACAATTCTAGTATGCCTATGCATATAATATCATTGAAGAACGTCGCTTATAAGCAGTATTCAGCATGTCTTGTTCGTCTCAGATGGTTTGTGAGATGGGACGTAGGTGGTCGTACAGCAGCAAACAGACAAAAAATAAATAATGAGGTTATATTTTAAAATCATAACGATTACATTATGATTAACATTTTCTTATTTTAGTCCATTTTCAAATCAAGACATTTTTGCTTTATAACAGTCCCTCCTATTTTTCTGTCTCTCGCCGTCTGTCTGTCTGTCTTTATATATATATATAAAATTCAAAGAATTTTCTGTTTCCTTTGGATCTATCTATCTATCTATCTATCTATCTATCTATCTATCTATCTATCTATCTATCTATCTATCTATCCTTGGGAAAGGTGTGAAACACCTCATCCTCTTAGTTATGGGTTAAATAGTAACACTACTGTTATTCTTCTTGGGTGGCTTTGGCATAAAATGACCCTCGAAGATTGATACCAATTAAACAAAGAAACCAAATCTATCTATCACAAAATTACGATGCAGCACACACACACACACACACACACACACACACATATATATATATCATTATTTAGTATCACAATTGTGCTTCATCATCGTTTTTTTCTTCTATATAGTTAATAGAATATATATATACATAATTATATTCATATATATAATTATTTTCTAAACAGAAAATTATTGAAATTCTTTGAGTGAATGGTCAGAAAATATTTTCTTTGTACGAGATAAAATATCTATAATTTATAACATGTTTACAATAATTTTGGCAAACATTGAAACCGATGAAAATAATAAAATAATAATAACAAAACATCAAGCTTTCAAATTTCAAGGGAAAGAACTTAATTCAATTATTTTATTGTTACCTCCCATGATAAATATTTGTCAGACTTATTCGAGCTAAAATCACCTCTATTACATTGAATAAGCAGACATGAATTTTTTTTTTCTCGGCCTTAAAAGCATCCAATCACACACACACACACACACACACACACACACACACACACACACACACACACACACACACACACACACCTGATTAAATGGAAAGTATTCATTTGAAATCAATCGATATTTCATGAATATTGGCTTTTCCTTCATCGATACTTCACACACATCCCAACATCGTCAATGTAGATAGATGTTCACAAATACACATGCACTAACTTACACTCAAATATATGTGTTTATAGATATATGTATCTAGATATGTATATACACACAGATACATACTATATATCTATATCATCATCATCATGTCGCGCCGCCAGCGCGGATATCCCTGACCCTCTCTCGCCATTTTTCCCTATCATTCATCGCCTCCGGCAGGTCTTCAGGGTTACATCCTGTGTCCTCACATAGTTGCTGTATGTAAGTTCGTGCTGGTCGTCCTACTTTTGCACATCCATATGTGGGGGTCCACAGGAGTACATCGCTTATGAGCTCGTCCTTGCTTCTCCAGCAGTGTCCCGCGTGTCTGGTTCGTCTGACTTGTATAGTTTTCGTGATGGGGAGGGGCAAGAGTCCGTATAGTTGGAGTCTCGTGGGGTGTTGTCGCCAGGACTTGTTTAATACTGCTCTCAACATTCTTGTGTAATTTCCGTCTAGTTTCCTCTCCAGCCGCTTCGTTAGCGTCCAAGTGGTGCATCCATATAGCAGTATCGACACAACCGCTGCCTGGAAGAAACTGCGTTTCATTTTATCCGTTAGGTCCGACTTCCATATGATCGAGAGCCTATCGATAGCTGTCCATGCATTCGTCAGTCGTGTATCGATGTCTTTTTCGGTTGATGAGACGCTACTTCCTAGGTAGGAGAATTTGTCTACTAGTTTCAGAGAGGCTCCGTCTAGTGTGGCAATGTTGCCCGTTTGGTTGTAACACATATATTCAGTTTTGTTTGCATTGACATGGAGGCCAATGCCAGCTGCGGCTCGTTCCAGACTATGCAGTAGTGTCTCTGCTTGATTAGGCGTATTCGCTAGTAACGCCAAGTCATCAGCGTAGTCGGCGTCCGTGATTGTTTTTGCGGGGTACCTTTTGCTTCTTCTCTTAGTCAGCTCGAAGCCATTTTCTCTGATTTTGTCGATCGAAGTCCTAAGCACATAGTCTAGACAGATGATAAAGAGGTACGGGGCTAGTGTGTCTCCTTGTAGTACTCCTGCAACAATGTCGAAGTATTCCGTGTCTCCATCTGGTGAACGTACTTTCACTTTGGTGTTTCTGTAGAGAATCATTATCGCTGCTACTGTTTCTTTTGGTAGGCCGTATGCTAGTAGGATTTGCTCCATCTTCCCTCTGTGTATGGAATCGAAGGCCTTGGTAAAGTCGACAAATAGTAATGTCGCCTGTAAGTTTTTTGCCCGAACGCCTTCAAGGATTCTACGGATGGTCAGTATTTGTGAGGTTGTGGATCTATTTCTCCGGAAGCCGTTTTGGTTTTTCCTAAGGATGTTGTCTATTTTGGGTTCTATGCGGTTTCGTAGTAGGGCATTGTAGATTTTGGCTGCTATGGATGTAAGTGTTATCCCTCGGTAGTTCTTGGCTAGTCCGAGGTCGCCTTTTTTAGGGAATGGAAGGATGCATCCCTTCGTCCATCTTTCTATCCTATTTTGACTATATACTGCGTTGCATTGCCGGAGCAGTATATCGTCGAATTGTCTAGTCTTCCACACTTCTGGGGGGATCTCGTCTAGCCCTGCTGCTTTCCTATTTTTAATTCTTCTGAGAACTGAGTCGAGTTCTTCTTTGGTGAAAGGACCTAGTTTAACGTCTAATTGCTTACTAATAATTCTGGTGATCGGTTCATCCGTTATTTCCGGTGGGTTTCCTAGTAGATTTTTGAAATGCTGTTCCCACAGTTTTACTCTTTCTTGTTGGCTTGCAGCTTTCAATTTTGCTTTGGCTGTGCTCTTCCTTCTACTTACTTCGTTTATTGTTTGCCAGGCTATCCCGGATTGTCTATCTTCCACCGAGTCTCTAATCTTATCTATCTGATTTTGTATGTATTCTGCCTGTTCTTTTAGATATATTCCTGTTAATTGATGTTGAGCCTTTTCTAGTTTTCGTGCATTTGTGTTTGTTGGGTTCTTTTGATAGCTTTTGGAGGCAGTTTTCACAAGTGTACGTTTTTCTCTAACCGCTGGCCTTTCCCAAGGGGCTCTATATTTAGTTCTAGGTTTTGTTGGAATACACTTTGCTGCCGCCTCAAGGTGTGCTTCTACAAAATTTTCATATTCGTCATTTGGGGTACCTTTTTCTGCCTTCTCTTGTAGTGCTTCGAATCTGTTTCTTAATTCTAATGCATATTTATCTCTAATATCTCTGTTGTTGAGTAGGGCCCAGTCATAGTGCTTGGTTGTCGCTTTACGTGTGGCGTTTTTTCATAGGCTTAGACGTACTTTGGCCGTAACTATTCGATGATCGGAGGACACACCCTCGAAAGAGGAGTATGCCTCGCAATTCATCGCACTGTTTTTCCATTTCCCGTTTATAAGGACGTAGTCTATCTGTGCTTTACTCTTATTCGCGTATGTGTAGGTCCATAATTTCCCCTCCCTTTTTGAAAGTTTGTATTGAGGCATGTTAATCTATTTTCTATCATGAAATCTATTAGATGTTGTCCATTCCTGTTTGATGCGTTGTGTAGGCTGTATTTGTTGTGTCTGTTTTTCCCGATTTGTGCATTCATATCTCCGCCAATGACTAGCAGGTTGTGTTTCGGAATGCTACGTACTAGGGAGGATAGATCTTCGTAGAAGGTGACTATTTTGTTTTCTTCGCTAACATTGGTAGGGCTGTAGCAGGAGATAATTGTTGCTTTGGGGTTGCCATTAAACGTTGCGGCCATCATCCTAGGTTGTATTTTCTCAATGCTGTTCAGTGTTTTTAACGCTCTTGGTCCTAGAAGCATTCCCACCCCTCCTACCGATGCATTGATAGAGTTTTTCCATGCGGATACAGTCACCAGCATCCATCCATTACCAGTTTCGTGATACTTGATATCTTCGGTGTGCGTGTATCGGTGCTCTTGTATGCAAATTATGTCTATCTTATGTTCTACGGCTGATGCAGTTAGCTCTGGTAGTTGACCTATTCTATTTAGGGTTCTCACGTTAAATGTCGCTATCTGTATTGTTTGTTTGCATTTTAGTAGTTTTTGTTTGAGTTTGAGCTCTGTAGCTGATTTTTCGAACACTGAGGCTAGGGCTCCAACCTCAGCAGGACGCGCCCCTTTTTACCCGCGCGAAGAGCGATGCGGTTTATGTATCTGCTTTGAGTACGAGTCATGGTTATCTTTCGATGGCTGTTTTTATTCTCATCTATAGAAGCCACTCTTATAGATGAGCAGCAGTAGTTCCCCGATCGAACTGACAATCCTGAGCGTTAAGCCGCAGGACTCACACGTACATCACGCTGCTTCCCATGTGTATGTGTTAGAAAAAAAAACAAACAAACAAAAAAAACCCAAAAAAAAAAAACCCAAACAAACAAAAAAACAAAAGAAAAATGAAAAAAAAAACTTTTTTTTTTAATTTTTTTTTTACCTTAAGTTTTAACTTAGTTAAAGTCCAAGACTGCTGTCTGTTAAAATTCAAAGACATTTTGGGGTATATTTCAGCCTATCATCCGATTCCGGCCCTGACAGGTTTTTATTTTATTGGTAGAATTCTATTTTTGACTTCGGTTGCTTTTTTTTTTTAAATTTTTAACTGAGAGTGTGCAATAAGACTTCTAAGCTTAAGAAAGTTCTATTTCTGTTTGCCCTGTATACTAACGCATTCGACCAGCGTCGTTATACGTCATTTTATTTTATTTTATTTATTTATTTTATTTTATTTATTTTTTATTTTTTTATTTTTATTTTTTCCTTGAGGGGGGGGGCAATTTTGGGGTTTTCTTTAGCAAATTTAGAAGTTCGTCTTCCAAAAGTAAAGTTTTTCCTGAAAATTAAGTCGCATAAGTCTTCATTCTTCATTTAAACAACACAGAATACAGCTGAGATTTAAGACATTACTATTTTAAATCAAATGTGCATTTTAAATGAACAGTTTAGTAGAATAAATTTACTGACCTCTGTGAAAAATCTTCTGGAAACGGAATCACTTCCAACGTATGCATACTATTTCAACAAATGAAGGATTGAATTATTACTAATTTTTAATAGTATTTATATTAAAGGTTCCACTCCTATATACACACATATATAAGTGTGTGTGTGTGTGTGTGTGTGTGTGTGTGTGTGTGTGTGTGTGTGCTGACTAATCACCTCTGAGGATTGCATGAAACTGGTAGTAATATGGCAGCAAAAGAGCGGGTAAGTGAATTTCGTTTATTTTAAGTTTTATCCTCCTCTGCTGGCCCGTATTGAGCATTTTCTTTTTATCTTATTTAAATTCGTTTTTCTATTAAAAAATTCGCTTTAATATTATATATGTGCATAGATATATGTATATATATATATATATATATATATATATATATATATATATATATATATATATATGCACACAAGCATATACACATAAATGTATACAAATAGTATCATAAAATACACTTTAAAAGGGAATATTTTCAAAATATCTTTTGAAGCCTACTGTTTGGTCATTTAGAGGTTTTAAATGTACGTCTCCATATAATAATACTAATAATAATAATAATAATAATAATAATAATAATAATAATAATAAAAACCCTCACATTTGACCAGAAGAATCAAAAGAATATTCAATAAATTCCCAAGTCGTAAACAATAACAATCCTGTTTAATTGCTACAAAATGAAAACTTTTAGAGAAAGAATTCATACAAAAATTATGTTAATTCTTCCGATTATCTTTAAATTGAATTAAAATTCATTTTACTCGATCATTTAAGAATGAAATGTGCTTCAGATTTTCATTTACTTCGCTTGGCCTTGCAGTTATATACTTATTTTTCTGAAATCTATTGATGAATATTTTAAAATTTCATTAAAATGTATTCATAAGAGTGGAAATTATCCTATTTGTGATAAATTTCTTCAGAAGTTTATACATTGTATTTAATAAAAATGATCGGGTTGGTTATTCACATTAAATGACTATACATATTCTATGGAGTATAAGGCATTTCAAGAAACTCTTAATATCTTTCCTCTGTCTTGTAACACAAATGCTAAGTGATCTTGTGACACCGAGAATCAGAGACAAAAATGTTTATTACTTATGCGAGATAATTTAGCAAAGAGGATCCACTCAAATGGATTCAACGCAATAAAAATCTAAGGAATGCTGAAGGGAACATTGTCAAATTCTTCTAGGGAATAATTGAGGAAATTAGTTCAATCAAAACCACGTGTAATTATTAAAACATTTTAACAACATACCGGCAAGAAGCATTCTGGATCCTTCCTAACTGAACAAAAGTAAAAATGAGAAATCTCAATTTCAAAATATAATGCTAAAAATAAATTCTAACACCTGATAAATGGAGTCATTGAACTATATTTAAAAAGAGGGAAGAAGAAAATTTGTCAGCATTAAAGGCTACGTCCTCTCTGCTACCAAATGAAGACTATACACTACGAAGTAATCCAATATTAATTATAGTATAATATCATAACTTAAACTTTTTCGATATTTCAAGTTAAGCACAACTTTATGATACGCATACTACAAATAAAAGGTTTAACCTTGTAATTATTTTGTGCTCAATATTTTCAGCTTAGGTACGGGATCCAGGAGCTAAGGGCCCAAAATTTATTATTGAGAGAGAGAGAGAGAGAGAGAGAGAGAGAGAGAGAGAGAGAGAGAGAGAGAGAGAGAGAGAGAGAGAGAGAGAGCATAATATGTATGCATAAGTTAGGATAGCTTAGACAGAGTCAACGATGCTTGATGATTGGCAATTTCTCGCGTATGCAATGATCAGACCAAGAGTTCTTGGTTTGATCATCGCATAGGCAAGAAATGGAAAACTATCAAATGTCATTGACTCTGTGTCTACGCTATCCTAGCTTAGATATACCATATAGCTATATCACCGATTTTGAGAACACTTTATTTATAAATAGAGAAAACTACTTTGTCAATCATATGTATGTATATATGTATGTAAGTTATCGTGTGTGTGTCTTTGTGTATTTAAACAGAAAACTACGGTAACATGAGAAATAACTAAATTATCAAAGTATCCGGTGAAATGATTTCAATAAACGGTAATTGCTGTAACTATTTTGCGAAAATGACTTCATTGCAATTCTGCAGATTTTATTTGATCAAGATACAATTAACACTTTTTGAAAATATCTTTGATGTCAGAACTTTTCTATTTATTGTCATAAAATTAAGTTTAGATGCTAAAATGTACAAATATGATTTTTTTCTTTTTAATTTATATACCTTTAAATTTACACACAAAATATCTTTTTGTAGTTTCTAAAACGTAAGAAAAATTGTTCCAATGAAAAAGACAAAATGAAGATGAAACAATATCAAAGTAACAGACAGAACTTTATCTGAGATTTCTTATTTACATATGAACATTTTTCCATTTGATTAACTTTTAACCACCAATTTAACGAAGATTAATAATACATTTTAATGTTATTCATATTTGTTATATGCGAAGCGATTTTGTTTCTTTTTGTGTCCTATGGATGTAATTTGGTGAATCATGTAATGAAATTTTCTCGACATCAACTTAAAAAAACATTTATGTATTTATATCTAAAATAGAGATGCGGGTCGTGTTATATAATCTCATTGACACAAAATGTCTAAAGACATACTTGGTTTAATCTTTAGCTTTAAAAAATTAATTAAAAAATATTTTCAACATTCAATCCATAAAAAAACAAAGTTTAACTAAGCACATCTCTAAATTAACATCTCTTACTCGGTGTTTCTCTAATCTTGTTTCTTTGAAAAACTTTGATTTGACCTTTGTATTTACGTCTCTTCAGTAAAGCGTAGAACTTCCAACTACATATTACTTTATTATAGATCAGCATCATCTATTACGTAATATTACCTTTTATCGTTTATTTTTTTACCTGGTATCAACAACTTTTTATACATTGCTCTTTGCCTTTTACTTTTTTATTTTACTGTTTATTCATTCGCTGTAGATGACGCGGCCATTAAGAGAAAAGTCACAAAATTTCCCCTGACGGAATGAACTGGTTTGTATATAGAATGGTATTGTAACGAAAAGAAATTCTGATCACTTGACCTTAACACTTTTTATTCTTTATTTTAACTTTGATTGGTTCACCAAAACTGAGTTTGACACTATTTAAATGTCAATCAGTTATGCATCTTTGTCATTTAAAAGAAATGGTAGCAGAGTAGTCTTCGTTTAAATATCACATTTTTCTCTCAGGAGAATTGCTGGATGAGTAAATTGATAAAAAGTAGATTGCAAGTTAAATTGGAAAAGTTTTATCAAAAATTACTTTGAATATTTTTCTGGAAAATCTGAATTTACTTCTTACGTATCTGTACAGTAGCTCATAAAACTTTTGCTAAATTTGAGATGTTTTCAAATCCTCATCATCCTCATCATCCTCCTCATCATCATCATGTTTGCTAGCACAGATTTTCCAGACTTTCTCTTGTCATTCGTCTTTATCATCCATCTCACTTCCGATAGGTTCTCTACACTACACCCTGTGTCTGTACAGAGGCATTGTTGATAAATTCTAATTCATCATCCAACTCTTGCACGTCCGTATGAAGGGGCTCATAGGAGAACGTTGCTTATGAGTTCGTCTTTACTTCTCCAGCAGTGTCCCACATGTTTTGTTCGTCTTATTTCGATGGTTTTAGAGATGGGAAGAAGGTGGCCATGCAGTGGATGTTTTGTGGAATGTTGCTTTCTGGATTTGTTCAAAATAGCTTGTAATATTCTTGTGCAATCCCGTCTAGGTTTTTCTCTGTACACTTTGTCAGCGTTCATGTGGTGCATCCAAATAGTAGAATGGATACACGACCGTAGCTTAAGAAAAATTGTGTTTTATTTTATCGGATATGTCGGACTTCCATATGATCGATAACCTATCGGTAGCAGTCCAAGCCTTTCAGAGAACCACCATTTAGTGTGGAGATGTCTCATTTTGATTAAAACACATGTACTTCGTTTTGTCTGTATTCGCATAAAGGCCAATGCCACCAGTTGCTTGCCGTAGACTATGCAGCAGGGATTCGGCTTGGGTAAGTGTATTTTCTAGAAGCACTATGTCACCTGCGTTGCCTGCGTTCGTAATAGTTTGTGCGGGACATCGTCTGCTTCTTGCTTTTTAAGTGTGAAGCCATTTTTTTTTCATTAGATCTATTAACATTCAAAGTACGTAGTCTAGGCAGATCATGAACAGATATGAGGTAAATGTATCCCCCTGCAGAACACCAGCAACAATGTCAAAGAAGTCTGTGTCTCCATCCGATGAATGAACTTTTACTTTCGTGTTTTAATACAGCATCATGATAGTTGTGACAGTTTCTTTGTGGGGACCATATCCATCTTCCCTTTGTGTACGGAGTCAAATGCCTTAGAGAAATCTATAAATAAGAGTGTTGTCTCGAGGTTTTTTGCACGAACTCCTAAAATTCGACGAATTGTCAGATTCTGTGATGTTATGGATCGGTTTTTCCGAAAACCAAACTAAGAGCCAAACTTAGAGTTCAGTTAAGAAAAAACGAGACAAAGTGAAAACAGTTTCCCTACGCAATAAAAGGAACCCAACAAATGCCAACGCTTAGAAACTTCAGAATGCACAAAGATAACAAATTAACATATAACAAAAAGAAAAAATTGAATATATTCAAGGCCAGATAAATAAAATTAGAAATTCAGTTGAAGATAGACAATCCTGAATAGTGTGGCAGACAGTAAATGAAATAAGTAAAAATAAAAACACCTCCGGAGCCAAACTAATAACAAAAAACGAATACACATGAGGAAAGAACATTTTAAGAATCTGCTTGGGAAATCTCTAAAAGTTACGCATAAACTTATCACAAAAAATATTGATCATCAACTAGACATCAAACTGGACATCGTACTAAGAAAAATCAAAAATAGGAAAACTGCCGGACTTGATGAAATACCACCCGAAGTATGGAAGACAAGGAAATTCGATGGTCTACTGCTTCTATACTGCGACGCCGTATATAACCAGAAAACAATAGAGAGATGGACAAAAGGCTGCATCCTCCCCTTCCTTAGAAAGTTGACCATGGAATCTTCAAGAACTACAGAGGCATCATTCTTACATTCATAGCGACTATGATTTATAATGTTCTGCTATGCAAAAGCATTGAAGAAATGAATTGAGAAAATTCTTTGGAAGAATCAAAATAATTTTAATACATGTAAAGTAGAGAGAGAAGATGGAAATAACACACGCACACTAGAGAGAGAGAGAGAGAGAGAGAGAGAGAGAGAGAGAGAGAGAGAGAGAGGATGATAAAGTGAAGAAAAAGGGAAGAGAAAGAGAGTAAAAACGTATGCATGTATTTTCCCACCCCCTCTAACCTCCTCGGTCAGTTTTTAAGTTGGAGTAAAAGTGGTCTAAATTCAGTGTTCTTGTTTCTAGAGAAATATTTTCAATTTAAGTGAGTTTCCTAAAAGATTTATCGATCTATGTATTTTTGTTTTTTATTCAGATTGTTAGTCCGAAGTAAGCAAAAGTGTTATGTAATTATTTTCCAAATCCAGCTTGAATAACTTCCAATAAGCTCCATTAGAAATATTTCATTATATGTGAATAAGTATTTCATTAAGGCAGATATACTGTTACTATTTACCAACCCCTCCGCTCGGGCAGGATATGACACAAGGTCAATTTTTAAGCGGAGTTTAACAGGTTTTAATTCAGAGTTTTCCTTCTCCTAGACTAGTTGCCTCACCAAGGCTGAAGAACCTAGTCCGTCCTACTATTTACCCATAGCTGGAGGGAGAATAAGGGGGTTCATACCTTTCCCAAGGGTATTTGCCCGAAAGTGAACGTAATAGCGCGACTGGAGTATGAACTCACGTACTACGATTCCGCAGTTCATCGCTTTAACCATTACACCACTGTTAATTTTTAAACTTTTGAAATTCGTACGTTTAAATTTGTTAAAATTAGTGCAAAATGCCTTCCTGCTAAATATTGTTCATTGTCATTCTTTTTTATTTTTGCATAAAATTCAAACCATCTTAATGGATCGAATAAGTGTGCCTAACAGTTTTATTCGCTCTTGATCAAAGCGTTTGGACATCAATAGAAAAGGACAGACAAACACTTCCCATTTATTAATATCGATGTAGGTGTAAACATCGAGAAACGGCCGTATCTGTCTTTATCTGTCTCTCTCTTTCCCTTTCTCCTCCTCTCTCTCTCTCTCTCTCTCTCTATATATATATATATATATGTGTGTGTGTGTGTGTGTGTTTCGCTAATTTTCTTTCCTTCTTTACACTTATTTTTGTAAAAAAAAAAAGCAAAAAAAAAAAAAGCGAAAAATCCGCTCGCTCTCTTTATCTTATAATCTCCTACTCAAACCAAAAAGCATGCGAAAAGCATTGCATAATGTTGAACGTGAAAAACCTCTCCTACCTTTACATAAAAAGGCACTGAGAAAGATTTTTGACAACTAACATGAAAAACATGACAATGTAATGACATAGCTTACATCTTGCCAACCAAACACCAGAACGGAGAAAAGAAATAACTGAAATTACAATATTTTCCTGCGAAATATGAATATTTTATGAGGGAAAACAGTCTGTCTTTTGGTGAAGCTGAAAAATAAATCCCCCTCGTAGGCATGAGACCAGTTAGAGAAAGGCAAGCAAGAAAGAAAATAACGTAACTAAATGGTTATCTTTATGGACACGTTGTTGTCTATATGATTAGAAAATTTTCTTTGACAATGTATCATCAACTACGTCAAATGTCCAACATAAAAAGTATGGTGTCCACACTTCAGAATAAAAACGTGGCAAATGAATATCTAAACAATCTATTAACACTTATAAACAGAAAATATTTACATTAGGAAGAAAGTGATTATTTTTTCTATCACTTATTCTCCCACTTGTCACTTATTCTATCTGTCCTCTCTCTTTCACTTTTCTTGCTTCTTTCCTTTTATTAGTTTCTCTCTCTCTCTCTCTCTCTCTCTCTCTCTCTCTCTCTCTCTCTCTCTCTCTCTCTCTACCTATCTATGAGTTCAGCTCTCTTTCTCTTCCCTTTCTAATCCTAACTTTGTTTTCTTTTTCTTTTCTCTCTATAAGTAAAAAATACTTACATTGGGAATAAGTACTTATTTTTCCCTCAGCTGCTCTCTCTTCCCACTTCTCGATTTTTTGTCGCTTCTCTCCCCCCTCTCTCTCTCTCTCTCTATCTATCTCTCCCTCTATCTATTCACCTCTATCGCTCATCCTCACTTTTTCTTTCTCCCTTCTCTTTTGCTCCCAATAAGCGGAAAATATTTATAATAAGGGAGAAAGTGTTTATTTTTGTTTCTGCTACAGCTTTCTTTCTTTCTTTACACACACACACACACACACACACACACACACATATATATATATATATATATATATATATATATATATATGCATTCACCGACCCCTCTGCACGAGCAGGATGTGACACAAACTCAATTTTAAGTGGTGTTTCACAGGTTTTAATTTATATATATATATATATATGTATGTATGTATATATATATATATATATATATATATATATATATATATATATATATATATGTATGTATGTATGTATTATAACCCGAGGTAAAATTATACATCATTGCATGATTTTCGTAAGCGCAGCTCTGTTAAATGATATAACTAAAAAAAAAAAAGAAGCCAATTTCCAATTCCCAATCCAATATACAAATTGATAATAATAATGTTGGATATACATTACGTTACAGTCTTGGTCAATAGACCAAAAGTGTTTCACAAGATCCGTTTTATGTTTTTTTCCGGCGATTATGCCCTGAAATTTCATGACGGCCAATAATTATCACCCGGACGGTATTTATATGTAGATTGAAATGAACTTTCTCAACTAATCTTGTACAAGGCAACATTTTCACAAAGATTTTAAAAAAAGAATTTTCAGAGACTTAGCAGATTGAAAATTTTAAATTATAAACTAAGACTTTAAAGCATTAAGAAGTGAATATAAATCATAAACCAAAAACACAGTTTTCATTTTTAAAGCCGAAGTCCAAAGAAAAAGACACTTAAACAACCTTTTATCTTTTGTTTTTTTGCTTATCAAGAAATTCGGAATTTCGTTCAATATTTTTAGTTGAATTATTTTTAGACTTTAGGCTTACCTTATTTTCAAACTGAAGTAATCGAATCCCGATTATTATCCTATCAGATATAATTGCTGAATAATAAAATCACTCAATTAATTCTTCAATCAATCATCTTGACAAACAGTCGTTAAAATATTGAACATATTGTATAGGCCAATGAGTCGCACGAAAGTATTCACTAAAGAACAAATCGATCTAAAATCAATTGATAATTCAGAGCAATCAAGCGACATGATCAAGGCAGATTCTGAACCAAAATATCGCCGGTTTCTGCCTCATTAATCACTGTTTATCGATGGTCAGTTCAAATATATAACGACTTTGTTGCTAAGATTATTTCGTTTTCATGGTTGATTTCTTATGGTCGAGAAAAATACAAAGAAAAGTATCAATATGGATAATCTTAGAATATAATCTAGCAAAAATGGAACCTTAAAATTATTGTTATTATTAGTGATAGTCTCAGCAGCAGCAGCAGCAGTATATGTGCATTTTTCAATTGCAAACACACAAACACATATTTATATGTTTGTATATCTGTTAGTGTATATGTCTACATCTGTTTGCATGGCTGATGTTGAAATGAGTGTGAAGTATCGATGAAGGTAGAACCAATATTGATAAAGTATTAATTAATTTCTTATGAATATTTTCAATTTAATTATGAATATGTCTATATTTATATATTTGCATATGTATGATTGGTTTCTTTCTCTGTTTAATTGCATATCAAAATTCGTAGGTTATCTATTGCCAAAGCCACGCTTTTAGAAGAACAGAAGTGATACTATTTACCCCATAACTGGGGGGGGGGGTGAGGAAATTCTTACCTTTCCCAATAGCGTGATTGGAGTTCGAACACGCTCATTTTGAGGCCGCAGTCAATGGCAGATCAACCTTCTTCGGTTATTTAGACCGAAAGTGAACGTAATAGCGCGACTGGAGTTCGAACTTGCTTACTACAATTCTGCAGTCCAGCGCTTTAACCATTACACCATGAGGACACCCCCACCCGCATAAAAACATGTGTGTGAATGAGTGTGTGTGTGTGTATTTGTCCGTAAGTACCTTCACGAAGTCTGAAGTGTCACGATAAAAATATTTATTTGTCAAATTAATCATTTTTTCTGCAAATGTTTTTATTTTAATAGTGAATATAAATTACATTGGGTCATGCATTTAAAGTTTCAGATCAAAATTCAGCTAAGAACTTCCTACCAACTTCAGGGCTATTAATCCCTCTTGTTTATATGTCGATGCATTTTAGGGATTTTTTAAAAATACACTTATGTATGTATGTATGTATGTATGTATGTGTGTGTATGTGTATGTATCTACCCGAAGCCTCCGTCCTGGGAATGATGGAACACTCGGTCAACTTTTAAGCGGAGGAAACTGATTTGAATTCAGAGTTTTCTTTTTCCTAGAATGGTTGCCTAAACAAATATAAAGAAGCCAGTCCGCCCTACTATTTATCCATAAGTGAGTGAGGGATGCAGATAGAATCATATCTTTCCCAAGGACATTAGCGTGAAGAGAGACAGTTCAGGTTTTGAACCCAAGACACCGATTCCATTTTCTTCGACGACAACCATCACGCTAATCTCTCACCTCTAATGTATGTAGGTAGGTATTAGAAAGAAAAATTTTAAAATGATAAGACAATGATTTTTGAATCTGTTAAGAGTGCAAATTATTTTTTTTAGTGGCATCAACGAAAGAAATTTTGCTTTTTTAAAGTAAAAACAGAAAAGAAGACCTAAAGAATTATTTTAGACAAAAGCGCCGGAGCTGAAGATTATTATTGAAGGTGCTATAATCTCGGTCTTAATTCACACTCAGGAGATATACCGAAATCTATGTCTTCTCCAATATCCCCGGTTAAGGATTAAATTGTAGGGCTGACTGCGTTCTATGGTAGGGCGACCACTATAGGAGAAGAAAAAACTCTGAATTCAAAACACAACGGATCTAGAAGAGTGAACCCTGATAACTATTCTATGGGTCGCACTAACCGTGAAGGTACATGTCAGTAGAACAAGGGAAAAAAGTATTTTAGTCTTGCGAAGGAACATGTCAATGCGAGAGCGTGGCCGTTCAAGTTAGAAGAGTATCACAGTGTAATGGAAAATTCATTTTATCCAGCACTGCTTCGGATTACTGCTTATCTTGCCTCGGCTAATCACAAGAAAATAATCACAATCACTTATAGAGTGCTATTGGTGTAATTCAAACGCTTGCCACTTTAATTCCAGAATGTACAGATGTTTCGTTTTTCACCTTTATCATCTGATTTTTTCATCTGTTTTTTTTTTTTGCACACTAGAAGTCTTGTTAAGTCTTAATAATTTGGGAGCGTGTTGTCACAAATTCACACAGAAGCGGCATGAATCGTATCTCAACGACCGTCCAGTGCACTTGTCAATAAAGAGCTGCAAAGGTTAAATATCGGCATAACAGACCCTATCTGGGATGCGATTATCTTGGGATATTCATTTTACTGAAAGTCATCTGTATATACCATTTTCTGGGTTAGAAAACCCGTCGGAAAGCTGCTACATACTCATTTTGGACAGGCTAGTTTAAGTGTATTTCAAAAACAGGATGTGCAGCTGTGTTTTGATATAAACAAGGGACAGTGGAAATGCCATATGAATAGCGTGGGAAAAATTGCATAGGTGGAGCGACGGAAGGAAATGTGTGGGTGTCAGAAAAATATATAACGACGGAAATTTTTGATCCCAGAGGTCATTCGGATTCTGCAGTCAGTCAGCAGAGAAAGCAGTCAGTCGTTTTGGGCACTAGCTTGGGTTGAGAAGACTGTCCTGTATCAGTCTCCCGTGAGAGAAGAACGAAGAAGCTTGACTCTCAGAAGATGTATCTCCATTTGGTGTAAATGTGTCAATCATAGTAGTTCCCCTGAAGATGTATCATAATCGTTACGGTTCCCTTCTTATCTATCTATCTATATCCCTATCTCTCACGCAACCAATTTCAACTTTAGTCGTAATAAAGAAGAGAGGTTATAGTTTTATAAAAAGTGTTGTTGTCACTTCCGGCCTCAGGTATACATCAGAGCGCCGTGTTGCTGGTGTTGGTTTTGTCATAAAACATGTGCTTAACTGAGTGATTGGAATGTCCATCAAGTATCTGTGATTGTTTTAGGAAATTACGTATTCTTCTGAGACATAGACAATTTGCAACAATTCTATCGGTTTATGTTCCAAATCTTCAAGCGTTTATCATTTTATGATTTTGTTGTATAAGAATCTTTGCAGTACGATAGCGCCTTGCCCTACTGAGGAAAAACTCATTATTCTTGTTGATTTCAACGTCCGTGTTTGAAAAGACCATGAAATTTGAGATGCCGTCGGTCATTTTGCATGAGGAATCCAATGAACTTGGATTGCTGCAATTCTGTTCTGAGTTCAATCTTTTAATTTACAATATTTTCTTCCATCAAAATATTAACTACCAACCAGCCTGCTCACACCCTTGATCCAAGCATGGACATGTAATTAGTTTCATACTCTCTTATAGTCAAGATCTTACTAATGTCTGTTGTGTCAAAGTGCTACGCTGTATGGACTGCTATATGGATTGTAAATTAGTGCGTGGTAACTTTTCACTACGCATCCGCAAATAGGTCTGTTTAGAAGGAATAAAACCTAAACGTATTAATTTTAGCAAACTGGTATTACCAAGCATATGCAGATCGATTTTAGACCCCTACAGCATATGTAGATCAATTTCAGATCCCCTCAGCAAACTAGTTTTTGACAGGACACTGAAAAATTTTCCAATTTATGCTGTTGACCGTGACATTCTTTGTTTTAAATCAAAGAAACTTCATAACTTCTAACTGTGAGAACACTCTTACTTCTGGCTGAAAAAGCGCATACTACATGTAAAACTTCTTAATCAGAAAAAAACTTTAAATCACGTTTCTGATGTTAAGACTCACAAAGAATATAAAACAACTTTGGAGAGAGAACTTAGAAGAATCAAAAATGAAAAATGAATTGTAAACGCTCATCTCGTCTGAGAATCAAGTGGCATTTAACGCAAAAAACTACAAAATGGTTTAACTGAGTGAAGTCTTTCATCCACATATATCTGCTAGTTTTCCATTGGTTTTAAAACATGGTATTTCTATTATTAAGGAACCTGTTAAGCCTTGGAAAAATGGCATGAACATTTTAGAGATGTCTTTTATAGTCCCCCAACTGGTGACATAGAAACCATACAAAATCTTCCTCGGTGTGAAATCATTACGAGTATGGGCTGACTGCCACGTATGGTTGAGATTAAATTGGTCTGGATGGTCTACCAGTCAAGTGAAACTCACTTCAGCCATACATAACTCCATCACTTAGAGCTGCTCTGGAGCAACTAAGATTGAGTTTATAGTATCTTAGCGTCGTTGTATAAGGGAAAAGGTGAAAAGACTATCTGTGACCATAATTGTGGTATAACATCTACTGACGCGGTTGAAAAGATATTTGCCGGAATTCTTTTGAATAGGTAAATGGAAGACGTTTGCCTGGCTGTAATTCCTGAAGAGCAGAGTGGTTTTAGGTCTGAAACGAACCTTATCTTTTCTTCTAGAAAAATCTGGGAAATACATTGACCTAACGAAGATATTTGTTACTGTCTCTCGTGAAGTAGCTGGATAATTCTTGAAAAAGTCTGTTGCCTTCGAATTTTTGTCAGCATGATTAAGCAGCTGTAAAGAGAGATGATGGAATTGGTTGCAATCAATAGATAACTGTCTGATAAGCTACCAATTGAAAATGGTGTGAAACAGTGTGATGTTTTGGCTCCGACACTTTTCTTAATCTTCTTTGCTACTCTACTGTCTTATGTTTTTCACAGTTGTGACAATGGAATCCTCTTTCAGTTTAGAACATCTCGTTGATTTTCTTAATCTGAGAAGATTTCAGGCAAGATCTACTGCATTTCAACTTCCTTATACTGACGATGCCTATTCTATAACTAACTTGAAAGCCTATATGCAACACCTTATGGATTATTTTCAAAATTCTTTACAAAATTTGGTTTCAAAATCAAAATGAGTAGACCTTGGCATCACCAGAAAGACAAAGTTCTATATTTGTCGAGTATGTGTATTGATATGGTCAGTTCATCGTAAGTATCTTAGACTTTTGGAACGTTTTAATCAAAAATGCCTGAAGTGAATACTCAATGTAAAATAGCAAAGCAAGATGCCGGACTCTGAAATTTTGAGTATGGCTAAATGCACATTGATAGAGTCTTTATTAATGGCAAATCAAATGCACTGGACAAGACACTTTGTGCGAATGGAAGACCAAAGGTTTCCCAAACGCCTGCGCTACATCGAACAGCTGCATGGATAGCATCCTCAAAATAAGTCAATGAAACGTTATAAAGACAGCATTAAGAATATTCTAAAAACTGATATTCTAGGTTGAGAAAAGCTGGTATTGAGAAGATCAGTGAGGAGAAAGACATTTAAAACAGGATGTGTCTCCCTTCAGCAGACCCGTAAAAATCATAACAGATTGTTGCGACAGCTGAAAAAGGGAAAAATGTTGGACTCTTAGGTTCAAAAACATGCTTGGAGGGTGTAATGTTTATGACCGTATTCTTCTCTTTAAAACTGGAAACGTCAATCACGTGAAGTGTGTTCTGTTCACGAGATGTGAACAGGACACACTTCCTTTGAGACGAGTTGATAACGCTTGTATGATATGAAGTAAATTCTGTAAATCTTTGTCCAGTTTGAAAAGATACATGCCGATGCCCAAAAATCTTCTCCAAGAACTGACTCAAGTATCATCAATAGTCATCATATTTTTTGACTGTTATCTCTGCCTTAAAGTTTGCAAGATTTCTACTGGACTGAAAAGTCATCTTAGAAGACGCAGACATAGAAAAAGCGTCAATATAGATGATGCTGGAGAATGAAGGGACTGCAATTATCAATAAAGATGAAGTGATCATCAAGTAGGTATGCATTTATTACTTTACAACTATGAATTTTGGGGCGATTTATAGGTGGTTACGCAGTGAAAAATAATTTTTCAAAATAATTGCCTTCTTTATTTCATATTTGGAATACTTAAAAACTCCATTTTTGTAATACCACGAAACCCACCGTTTTGCCAGAGTTAACTTCAAAAAAGGGGTCTTATTTCTAAGTTCTTCATATGTAAACGTTTCCTAATTTTGTCACATTGTTAAAAAAGAATCCATTGTGTCTGCCATTCATTCAGTTTGAAAAGCAAAGTAACCAACAAGTAAGAAAATCTATATTCAATTTCAACTGTTTGCTTTTCATAATTTTCCTTTTTAGTTTTTTCTTTTTTAACAGTAAAAATAAATACTTATTTGGACTTTTATAGATCAAGCTCTTGCATAAGATATCTGCATATATATATATATATATATATATATATATATATATATATATATATATATATATATATTTATATATGTGTGTGTGTGTATGTGTGTGTGTGTGTGTGTGTGTGTGTGTGTGTTCCAATGATCGAAATCAACTAGAAACACCTCAGTCGATTTGAATCGAATGTCCTTATTGACGATGGAACAGATTTATTTAATTTAACATTTGATAGACAGAGACTCTTGTTGTACAACGGTTATCGACGTAGGAAATAATGTGTGATCAAATTCTGGACGAGGCTGCTTGCATTTTCACCCAGTTATGAGTAAATAGTAGAGCAGACAAGGCTTTTTAAACCTTGTATGTTAACGCATCCAGGAGAAAGAAGTCTCTGAATTTAAAATTATTAAACTGCTTAAAAATTCACCTTGTTCATGTGGAATGGTTGGGAAAATATATACAGAGTTTTTAAAAAGTTTTAATTCTTTGTTGAAATAAGCTTTCTCTATTTTTTGGCCAAAAAAATCAGCGTGGACCATTCTTTTCTCAGACACAGCAAAACAGAACGACCCTGTTTTGGTAAGTGGTTGTCTTTAGTGTTTGCTATTCTTTATAATGGAATTGTGTTAATAAAAATGTGTTTTCGGTTTTACGTGAATAAGGTTTTCTAAATTTTTGCTTTATTCTATATATTTGAATTGATGGGTCAATTTATTTATTTACAAGATCGCCATTGCTGTTAAGCGATGAATAAATTTGTATTCATCACTTGATGACGATAGGTAAATATATCCTGAGTAAGAATAAAAAATCCATACACTTATACTGACACAAATAATCAAAAATGATCTATCTATCTATCTGTGTGTGTGTGTGTGTGTGTGTGTGTGTGTGTGTGTGTGTGTGTGTGTGTGTGTGTGTGTGTGTGTGTGTGTGCCTATGTGTGAATACACAAAGAATGAGAAAAGGAGAGAGAAATAATTACGAGGTCAATACTTGAAAAATTCGCCCAGAAACGAAAATAATTTCTCCTCAAAGACAAGAATCACGAGTTTGTAATATATAGCTATTTTAATTCCCAAATCTCGAGTTTGGATTCCTAAGTTTAAAAAATGAATAATATTCGAAATATATGACTCAGAGGCGAAATAGTTTTGTTTCGGTTACTTGTAGGGTTTTGTGTTTGATGAAACGTATGAAGAGAAGAGATTTCTCTGTGAACGAAGCTTGAAGGTCAGATAAACCCAGAGGAAGTCGTAAGGCATCAACTGAAGAGATAATTGGAGAATAACCAATGCAATCTGACACAGGTAATAATAGCCAGCATATAGAAATTATCCAAATTGAGTGTTGGAAACTATTTGCATCATTTGAACTTGCCTGTTTATGTTTGTAACTTTAATTACAAATATGTTGAGTGAAAGAGTACAAAAAGAAAGAAACAAACACATTGTATCGTACTTATATGTTCCATTCTTGAAATTATAACAGCTGATAAAATTGGATACTTTACAATTATGTGTAAGGCGAGAGAAATCAATATGATGTCTTGTAAATGGCGAAGCTGAAAGAGAATTCTAAAGTATGAGGTTTTTCCAGAGATGTAAATGATTAATTCGAACAAGTACTGCACTCAAATAGTGCAATATTCCATCAATATGCGCTAGGCGGGATGTTTTTTTTTTAGTTAACAGGTTAGAATTTAACTCACCACTGTATTCTTTAAGAACTGCATATGCAGATTACTTTTCATTTCAGCCTGGATATAATTGTCTGAGTGAAAAATATTCAGTTCCATGGAAGACTGCCCCCCCCAACAATTCAATTAGTTCTTTTTTTTAAAAATATAAACGGTTGTGTGAAGATACAGTTATAAATTAGCCTTTAAAGAGAGCAGAAAATTGTAAAACAAAACAATATGTTATACCAAAAAATCTTGATGTTCTAAACACAACGTTTTGGCCAATCTATTCATCGGCATTTGTCAGATGTATAATCCGTGAGAAAAAAAGTAACTTTTTCCTTATCGATTGTACACTGAACGAAAGCTAAAGAATAAATCAGAGGAAATATCTTGTTAAAAGATTAAAAGATTTTAAGGAGGCGCTCGTGGTGTAACGGTTATCGTCGTAGGAAATGGAACACGTGACTAGATATTCAAATCCTGGACAAGATTGTTTTCATTTCACATAGAGCTAAAACTATTCCCTCTTCAGCTATGGATAAATAGTTGGGAAGAGTGGGCTCTTTAACCTTAGTATGGAAACCGGTCTAGGCGAAGGAAATATTTGAATTAAAACCTGCTAAACTCTGCTTTTTTTATTTACTTTCTGTTGCATCTTGCTCGTGGTGGGGTGGGTGGGCATACAACAATAAAAATTCGAAGTCATTGAATTGTCGGAACAACATCGAGTATGACTTGTTTAAGTTGCTGACTCTATTGTACGTGGCTAAATAAATTTAATGCCTAAATAAATCATTATCTTTTGTTTTTATTTGAGAAATGTATTCGGTTACACAGTCGGGAAAAGTACAGGAAAAGTGGTTTTACCAACATTTCTTTGACTCGACGTAGAGAGTGGGATATACTCTCTTTTAAATGAAATATAGATATCTAAATTTTAAGTTGTCGCTGGAAATAAATGGATAATTTTTTCAAATTTATTTTGCAATAAAAGTGAAATTTATATTCCTCGTTGTTCCTCAAAACATATGCTCATTTAACGAATTGACAATAAAAAATCATTTCGTTTAATCAAGATTGAAAAAATCTCGATTTAAATCACATCAAGGTCGTCCGACATAATATTTCAGTGGCGGGATGTAAAGGCAAAATATCAGTTTAATTGATTGAAAAAGAAAAGAAGCAAATCAATTACTGACCTTCAAGTTTGAAATACAATTGCATACACGGGCGCGCTTAGTGTAACGGTTACCGTCGTAGGAAATGGAATTTACTGGCCGAGTTCAAACGTTGAACGAGGCTGTGGGCGTTTCACATCATGCAGACGCTCTTGGAAAACGCATTAATTCTCTTCTCCCCTCCTATCTATGGGTAAATTGTATAGCAGACTTGGTTCTTTAGCCAAGATAAGGCAGCCAGTCTAGTTGAATGAAAAATCTGTATTCGAACCAGCTGTACTCTGCTTAAAAATTGACCAAGTGTTGCATCTTGCACGTGGCGGAAGAGTTGGGTAAATACATTCTATTATATACCTTTCTTATGAATGTAGATAATAAAACTAAAACAAGAAAATCATTTTTAAATAACCGATTAAAAAATATTTAAGCACCTCAAATAATATAACTCGTGCTTCTTATTGAATGATAAATTCATTAGTTTTCTACACGCTTCAATTGATAAAGGGATAACATTATTTCAATATTTTAAAATTATTAACTAACTAAAAACTAAATATTAAATCAGCTGTATAATCCCAACTCCCAGTTTTATGGATAACTAAGTGATTGAAAAATAAAGAGAAGCTTTTAATTACTTTAACATGGGGGTCTCTAATCTTTTCAGTCCGACGGCTACAAACTCAGGAGGGCCCGAGGCTGCGATCTTAAAAGGACAGAACAAACAGCTAAATCACAGGATAAGAATAATAGTTTATTAATGAAACTCTGATGTTCGATGCAATCACGAAAATAATGTAATACCAGAGTTAAATGACGAAGTTGAAAGGAGAATATCAGAAAAATGATTTGACATTTGCGAACGCAATGTAGCTTTAATCTGCATTTCAGAGAACAACAATTCACAGCGATATGTCGTGTTCAACATGGTCACTACCATGCTTCATGTGTGTGTGTGATAAATCAAGGGGAATTCCCCTAGACAGAAACACGTGGTTCTTACAGAAATCGGGGATGAGGCAAACAAGAAACTTCAAATCTTATCAACACTGAAGATCAATGAGTTCCATCTGCAGTTGGAATGGAATGGAAATTCTTAAGTTAATATCAAAAAGAGAAGAGAACATTTTGAAAATTGAATGAACAGCTGCACGGATGGGCATTGACAGCAGCATTTGGCCTGGTTTACCTAATTCAAGTGTTTTAAATCACGTAAACTGACTATAAATTATCCACTTTACTTTTATCATAAAAATGAACTCAGACATAACACTGATTTTTGCGAGGACAAATAAGGTAAAAAAAAGATTTTTCAAGAAATTAATGTTTATGGTAACCTATTAACCATTGCTCTTAATGCAAATGTAAACATAAGAACATTTTTCAAGTCTTTGTTTTCCACAGATCAAAAATAATTTCTAGGAAAATGTAATCGAAAAATTAATTACTTCACTTTCTCGTCAGAGCATTTTCAATAAGAAATTTACTTCAAGTTGTTAAAAAAAGACTAGGTAAGAATCTAGGTTTGCATATTACATTGTAAAATGAGCTTTTTGCTAAAGATTTTGAAAATTTAAAAACTAATTGGCAAAACATAGAAAACTTTCTTTCTGGACATAAACTCTGCCCGTCCTTGAATTATGCGACGACAGTCAGAGGGACAAAATAGAAATTTGATGGAAAAAGTCTACTCTTGCGAAATGTCGTTTGGTAAATTATTGCTTTAGGGCGTCTAAATATGCATATTCATGGTGTAATAAAAAGTATCTGTATTGAAGATTTAGTCTTTTTAGATTTTAAATTTAAATGAAGACATCTGAGTAACTTATACAGTAATGATTTTTGGACGTCTAGGCTGTTACAAGTAAAAGTTTAAACGAATCAGTGACAATTCAAAGAAAAAAAAAATGAAGCCATACTCGAAAGATTTCCAAGGAAACGTTTTTGTCGAAAGAAGATTGTGCAATTGCATCACCACTCATACCAATAAAACTTAACTCATAATGAATTTTTCTTCTTTTAAAAACTGAAAATTCACATCAAGTTTAATTATAGAAGACGTAGAGATCATTTCAAGAAATATGACGGCGCGACTTCATGTTGACCAATGAAAAATTTGTTGCAATATTCTGTTGAATAAGAAATGGGCTATTTTGAAGAAAACTAATGTTACTTCGATCTTCCTTAACTTTTTGTTATAAATTGCATTATTTTGAACCTATATAAGTAGGCGAAAATAATTATAATCTTATAAATATATTACGTTCTGTAAATAAAATATATTTTGATTCAAATTTATACAGAGGATATCTGTTGATATAGATGGTTTGGTTTCTTTGTTTAATGGCATATCAACCTTTGTAGGTTATTTAATGCCAAAACCATTATCCTAGAAGAACAGTAGTGGTACTATTTAACCCATAGCTGGGAGGATAAGGTGATTCATACCTTTCCCAAGGATATTTGCCCGAAAGTGAACGTAATAGCGCGACTGAAGTACGAACTCGCTTACTACGATTCCGTAGTCCACCGCTTTAACCATTACACCCCCTTGTTGATACAGATTTTTCATTAGCAAACGTATTTATATCCTGAACATTGCAAGTATGTTACCAGATAGATAGATAGGGAGAAGTACCAATGCAACTTTTTTATTTTTTTGAACAAAAATCATTAAAAATTAATACACAAGTCAGTCTACGTGAAGCTCTGTTATTTAGAATATATATTTAAATATTGAAAGCAGTGAAACTCTTTTTGTATAGTTGCAGATTTTCGATTCGAAAAAAAATTCATACGGACCTGATGAAAAAGTATTAAGATTGGCAATATATATATATATATATATATATATATATATATATATATATATATATATATATATAGAGAGAGAGAGAGAGAGAGAGAGAGAGAGACTAATATCATATAAAAACATTAATGGATGGATATTAAAGTCCGTTTTAAAGAAAGTATATTTTGATTTCAAAACCAAGAAATAAACTCGTTCCATCATGAGAGATCTAAATGTTACACATTATCACACGTTTGACGTTTATTCTGTTAATATAGAATATTTATTATATCTAAATGTTTGATGTCAAGATATTTTCATAGTGAATTGAAGATAAAGGAAAATGTTACCATTTACTTTCATCTGTGAACTGCTTGAGAACAAGTGTTGTAAAACGTGCTGCTCCTGTAGCCGAATACAGACTTGCTGATAAGTATATCAACCTGGGTAATGGTTATCGGTGCAGACTGTGGAATTGGTGATATGAATTCAAATTCCGGTCGATGGTGTTTCTATATTGACTTTATACTAATGCCATTGGAAGCGGCATAAATCCACTTCTTACTTCTCTGAGTATCGATGAAATTAACTGGGCTCTAATACTAGCGGGGGCGTGCAATTAGCTAGGAGACGGAAAATCCTGAATTCCAACCATTAGAAAGAGCCATTATTAGTCAAGTACTGAAGCAACCTGACACTTTCGATTTTATTCCAGTTATATTTATTTTTTTCGTAAATTATCATCAGATTCTTTCAAGAATGATCTTTTGAATAGAAATCATAAAAAGGATTACATAATCCAGCCAAATAATTTAGGCAAATGTTTTGAAAGTGAATTTATGATTTTACAATAACATTTTGGAACGCCCTCTCGGCCGACACTGCATTCACTGCAAAGGGATAAGAAACCCACCAAAGCAGCATCAAGGATATGACACTAAACAGCATCTGGAAGATTCCAGTTTTGGAGTTTTTGTACGGAGTCGTCCCTTTATGGCTATTAATGCCAGATCCACTGTAACTTGGTGGTAGTACCTGTTGAGGTTCCATTTTCGGATCAAACAGATGTATTTGAGATAATTAAATGTTAAACGCTTTGAAATGGAACATTTTTGAACGGTTTATAATTGGAAACCATAATTGCTAAAATGACTTTGACAAAAAAAACCCCAAGTGTTGAAATGTCATAAAACCAACCAACCAACCAACTAGAATACTGCAATTTTTTAATGATGGCAAATGAAAAAATAGGCTTGATTTTTCTGTAATTTGTAAAAGAAGCAAAAGAGGCCAAGAAGTAAAGGGAGAGAGTTTGAACCATAAAAAAGGCTTTTAAAGAAATGAGAAAACAAGGAAACAAATATTCAACGGATTTTGCTGTAGAAAATGTTAAAAAACGAGGGAAAAAAATTATGTTAGCAACTAATCAAACGATCAAATAAAGAAGCACTATCACGATTGTTCGATATATTGATCAATATTCCTAATTAACAAAATGAATATTATCGTATTAAAACTTCTAAGACAATATGTTGGCACTTGTTCCAATTATATTAATGAATTTTATTTATGTTGAAGAAACATGAAAATGAACCAAAATTCACGATTTGCTTCAAATATATTCAATTCTTTTCGGGAAATAGAAAAACAACACATATCGAGAATAAAAAGATACTTTCCATAAAATTACCTTCATTACGTTGAGATATAAAAACGAAAAATAGAAACAGATGAGTTGAGTAAATTCTACAAGACCTAAACGATATATATATATATATATATATATATATATATATATATATATATATATATATATATATATATATATATATATATATATATATGTGTATATTAATTTTTAGAATTTACTAAGCGTCGTTTCGTTTCGTTCAATTTTGATGTTAGTCTCCATAAAGATAGTCGTATTGTGATCGTTATTCTCGTCGAAAATGGATACGGTAACTTGAGTTCAAACCTGAATGAGGCTGTTTGCATTTTACAAAGTGCTAATACAATTGGGAAAATCATGAATTCCATCCAACTATTCTCTGAAAATTCTAAATTCAATCAGTTGTACTTTGCCGAAAAGATTGAGCTTGTGTTACATCCTCTGCTCATTGCTGAGGGATTGAATAAATACATATACTTACAATAGGCTTACACATATACTTACCATTACCCGATGATGCTTACTAGTGGTCACCCACAAACCACTGAACGGGATCATTGCAGTTTAACTCCTGTGATCTGACCAGAACCCGGTGTTTTCAGTATGACAACTTTGAGTCATGCATGTAGTTATTCTTAATTGTTCAGGGGATTGAACTCTTGACAGTGTGGCAGTCTGTCCTAGACTCTAACCACACATCACTTATGTAACAGCACATTAATCCGGTTTGAGAAAATCCTAGTTTTTTTCATTTCATCTTGCTGCTCGTCATATTTCAAGCAGACAATCACTAATGTTTTACATTTTCTTATTTGTTGTTTAATTGTATGAATCAGCTCACGATCGTCAGCCGGTTGCATGTCTAACATCAATTTATCAATATTTTTTTAGCAATTAATTATATACAGACGCACACACAAGCAAAATGCACATCTACTCATGTGTGTTCTACATGGGCTGTGTATGTGTTTATATGATATGCATCTGAACACACACACACACACACACACACACACACACACACACACACACACACACACACACATATATATATATATACATATACACGCACACAGAGGTACTATGCTTTCATATTTGTTAAGACGAAGAAATACACAATAGTTAATCTCAGCAGTCACTTTTTAGGATCGTATTCTAATAATAATAATAATAATGATAATATATGCACACACACACACACACACACACACACACACACACACACACACACACACACACACACACACACACACACACACACACACACATTTATACAGAAATATATATGAACGTTGTAGTTTTAACGAAACATGCTGAAGAAATATATATGAGTAATGTTTAGAATGATATCCGACGGTAGAAGAAAGCAGATAATTTGGAAAATCAGATTAAAAAGATTTCGCCAGTTATATAGCTTTTATTGGATCTTTTCACGTTCGTAGTACGTAATCATGACAGATTATTGACAGACATGGTGCCAATATATATCCTTGTAAGACTCTCAGGATAATTTCGAAGAAGTCGGTGTTACCATTGAGTGAGTGAACTATTGTTTCTGTGGTTTTGTAAAATATCTTTTTAGGGGTAAGAGTTTCTTTGGGGAGACCATTTAATAGTAGTATTTGCTCCATCTTTCCTTTTTGTATGGAATCAAATAACTCGAAGAATGAAATCATTTGGTGAAATCTACAAATAAAAATTTTGTTTCGAGATTTTTTGCACGTTTTCTGTTGATGACTTGACAGATAGTCAGAATCTCTGAATCTGTGTATCGATTTCTCCAAGAGCTGATCAGATTTTTCCAATGAATATTCTCGGCTTCGGATCGAATACGATTGAGTAGTAATATGTCTTAAAAGTACGTTTTTCCGGACAGAGGACACGGCCACCTCTAGGACTACGTCTTCCCGGCGTTATGCATCCGTATATACTATATATATATATATATATATATATATATATATATATATATATATATATATATAAACGAGAGAATCGACATATAAATGATGGTATTGAAAATTTTATATATAGGTCATTTATCAATTAGAGAATTTTCTTGTGATCAAAGAACCTATTGAAAGATGATTTTTCCCCTGATTTTCTTTTTCCATCATCCCATCTTTTCTTTCCTTTCAAGCCTCCCCTCCTCTTCCTCCTCCCTTCCCTCCCTTTCCTCCTCCCCCCCTCCTCATCACAACGATGCCAATTATAAGAATAATAACAAGAAATTTAATTCAACTCCAAATGTTTCTTTTTTTATTTTTATTTTCGTCTTTTCTTCTTTCTGTTCTTTCTTTTAATCAATCTTTACTATTAATTAAACTAAGAAATTTTTAAAACCATTTTTCTCAGTATGTCACTCATTGCGTTGTATTGCCTTTAAATACTTTATGACATATTTTTTTTACAGCTTGATGTTGTGACAGGTTGACGATTTGAACTGATTCAAGCCGATTCCATTCTGGGTGTGTTCGTACTTATGTGCGTGTGTGTATACATACACATTTGCCTTTTCATTCACGACAGACGATAGAATATGTTTGACTGACCCTGTTTAATGATTGTACCTTGATTTAAAACATATTTCAATGATGGTCTTAATACGTGTGCATTTTTGGATATCCCATCATTTAATATCTATCCCTCACTTTTACTCTGACAGGATATATTTGGAAATGTAACTGGCTGTATCACCCACGAAAACATACAGTAAAAGGATCGAGATTTTTGAATGCTGATTTTGAAAAATTGTCTATCATTTCTGTTCATGAAAAGTAGACTTAATATCTTACTCTAGTTCTTACTAGTTAGTATATTTATGTATTCATTAAACCTGTTATCCTTTTAGAGTTGAGGTCAATATCAATGGAGTCCATCGATATAAACGAAATCTGTACAACAGTAAAGATTAAAGTGCAAAAAAGCTTGTGCAAACCACGATCATTATCATCATCATCATCTTGACTTGCACAGAGATGGTCAGCAGATGCCCAAATTTCAGCATCTTGCCGGTTTGTTTGGTGGTTGTTTCCCTTAGTCCTCTGTCTTCCACCACCAACCCACAATACAACATTATCAGGGTAAGAGACTCGAACAACTGGTTTTGAATCTAAGGTGGTCATTCTAGATTAACTTTTCTTCCAAGGCTAGAGAACACCGACTGTCCCACTATTTTACCCACAAATGGAGTGGGGATAGTGGAAAGAAGAGATGGATACGTGCCCATCCTATTTTACCATTAATAAGATTCATAATGGCTATCAGCGCTGAAATGGAGTGCAAAATTTATGCCTATATATTCTCTCTCTCTCTCTCTCTCTATATATATATATATATATATATATATAGAGAGAGTAATGATGAAACTCAGAAAAGTGAGAAATGCAGGCACGTTTTAATATTTTGATATTGCATTCACTTTACACTTTTGGGCATTGAGGCCATCTTATCTTCAATTGAAAAGCAAGTTTTGCTGCTGTTTTTCTGCATATATATATATATATATATATATATATATAGAATTAACTTAAATCGCGAGTCGAAAATCTTCTACTAAAGTTTCACCTTAACGGATCATCAGGAAGTTTACTTTCGACTAAATTCTAAGGAGAAATCGCTTTCCTTTATTCACCAAAAACCCCACCTAGCCTAGAATTTGCATTAAAAAAAAATATAACTAAATAACTAAATGAAAGATACCATATTTTTATTTAAAATTAAAAAAAAAATTCTCTATAACCTAATCCTAATTATATAGTAACCACGCCCTTTTGTGTCTACAACTATTTAAGACCTCCGATCTTTTATTTAACATATTCTTACTTTTACAATTTGCTATTACCAATTTTTCCTCCATACAAAGATTACAAGCTCTATTACCTGCCCTATATTTGCGGCATTTCTTTATTACTTCTCATTTCATTATAGGATCTACTCCTTGTTTTTCCTTAAGTTCCCACACATAACTAGATAAAGCAGTGCTATACCTATACTTCTCGTGCGAGAAACTTGTTCTATGGTTATAGTACCTAGTTTTAAAATCCCCTTGGGTCGACCCAAAGTATATCTTTTTATTTCTCTTATTATTCGAATCACTATATACTTCTACTTTATACACTACACATTCCTGCTTACATTTGCCTTCGAGGGGACACCTAACCTTATCCCTACAGTTGCATTTATCAATCTCCTTATGTTTCTTTGTACCTAATTTAGCTATATTACTCCTATTTATTATTCCATTAATGTTTGGCATGCAACTGTAACTTAATTTAATACAATTCTTATTAAATATCTTAGGTAATTGGCTCCCACTAGGGAAGTTTCTTTTTAATATCTTGAAGAACTCCTTTCCCAAGTTATTAACTACTTCAATGTTGTAAGGGGGATTAAACCATAAAATTTTACTAGGTCTATTTCTCCTTCCTTGTGTTCCAATTCTATCCCTATTTCTATATTCTAAATTGACCCTATATCCGTCATTCTTTAAAGCCTCCTCATATTCCTGCTTAGTTCGTTCAAAAATTTCCCTGTTGGAGGAGTTATTTGATAATCTATGCTCTATTCCCTTAGGTACATGTTTAAACACCTGTATTGGGTGATTAGATCCCTTGTTTACATAACGCAGATCCTGGTTCCTTTTTCTAAATGGAGATACGGTTCCACTATATAAGTTTAAAGTAACATCAAGATAATCAGTTATTTTTAGGTCTGTTGTTACATCTAATCTAAATCCAAAGTCCTCAAACAGCTTATACAATTTTTTTCTAATCCCATCACATTTCTTCGGTGTACTTTTATCCACTATAATCAGTCCGTCATCATGTTAAGCCCATGGCTACTAGGGTCCATAATCTTATTAGTACTATACAATAATACACACCCGACAAGCTCACAAATTTTTGCACCATCATATGCTCCAATTGAAACGTCAAAATTTCCACCCTCCCCTTTTTTTATCCATACACTATCTTCATAGTATAACAATGTTTTACGACAATGCTTAATTATTTCCACCTTATCTAAAGATATAATCATATATTCTTTAGCCAAATCTAACGCTCTATCCAATGTCCTTTCTGTTATCGAAGGATAAAAATCCTTTATATCATATTTAATAAAGGAGCACCTATCATCCTTCTCGTACTCCTGAAACCACTTAATACAGTCATTAGTGCTCCTCCACTGGTTGATGTTCAATGCCAGCCTAAGTGATTCACATATTTCTTGTACGATTATTTTACTAATCCTACCTATTTGTGTCTTGGCCGGGTTAATGAGCCTACATTCCGGATTAGTCTTGAAATTACTTTTGTGGTCTTTTATAGTAATGAAACAATTCTTGGTATTGTATTTTTCCACTCTATCAACAATACCTAGTTTATGCGCCAACATTTTTGCTTCGTTATTTAACTCTTTTTCGAGATCAGGTGGTGCTTTCTTATAATTCTTAACCACCTCTTTAAATATCATTTGCTTATATTTTTCCTTTTCTATCTCATATAAATTGCCCGACTTATCTGACTTTACAAATATTTTTTCGGACTCCTTAAATCTCCTCATATCCTCATACATATTTTGTTGAATATTATTGCGCATTTTCCTAAATTTTATCTCCTTAACCATTCCTATCATTTCAGCCTCAAATTTATCCATCGCTTTGATAGGGGGGGGGTTTCGTAATTTTAAACCCATATTTCTCCCTTCCCTCCTTTTCTGTACAGTTAATTGTATTGAGAAAAAAATATGCTTTCCACCTCATACTTTTTATAAAGGATTCTATCCTCCTCAACAGAACTAACTTATACTGATGCCTATCAGGTATTGGTATGTTTTTGTATGAATAACTTATGTTCGCTCTCTCCATAGTAACAAGAGCAGAGAAAGTGCTCAATGGACAAACACCAGAGCTTAAATATTTACTAATCTAATATCTACCAGTATTCACGGTACCAGAAAAAAAAAAAAAAACCCTGGCCAGGAACAAGAGATAAAAGTATCTCGAATCACCGCCCAGGGGAAAAAGAAAAAAAGTTTTTTGGGGAAAAAAGAAAGAAAAGGCCAACCTCGTCCGACTCCTTGAAAAATATCAAGGGGTACGCAGTCAGTGGTCAAAAGAAAACCAAAAAACCCTCCGCGAATGCTGCAATGCTATAATTACTAAAGTGCTCGACACAATACAATGGAGCCAATTATAGAATTAACTTAAATCGCGAGTCGAAAATCTTCTACTAAAGTTTCACCTTAACGGATCATCAGGAAGTTTACTTTCTTTATTTCCGACAAAGTATACAAAGTTTACTTTTCGGTAGGCACAAGGCCCAAGAATATTTTTGGGGGGTGAAGGGAAAGGGACGAAAACTGTATTATTCTATATTATTCTATGTAGCCCTAGCTAGTCCCTCTCATCGTCCACACTCATTCTTTCCATTCATTCCATACAATAAATTTCTTCATCCACCCAACCACGCCACAACCACCAAAATACCTCATTTGCTCCATGAAACCCTACTTAAAACCCGACAAAATTTAATGACGTATGTACAGCGAGTGAAAGGATGATGGGGGATTGGAGAAAAAAGCCCCAGAATAAACAAAACATAAACCCAGTTGGTTTCCCTCCCATCCCCCCTTCTATGCTCTGGAGAGTCGACTGTTTTCTGGTATCTGGGTAGGACCCAAAAACAAACCGAAGCTTTCCCTATGGGGGGGGGGAAATCCTAAGGTTAAACGGGATAAAAGAACAAACGGAAAAGGGCGTCGGTCAGGAAAGGGAAATGAACATGGAAAACAGAAATGTGTGACCAAGATCCTCAAAGGGGGGCCGGGACTCAAGAAGTGGTAGAAGGGTGAAAAAAGAAACTGGGAATGGGGAGGATCTTGAGGGAAACTAACATCTAAGTGGTGGGGACAATGACACACCTCACTCCACTAGCTAGGGGGTCTAGATATCCTAAAGAATTCAAAAAGTGCCTACTTACCCGGGATGGGGTCCCGAAGGACCCAGAACATTGTCGCCATGCGCAGACAGAGGAGGGAAGGATGACTCCAACGTTGCTCCCTTGCATACAACCAAGCTCGCTGCATGCACCCACCTTTTGCTGAATGTTATGCGATCCAAGCGTCTTCTATCGCATCTAATCTTGACCCTAAGCAGATGCCTAAAGAACAAGTTCAGATCACGATAAGAAAAGTTTGCACCCTCATACAATCCCTTGTTTCGCGTCTCCCAATTCACCATTCTAGCCACGGTTAGGATCACGAAAAACACCATACGCTTCTCACCTCGATACGGAGGGTTAACGTTATCCACGACGTAACCAACGTCGAGCAGCACGAACTCTCTAGGGCTGATGCGAGCCGTCCACTCCTCGACGTGGCTCCAGAACGGGCGAACCCGCTCGCAGTAGTAGAAGGCGTGCAAAGCCGTTTCCTCTAGACCACTGCCGCAGCGGGGGCAGTCAGGCATATCTGCTATGCACGCTCTGTAAGCCCAGTCGTTGAGGGCCAACGCGTTTCGAGCTAGCCGCCATGTGAGCGAGAACTCGGAGTTGCTCAAGAAGCCCGAACCTGGCGCCCAATTCCACTCGGAGCGAATCTCCTCTGCCGACCAGCCGAGCCGCTCCACCAGAGAATCCGAGGCGGAACCCACCACTAGCCCTCTATACAGCTCCTTACGAGTCCATGAGAGGTCACTGGACCGAGGAAGATTTTGAAGGGCCCCGCGGCACTCGACGACGAATGGTGGCTCGTCCCTTGGCCTACGACGGCCTTCAGCCTCGGGACACAACCTCAGGTCGGGGAAGGCAACTCCAACCTTGAGGCTCCCCACCGCGTCCGACGTCAACTATCGGCCCAGGTAAGCCAGTCGCTCAACGAGCCGGTGGCTCTCGAGATCCGGCATCCCCAGACCCCCATTGCAAGGACGTTGATAGCAGACCTGCCGACGCACCAACGGGCTCCCACCTTTCCAAAGAAGCTTGAAAAGGGATTGTATCAGCGCCGCCTGATGATCCTTAGGCAGAGGAAGTACGGACAAACGGTAAAGGATCAAGTGGAAGATGTGCACGGCACACACCTCCGCCCTGCCCTTTAAGGACAACCGCCTTCGAAGCCAGGTACCCACCTGCGCTTCTACCTTGGCCTGTACCTCCAACCAATTACGCTCCAGCTGGAGGCCCGGCCCGAACCACACCCCGAGGATGCGGACGGGACCGTCACTCCAGCGGAAGGGCCCTGGCAGGGGAACGCTGCCCCTCCAGGCACCCAACCGCAAGCCTTCGCTCTTGTCAAAGTTGACCTTGGCACCTGCTACCTTTTCGTATCTCGCAACCACCTCCTTCACCACCACTATGTCCCGACGCCTGGACACAAAGACTGTGATATCATCGGCGAACGCGGAAATCTTGGCTCAGACGCTGCCGCTTAGCAAGATTCCGCGCAGGGCTGGACGAGCCTTCGGAGCAGGGGCTCCAGAGCAAGGACATAGAGAAGGGGGGACAAGGGGCAGCCTTGCCGGACCGATCGCTCGATCGCAAAAGCCCCCGCACACCTCCCGTTCACCTGCACCACCGCCTGTGGGTTATGGTACAGAATGCTAACCCATTTGCGGAACTCCGGTTGGAATCCGGCGGTCTCCAAAACCACCGCCAAGAACCGGTGGTCCACCCTGTCGAAGGCCTTGGACTGATCTAAATTGATCAGCGCGGCTTTCGTGTCGTCTTTCATCCCCTCTAGGATCTGGCGCACCAAGTGCAAGTTGTCCCGGATCGATCTTCCCTTCACAGCGTAGTTCTGCTCAGGGCCGATCAGATCACTGATGACAAGCTGCAAACGGTTCGCCAAGACCCGGGCCAAAATCTTTAACTCTGTGTTAAGCAGAGTTATGGGCCTGTAATCATCTAGATCCTCCCGAACATGCCTGCCACCTTTCTTCAGCAATGTGATCACGCCCTTGGTGATGCTACCAGGGATGGCTCCCTGGGCAAGCCAATGGTTGAACACATTCGTCAGAATAGGGGCAAACATGTGCGACATCCTCAAGTACACTTCGTAGGGTAAACCGTCCAGTCCAGGCGACTTGTTAAGGCCGACCTGCTTCATCGCACTACGGACTTCGCATTCTGTAACCGCACCCTCGCAACTAGCCGCTTCCGCCTCCCCAAGGCGGGGTAAGTCGGCTAATTAGTCACGAAACTCCTGAGCCTGGAGGTCAGGACAGCGGGCAAAGCGATCTCGAAAGTGTGTCCGGAAAGCCTCACGAATCTCACGGCTCGATCTCAGCACGCGCCCGTCCGGGGCGTTAACGTACTCGATATACCGACAAGGGAACCTTCTCAACTCTTCCCTACGCATTAACGCGCTGCATTTCACGGCTTCGTTCGAAACTCTTTTTAGCCTATTTCTAACTACGAAACCCTTGTAACGCTCGCTAGCCTCGCGCTCAAGGTCCCCCTTAGCTAGATCTATGGCTACGGAGTCCCCCACTTCCACCGCCCGGGAAAGTCTATCTTCAAAGGATTTCGCCTTCTTAGCCCTATCTAGAGCAAGCTGTTGGCTGTATTTGATGGCGAAATCCCTAATCCTATGCTTAAGGGATACACACCACCTATTCCCAATAACCGCCCCCACTGAATTAGGTTTTCCAGCCGCTTCCGGAAGTCCCATATCTCCAGTAAGGAGGTATTGAACTTCCAGTAGCTGGCCAGACTAGGCCTATTGACTAACCGGAGGCTGACCCTAACAAGTTTATGGTCAGACCGACCTAACCAGTGGAACGTGGGACAAGCAACTAGGTCACTGTCAGCTCTACTTACTAACACTCTGTCCAGGTAAGACCGGACCTGGCCAGAGGGCGAATTTCCTATCCACGTCCACATCTCCCTCCCTGGGTGATCGAGACGGAACCTGTCGACCAATTCGAACTCAGTCAAAAAGTCCGACAGGGCGTTGTCACACCTTGCCACACTGCTAGTACCCCGACCGGCCCTATCTAGATTGGGGTCAAGGATCGCATTCCAATCCCCCACTAGAACTATCCGCTTCGAAGCATCCAGGAACGACCCCAACCGCCGAAGGAAGGAGCGTCTCTCCGCAATGGTATTGGGCACATGAACCGCAGATATTCGGAACTTGAAGGTTTTCACGGCAACATCAGCCACCAGCAGCCGGCCCCCGTCACCTGCAAAGACAACATCAACAATCGCATCAAGGCTGCGTCCAACTAGCAGAGAGACACCAGCGCTGAGGCGGCTGCCGAATGCTGAATAAACGACAAAGTCGCTCTCCAGCACCCGACAGTCCACCTCGCAGATGAAGTGAGTCTCCTGCACCGCAGCGACAATCACGCACAGGTTCGAGAGGTCCGAAAGCAAATGCGCACACCTGCTTGCGTCCCTCAGTCCCCTCGCATTTAAACTAGCAATGTTTAAAGCCATCCTGGCACACTTACCTAGTCAGTGTCGACAATGGGCCGGAAGTCCCCGGGGTGAGGATGCCAACAGCCTTTCTCAAGGAGCCGGTGCCGAGTTCAGTCGTAATTCGGCACTTCCTGGACACTCCACCGACATCCAGCGGGAACCGCACCTTTAGAGACCTATATAAAGAGGGATGAACTAAAATGGGGGTCCTCCCCGTGCAAAATGGCAAGCATCGCTTTAGGGAGGAGTGCTCCAACTCCGCCAGCACAACGCCCGTGTCGGTCTGACGGACCGCGTCCAAGAACTTCCACACGCCCTTGGAACGGTCGCCAGACGAACGGACGAAGGTGGTCACCATGGGTGCACTCCTAAAGTTCGTTGGGTCACAAATTTTTTTACCCTGAATTTTCTCCAGGTCGAGCAGTGGCTTCAGTGTCTTCCGGAGCTGGTAGTCCGTCACGGATTCCGGCCCGACAGTACACAGAGCCACTGCCTTGCTGCATTGTTCCTCAGTTAGCTCTTTCGTTTTAGTATGCTGCCGGGATTTCCTTGGTGCGGGATCTGCCGACGCTGTAGCTGGTTCTGGTGCAGGTGCAGGTGCTGGATCTTTCTCCAGTGCTGCTGGGAACAGTTCCGGAGAGGAGGATGGACTAAGGGAGGGAAGGGAAAAGGTCCTCAGCAGTTTTTTTTGGGACAGTCTATCATGGGACTGGGACCTTACTATTTGATGGGGGCGAGTCTTTGTTGGCTGGGGAGGGTGGTGTGACAGTTCAGGGGATTGTGAGGGTTGAGAACATTTTTGTTCAGACGGGACATGTTGTTGAGTGGGGTATTGCGGGGGAGGTGGTGGCGGACATGGTGGAAGTATTAGTGGAGGAGGAGGAGGTGGTAGAGGAAGAATAGGTGGAGGGAGTGATAGCAAAGGAGGCGGGAATTGCGAATTCGCTGGAGCTTGTTGAGGGAGAGGTTTAGCTTTAGGAAGGAAGGCATGAGAGGGGCCTTCAAGGGGATCCTTAGGGCAAGTTGGCCCAGAGCAGACTTTCTTAGCTGCACCCTCTCCGCTGCTCCTTCTCCTCTTCAAGTTCGTTGCCGTCTCCATTGGTGTTTCTACAGATTTCGGTGCGGGGGAACTTTGCTTGTTTTTTGCTTTTTTCCTCGTTTTTGACAAAGGAGGATACTCCATGATGTGTGCTGGGATAGGCGCTGTCACTGATTTATAAATATTGGTTTCTATTGGAGACACTGCTTTCTTTGTGGCTGGTTCCACTTCCTTTACAGGAAAGGCAGATGATGGTTTGTCCTCGGATTTTTGAGGGGATTTCTTTTTCTTCTTTCGATTGACTTCAATCCACTCCTCCATTGTTTTGGGTGTAGGTATGTCTTGCTCTTTCTCCGTTGTTGTGACTGTGGGAACTGCTGTTGCTGCGGTTTCTGTGGCTGCTATGACAGCTGCAGCAGCTGGGGCTTGTGGTGGATCCTTTTTAGGACAGAACTTCAAAATATGCCCCAACTGCTTACAGCTCCAACAGCGCGGGCGTCTGCCTTCCACAATTACCATCATCTGCCTCCCTCTGCTTACAATGGTTTCCGGGATCCACTGGAAACCCTCCCGAGCTAGGCACATCCGGAACACGTAGTCCCCGTAGGCCGTCCCGGCTGCTGACCTGAGTAGGGTTATATCCTCTACGCTCCCGTACGAACTGAGGAAGGCGGCCAGTACTTCTCCTGTTAGAAAAGCCGGGACGTTACAGATGGTAACCCGAATCCTACGGGTGCCTAGGTATTCCGGCTGCAGCCGGAAAAATTTTGTCATTATGTTGCTCGAAGCAACCTTGGCCGCCTGGTCGCTGGACGGTAGCAGGACATCCCATGTCGCAAAACTCCTTCTGCAGAAGTATTGGCCTGGGACGCCCGCTTTTCTCAGTAGGTCCTCGAACCCTTCCTTCTTTAGGCCAACGAGCCGTCTAGTTTTTAGATCCGTCACCACCAGAGAGACGATCCTTGGCTCTAATTTCTCGACGAGTTCCGGGATGGGCAAAATCTCATTGCCCTTAAAATAGTTGGCATATTTGCCCACCCGGTCCTTCTCGTATTCGTCTGGCCTTTTCTGTTTGATTTTCCATGGCGACGGATTCTCATGCTGGCTCTTTTGCCCTGGTGGTGTAGGGCTTCCTGATTCAGAAGGAAGGGATGGCCAGTTTGAGCCAATTAAGCTCGAAGGTTGCGACTCTTCCGACTACCTCGGGAGGGCTTCTTTTTCTTGATTATCCGTAACAGTTGGGACATTGTGGTTGGTCGGGTTAATAAGTTGCTTATCAGATGAAGAGGAGGAAGAAGAAGACCCCTCCATGATTGCCAAAAAATAGCAATCAGGAGGGCCAACGTAAAATGCGGTGTAAGAAGTGATTGAATAGGGACCTAAATTTAAACTAAAAATGACCGAGCAGTAAAAAATAAAAAAAAAAGTCAAACTAAAAGAGTGGCAAAAGTCAAACTAAAAGAGTGGCAAAAGTTGAGCTAAAGAGTGACAAAATTTAAATCAGTCAAGTAGAAAAAAAGAGATTGGTATGACGACACTAAAAATTCAACTGAAATTAAGTCAAAACAAGTCTTACCACGATTTTTTCCCAAAAGTAATTTTTAAAAAATTGCATAGAAAACACGTAGCTATCTGGGAAAAAAACCCACCTCGGAGAACAACGTTGAACTCGTCATGAAGTTGACTTTCGACTAAATTCTAAGGATAAATCGATTTCCTTTATTCACCAAAAACCCTACCTAGCCTAGAATATGCAGAAAAAAAAAAAAATAAATAAAAAAAACATAACTAAATTACTAAATGAAAGATAACATATTTTTATTTGAAATTAAAAAAAAAATCACTGTAACTGTAACTGTACAGAAAAGGAGGGAAGGGAGAAATATGGGTTTAAAACTACGAAACACCCCCCACCCCCTATCAAAGCGATGGATAAATTTGAGGCTGAAATGATAGGAATGGTTAAGGAGATAAAATTTAGGAAAATGCGCAATAATATTCAACAAAATATGTATGAGGATATGAGGAGATTTAAGGAGTCCGAAAAAATATTTGTAAAGTCAGATAAGTCGGGCAATTTATATGAGATAGAAAAGGAAAAATATAAGCAAATGATATTTAAAGAGGTGGTTAAGAATTATAAGAAAGCACCACCTGATCTCGAAAAAGAGTTAAATAACGAAGCAAAAATGTTGGCGCATAAACTAGGTATTGTTGATAGAGTGGAAAAATACAATACCAAGAATTGTTTCATTACTATAAAAGACCACAAAAGTAATTTCAAGACTAATCCGGAATGTAGGCTCATTAACCCGGCCAAGACACAAATAGGTAGGATTAGTAAAATAATCGTACAAGAAATATGTGAATCACTTAGGCTGGCATTGAACATCAACCAGTGGAGGAGCACTAATGACTGTATTAAGTGGTTTCAGGAGTACGAGAAGGATGATAGGTGCTCCTTTATTAAATATGATATAAAGGATTTTTATCCTTCGATAACAGAAAGGACATTGGATAGAGCGTTAGATTTGGCTAAAGAATATATGATTATATCTTTAGATAAGGTGGAAATAATTAAGCATTGTCGTAAAACATTGTTATACTATGAAGATAGTGTATGGATAAAAAAAGGGGAGGGTGGAAATTTTGACGTTTCAATTGGAGCATATGATGGTGCAAAAATTTGTGAGCTTGTCGGGTGTGTATTATTGTATAGTATTAATAAGATTATGGACCCTAGTAGCCATGGGCTTAACATGATGACGGACTGATTATAGTGGATAAAAGTACACCGAAGAAATGTGATGGGATTAGAAAAAAATTGTATAAGCTGTTTGAGGACTTTGGATTTAGATTAGATGTAACAACAGACCTAAAAATAACTGATTATCTTGATGTTACTTTAAACTTATATAGTGGAACCGTATCTCCATTTAGAAAAAGGAACCAGGATCTGCGTTATGTAAACAAGGGATCTAATCACCCAATACAGGTGTTTAAACATGTACCTAAGGGAATAGAGCATAGATTATCAAATAACTCCTCCAACAGGGAAATTTTTGAACGAACTAAGCAGGAATATGAGGAGGCTTTAAAGAATGACGGATATAGGGTCAATTTAGAATATAGAAATAGGGATAGAATTGGAACACAAGGAAGGAGAAATAGACCTAGTAAAATTTTATGGTTTAATCCCCCTTACAACATTGAAGTAGTTAATAACTTGGGAAAGGAGTTCTTCAAGATATTAAAAAGAAACTTCCCTAGTGGGAGCCAATTACCTAAGATATTTAATAAGAATTGTATTAAATTAAGTTACAGTTGCATGCCAAACATTAATGGAATAATAAATAGGAGTAATATAGCTAAATTAGGTACAAAGAAACATAAGGAGATTGATAAATGCAACTGTAGGGATAAGGTTAGGTGTCCCCTCGAAGGCAAATGTAAGCAGGAATGTGTAGTGTATAAAGTAGAAGTATATAGTGATTCGAATAATAAGAGAAATAAAAAGATATAATTTGGGTCGACCCAAGGGGATTTTAAAACTAGGTACTATAACCATAGAACAAGTTTCTCGCACGAGAAGTATAGGTATAGCACTGCTTTATCTAGTTATGTGTGGGAACTTAAGGAAAAACAAGGAGTAGATCCTATAATGAAATGGGAAGTAATAAAGAAATGCCGCAAATATAGGGCAGGTAATAGAGCTTGTAATCTTTGTATGGAGGAAAAATTGGTAATAGCAAATTGTAAAAGTAAGAATATGTTAAATAAAAGATCGGAGGTCTTAAATAGTTGTAGACACAAAAGGGCTTGGTTACTATATAATTAGGAATAGGTTATAGAGAATTTTTTTTTAATTTTAAATAAAAATATGGTATCTTTCATTTAGTTATTTAGTTATATTTTTTTTTAATGCAAATTCTAGGCTAGGTGGGGTTTTTGGTGAATAAAGGAAAGCGATTTCTCCTTAGAATTTAGTCGAAAGTAAACTTCCTGATGATCCGTTAAGGTGAAACTTTAGTAGAAGATTTTCGACTCGCGATTTAAGTAAATTCTATAATTGGCTCCATTATATTGTGTTGAGCACTTTAGTAATTGTAGCATTGCAGCATTCACGGAGGGTTTTTTGGTTTTCTTTTGACCACTGACTGCGTACCCCTTGATTTTTTTCAAGGAGTCGGACGAGGTTGGCCTTTTCTTTCTTTTTTCCCCAAAAAACTTTTTTTCTTTTTCCCCTGGGCGGTGATTCGAGATACTTTTATCTCTTGTTTCTGGCAAGGGTTTTTTTTTTCTGGTACCGTGAATACTGGTAGATATTAGATTAGTAAATATATATATATGTATGTATATATATATATATATATACGAGGATCATGAAATAAGTTTCCTGACTTTTTTCTTATGGGCACTTTTATTGATAGTACACACGTGAAACTCAAGTCCCCTTCGAAGTAATCTCCTCCAGCTATAATGCACTTATTGTACCGTTCCAACAACTTCTGGAAGGCCCCATAGAAACCTTCTTGTGTGAGCGTATCAATTGCCTTCGTCACTGCCTCTTTCATCTCCTCAATTGTCTCGTAACGACAGCCTCTGAGCTGAGGGAATAACCAAAAGTCACAGGGAGCAAGGTCTGGACTTTAGACAGGCTGAGGAACTGTCTTGATTCCCATCTTCGTCAAATAGTCTGTGAGATGTGGACTGGTGGAAATGCCACTGACCCGATTTGAAGAGTGCTGGCCTCTTCCGACGGAATCTCTTCCTGAACTCCCTTAAAAACTCAACATAGTAACCCTAACCCTAACTTTAACCCTTTGGCTAATCAACTCTGGTGTATTGACTTCCTTACTCTTCCAACATCTCTCATTATTTCTCACGGACTCCCTGTCTTCCTTGAATCTCTTATACCACTCAAAAACTGATGCTCGATTCATGCAAGATGGTCGAAAAGCAGTCTGAAGCTTTCCATTAGCTACTGTGGCATTTTTTCCAAGTTTAAAACACTATTTTATTGCATATCGTTCTTCTAAAGTGTCCTTACGTCCAGATTGCATTTTTGAAATTCACCAGCTGTGAGAATCAGGTTTTAGTTGGGTGTATTCCAATTGCTGCTGTAGCTGTTCATTTGAACCTGAAATCATAAAAATTAATCTGTCATCTCATAAGATGTATACCAATAATATACTGAATTTTCAAGAGTCTACGACAATTTTAAATGCCTGTACAAAAAAAGTCTCTCTCTCTCTATATATATATAAACCGACCCATTTGCCTAATGATTAGTGTTCGCTGATGGCCCGTGACCGTAGGGTTCAATCCCTGGTCGAGTCATACTAAAAACTCAAAAAATGGTACTTGATGCCTCCTTGTTTAACATTCAGCATTATAAGGTACGGATCAAGGCTTAGTGGAGCAATCCAGGGAAAGGAGTAGCGCCCTCCCAACTCGATGTAGTAGCTTTTGAAAGGGAGCCTTCGGGTTGCCTTCAGCTACGCTCGTCCAACTTATATATATATATATATATACATATATATATATATATATATATATATATATATGGATGAGCTCTAATATATATATATATATATACTCTGATGTTCGTAAGACACTTGTATCCAGACATTTTAATTCATCAGTCTAAAGTGCACAAAATGTATATGTACTTAAGTATTGAAACATATGAACATACGTTTGCACACACACACACACACACACACACACAGATATATTTATTTACTGATATTTCGTCATACCCGTATGTAAGGATGAAGTCATATCGTAAAAGTTACTATGCGCGTGCACGCAGACGCGTATGCGCATTCACACACACACACACACACACACACACACACACACACACACACACACACACACACACACAGACAGACATATGAATGTACATGTACAAATGCATATTTCTTCATTTACGTATTCACAATGGAAGTAGACCTGGGTTAGGACTGGAAAAAAATCAGAAATTGCGGTCCCAATTCAATAGAATTGAAATTGAATTAGATTATAGTTGAAATTTTGCGTCTTGCCGCCTCTGGTGTGTAAAGAGATGTGTATGTACGTTTATACTTAGTTATAAATATAGGCAGGAAAACAAGAAAGCACTGTTGGACATGTAGTTGAGGTCATACACATATATTTTCTTAAACATTCACATGTATGAACAAGAAAGTAGATATCTGGGCATACTGAAGCACTTACAAACGTGCTTGCTTTTTAAAAAATTACCTGCGTGCACTGAAAAAAATATGCACAGACAGACATAGAAATGTTTTCCTAAATGTAAACACACACATATGTCCTCATAGACTAAATTGCTAAATAATATTTCAGTATACACACAAACGTATACAGGAATCGAGACAGAAGTGTATACATCGAGTACACGTGCACAATGCTTTTAGATTCACTTAAGTGAAGCTACCCCAGGGCTACACTTGTCGCTACTAGGTGAAGCTTTCCAACTTGTTTAAAAGCATTTGGAAGAGGGATAGTATTGAGATGAAGCGAAGTCTACCCTTGTTTTATCTCTAAGAAAAAAGCAAATAAATTAGAAAACACGCACGTGAGCACAAATCTACTCACTATAAGAATAGGATATGAGAAATAACGTTAGATATAGATCATACAAGTATAATATATATATATATATATATATATATATATATATATATATACAAACACACACGCTTATATATATATATATATATATATATATATATATATATATATATATATATATATATATATATATATATTTTGCATAACAAGATAAAGAAGAAAACGAACAAAAGTTGAAAGATCGTTGAAGGAGAAAGAGATTGGAATATGGAAGAGGAGATAGAGAGTAAAAAAAAAGAAGTAGAAAGAAGAATGAATGAATTGAGAAAGGAAGAGAGTAGAGAAAAGAGGAGAGTAAAAAGGGAAACGCAAAGGGGAAAGAATATATTGGAGGTGAAAGGGAGTAAAAGAAGTAAAAGGTAAAGGGAAGTAGAGAGGGATATTATTGAAAAGAGAGAAGAAAATAGTAGAAATTAATGGAAGTAAAGACAGAACAGAACAGAGAGAGATAGGAGATGAAACGAGAGTATAGAGTGGAAAGGGAGGTAAGGAGGAAAGAAAAGCCAGGGAACATATGCAAACAGACCTTGAGAAACTAGAAGAAAATAAATCGAGCAGAAACGTTTTTTAAATAGAAAAATTAATTAAAAAAGAAAAAGAAAGTTGGGAAAATAAAACCAAAGAACAGTTTGGAAAATGGAAAGGTAGAAAAGTGGTTGGTTGTTCATGCAATTCAAGGAAAAGTTTGTGATTGGATTGTCTGTCATAGAAAGAAGGGAAGAATGTAAATGATTTCCTTCTGAGTTTTTTTACAATGACACAGAGAAAGAATGAAACAGATGAATAAAGGAAATATATATAAAGAATAGGAGAAAATCATGAAAGAAAGATAAGAAAAAAATCAATATGAGAAAGCAAAGAAAAATTCAAAGTTATGATGTAAAGAATATGATTAAGAAAGGAGGTAAATGTGAATAGATTAAAAAGATGGGTGATGACTGAAAGCAGACGTCCAGGGAAATGGTCGATTGGACATCGAATTAGAAAAAAGATGAAAAAGTAAAGCAAAAATTAATTCACTTGGGATTCATAAGATTTTGTAAAATAATCAACACTTATGTAAAATGGGATGTAAACTCAGAAATTATCCGATTATATTTTCCGATGTAAAATTTAAGACGAAAAGCAATAAGACATTTTTTGTATTGGCTGTCTTTTGTTTTAAAATAAATTATCTACTGCTAATAAAGATGTGAGCAATGGAACGTTTTAAGTTTTGTTTTGCAAAACAAACAAACAAACAAACAAACAAACAAACAAATAATGTAAGATTTTTTATTACAATGAATATACATGAATAAATGAAGTAGCTGTCTAAAGACTGATTGATTAATTTTATCGAAAAGTCAATTTGTCTAGGGTTATTTTATGCCTTGAGAATAAGGAACCGACTTCATTGTATGATCATATTTACATTTTTTGGGTATTTGTTTCTAAAGAGATGTTTTTTACACTGTCCACTCGAATACAAAGAATTTTTTAATGGATCTATTTGAGCCATTGATGGGACCCAACAAGTACTAACACTCCAAGTCAGGGTTGACTTGGAAGTAATGGCAACAAATGCGTACTCCACACATCCTAGATCTCCAGAACTGGAGCCTTACAAGATGCAATTTGGTTTAATACCAATGACAACCCTTTTTATTGAATAGACACAAAAACTCTTACTAATTATTTATATAGATAATATATTTGGAAAGAAATATCCAAACACACACACACGGTTTATTGCAAATGAAATAGTGATAAAATGAACACACTTTAAAGCTTATTTCATTGAAATCAAAACTCAGACATTAAAAAGAAGCCTTTCAATTAAATATACAAAAATAAGGTTAAGAAATCAAACAAATGACCAGTCTTCTGGGGCTGTAGGATACGCTGACTGCACCTTTGCAGAGAGATAAGACCCCTTCTTCCTCAACGAGGCCACCTGTTGGTCGTCACCCGTAATGGTGAGATCCTGATAATTGAGCAGTGCGTGTCGCGACAGCCGAAGTGGTCGTGTGATCAGCAACACTCCACTTTAGTCCTTTACGGGCGGTCGGAGCGGCCTGATTCAATCAATCAGCTGCTCATGTCAAACCCTTGTACCTCTATGATTGTTCCGACCGTATTCTTTAAATTGTTCTTGAAGTAAACTTTCATCTAACCCTAATTTATTTTAAGATAACTTGATGGTGGTAGCTGAAGGTCAATCCTAGTATTTGGGGAATGCGGAGTACCACTTCGTTACCATTACTCTCAAGTCTACTCTGACCCCGAGTGATAGAAGCTGTTTGCCCCCCCCATCTATTCGTCAAATAGAACTGTTCAATCATTCACTAAGGATTATTATTATTCATTTATTTATTTGAAACCATACAGCTGTATGCAAATTGTTACTTATAGATTGGAATACTTGGTAAATAGAATGACTAATGTTAAATAGCAATACTTGAAACCATTTAAATGTGTGCCAACGAATGAGTTCAAACTCGTTTAAAAATAGTTACCGACAAACTATTGTCTTACAAATCATATATAAGATAGAATTGGGCATTATATAACCCGCAAGGGTTGATATCAAAAATCGTACAGGGCTATCTTATAGTAGTGAAAACAAACAAAATTCAAACAACGAATGAAATATTATTATATCCTGGCATTTATGAACAGATATAAACAAAATTATAAGAGAGGCCAAAGTGTGTACAGTCTTTTTATTCTATATAACTGACAAAGATTTCTTAATGACGGCAATCGATTCTCATAGTCTTTGACGAAACCCGAAAGTCACAAATTAAAAGTTCTTCAAAGATCGATTGCTTTTCAAAGACTCGACAACCATTACTCAGATCTTTTAAATAGTTCTTATTTAGTAAAGATTTTAAAAATTTATTTCATGGGTCGAATACAATACTGACACTTTCATAAATAAGAGACGAAAATCGTAATTAATCAGAAGTTGGTTTTGTCCTATTCTGTGAATATACTTAAAAGAGATTTTACTGGTTTATGTATACGTTCGTTGGTGCGGTTACAAAGGAAAAACGCTACCCCTAAAAAAATACCCAGAAATATCCGAAATAACTGACTTTTAATCATAAAACTCTGTCAAATCAGATAAAACTGAGCTTACTAGAATTATGAAGGTCGTCTTTTATTGTAAACAGCAATAATAACAACGTGGATGTATAAAAATATGATCTGCTTTTTTTCTTCTTTTATTACGCGAAATGTACGTATGGATAGAGTGAGAGAAATAGTTGCAGATAGCCGATATGCATAAACACAGGGGCGACAATGTTGTATTCTGCATTTCTGCTTCGTTCTACTTTAGCAAGAGTGTCACCTCAAGGCATTAAACCATCTTTGTTTCTCCTCGCTTCTCGACATTCGCCTGTCTCGTACAGGGCTATCTTATAGTAGTGAAACATCTTAGCTTGTATTCGCTTCTCGATATTCGCCTGTCTCGTACAGGGCATCTTAAGGCACTGAATCATCTTAGCTTGTATTCGCTTCTCGTACTGCTCAGGCGTTTCTCTAACTTTCAATCCTGTGCAGACTGGCAGAAGGCCAGAGCCTAGAGTGGCATAACGTCTAGTAGTTTCGTTCTCTCTGTGTCGAAGTCTTACCTGGCTTATATAATTTTCTGAACGCCCACGCAATCATCGCGATCACATCTCGTAATTACGCGTAGTACGTGGACACGCCTCCTGTTAGCGTGCCATCAACACAACTAATGCAGCACTTCCGTTGAGGAAATACGTTGTCTTTACTTTAGAAAACAGGTGCATATCTCGTTATGACACCTACGTAACATACACATCTTTTAGTTAATATCAAACACTCTGAGATGAATAGAAACATATTTTAAACAGTACTTTCTTTGAAGTGGTCGATAATACAGAAAAGTAAAATCTGAATTAATTTCTAAACCGAAAAGAAATGACAAATATTGGACAAAAATTTTACAGATTGTTTGTTTTCTTCATCAGTGAAAATAATAACAATAACATTTAGATGAATGATAAATGATTTAGCAAACATTTGAAAAAAGTTTGTCACTTTGAGATACGAAACTTACCAATGATTAATATCGATAATATATCTGGAAAGAAACACACACACACACACACACACACACACATATATATATATATATATATAATTCGTAGCAAATGAAATTGTCATACAATTTACACCCTTAAGCTTACTTTATTGAAATACTAATCAAAAGTCGTTGTCATTAAAAAGAGATCCTACAGTGAAAATACACGAAAATTAGTTTATCTCTAATATCATCATCATCATCATCATCAAGTCGTGCTGACTGCACGGATTCTTTATACTCTCTCGTTATCCGTATTCATTGGCCATCGCTCTTGGTAAACTCTATAAATGGCATCCCGTATCTGTAAGGTTTTGCTGGTTTGCCAACAATGGTGTGTGTCCATAAGTAAGAGTCCATTGGAGAACTTTGATAATGATTTCGTCTTTACTTCTCCAGCAATGTCTTGCTCGTCTTACTTGGATGGCTTGTGAGATGTGAGTTAAAGAGGCCGCTTCCAGTATTTATTTAAAACAGCACCTAGCATGAAATGCACAAAGAAAAAGGTTGAGATTTTGTAATAGCGTTTGTTAAACTTTTCCAATTCAACCTCAATCCTCTGCTCTAACAACTGGGCTGTAAATCTGATAGGAACGTCATTTTTTTATATAATAGAGACAGAATTCATAAAGTAAAAATGATTACCATTTCAAATGCACTTAACCAATTGAATTTCAGTTACTGTGCATGTGACAATCTCAATTTTCCGCCTGGATCTTTGTCAATTTTCTTTTTTTTGTTTTCAGCTTTTGATTCTTTTTCAGTTTTGTTAATTGTTATTTCGTTCTTGTAACTGAACAAACGATCAAAGAGGAGAAAGAAAATCTAAATAAATAAATACAATGGGGTTACCAAAGTGAAATTTCGGAATTGTTTTTTTTTTTTTATTTTAAGTCACTGTAACAATGCACATTCGGATTGAGTTAAAAATCATTGCATTTATAAATATATAAAGTATGTGTATGTATGTATGTATGTATGTGTGCATGTATGAGTATGTATGTGCATGTGCGTGTATGAGTAAATCTGCATGCGTGAATGTTTAATTGTTTATATGATTCTTAGAATTGTATTGATTAAAAATAAAGGCCATAAATTCTCAGCCGCATTGGATCACTTCAGTTGCTTTCAGAAAAAGAAAAATTCACATTTATAAATATGGAAGAGAAAAAATCTGCATTTATTCATCCCCTCCACCTCGAACCGGATTCGAGACGAGTTAAGTTCTTAAGCAGGGTACAACTGGTTTGAATTCAGTGTATCCATTACCACGACGATCACCTGGAAGAGAAAATATATACCTCATAGTCAAATTACAGTATAAAAATTAGAAAGAATAACGAAAACGTCCGACGAGGAAGGTTTTTTAGTATACTTAGATATTTTCTTAAATCAGGTTCAAATTTGTGTTCATCATCATCATCATAATCATCATCAGCAGCAGCAGCAACAGCAGTAGCAACCTATCGCAAAGCCAACAAAATACGATCCCTTATTAATTCTGGTAGAGAAGTCAAATAGCCCTGATCTTCAAAATAACATCTTGGTTTAAGGAAAATAGTATTTCTGTATTTCTTCAGCGGAAATCTGCGAAAAAAAAAAAAAAACAACATGTAGATTTGAAATCACTTAATGATGTTTTGCAGTTGAGAGTCGGAAATGAAATGTGTATTTATTATCTATTATTATGGCATTATAAAACAAAATTGATCTTAAAATTGTATCATTGGAAATTAGCACTAAAAGTTGGTTCTTTAAAAAGACCGGAACGCATACACTCACCCACGCACAGACACAATACAAATATATATATATATATATATATATATTATATATATATATATATATATATATTGCGTGTGTGTGTGTGTGTGTGTGTGTGTGAACGTATATATGTATGTACATTGTATTATATGGAAATTTTAGGCGTTTAGGTTGTCTTGGCTGCACAGTAGCATTGAGCACTTTCTTCTTCTGCACTTTACTTATTTGGACTACATCTTTTATCATTCAGAATTAGAATCAATTGAAAGATATTGTAGAATTCAATTAAAACTCTTAAGTTACTTCCTCATAGTTTTTGAAAAATAACTAATTTGTTTTAAAGCAGAAAGTATTTCCTATATATATATATATATATATATATATATATATATATATATATATATATATATATATATATATATATATATATAACTATCAATTCTACCTTTCCAAAATTTTCATTTATTTTCTTCCCTTCTTTTATCTTTTCTTTATTTTATTTTGTAATTTGGAAAGAATTATCACGAGAAGTGTTACTGAGAAAACATTAAAAATTTTATAATAATTAAAAGTATCGAAGAAATCTATTTTAAATCAATAATCTGGTGACTTTCTTGCGCTAATTAGACTAAAAAAAGAAATAAGTTGAAAAATCCCAGTCTTTGCTGTTAGAAAAAACTGAGAGATTCAATAATATCTTGGTATTTTATGTTATGTATATCAACATTTTGGAGTCTTTAAAGTTTTGATTATTTTTTTTTTTTTTTTTTATCTGACCAATGTTTTTTTTTTCGTAGCCTTTTTTCAATAATTTTTATATTCGTAAATTCGTTTTTAGATTGGACAAGATGTTTCCCTCACGTATTTAAAAAAATTAAAATCCAGGATTTGGATAGCATAATCGCCATACACAGATTTGATGAGTGTATTGTTACTTTTATCATTGATTAATTCTTATTAATAATTTTCGAAGTTTGTAACTGTTCTGATTCGAAGGTTGTTAAATTTTTTTTCCAATGATGTTTGTGGTTAAACTATTGAGTAAAATAACATATTTATAATAATAAAAAAAGATATTGTTTGAAATTTTTGGAAAACATTTACGTTTGTGAATTATTATAGCTTTTATTTTAAAACAATGTATGTTGAAATTGTGTAAATGAGTTTTCTAAATAATCGATTTCATCATTTAAAAATTTGGGTCGCAAATTCTGAGAGCTTTAAGGTAAAAAATCTATGATTATTCCTCACTTTATTTTGGTGTTATGATATGAATAAAAATGTATATAGTCATTTTTATTAATGGATTTATGATGAACTTTAATTCTAGTTTGTTGTTAGTATTTATCCGTTAATATCCAAGAAATATGTTGTTAGTTTCTAGTTCGTAAGTACTAGAAATAGTAAGTTGAATTTTGTTTAGTTTATCCGTAAATTTTGTTAAGTCATTATTCCGTCGATATGTAAGTAGTACATTGTCTATATAACGGAAATAGTTAGGATATTTGGCTATAATACATTTAAAAAGACCAGATCCAAGTTATTCAACGAATAGGCATTTGTGGACCCCCATAAGAGGTAAACTCATGAGTAAACTAACTTTTTCTTTTTGAAAATATTTCCAACATAATGTGAAAACTTTTTAGATTTTATTAACAAGTTTAAGGTAATGTAATTCTGGTTTTCTTGAAGTGGTTTTCTTAACGTTTAATACATTTTTTACAGGAATATTTGTAAATAATGATTTTATATCGAGATTGGTAAAAGATTTGTTTCCATGTTTATATTATTCATTTTGTTGGATAAATCACCGAAATTTTTTATGTAAAAATTGCTAAATCGTACGAGGGGTTAATATTTTAGCAAAATATTTTGAGATGTTATTGGTGGCAGGAGAAAATTTGCCACATACACTGATATGTAATACCTTTTCTCTAGTATTGAGCACTTCAGGTAGCCGACAACGTAAAAAAAAAAAAAAAAAAAAAATAATAATAATATTATACGTAAAAAAATTCCTTCTCTTACACCGAGAATGACGATGGTTCTGGGGTAAGACGTCCGACTGTCATTAAGTCAGCCAGGTTTCGATCCCAGCTTGAAGTATCTCGCCGGTTTGAAAAGTTGTGATATAACGGAACAGTCTGTTTGTGGATGACAAGATTATATATATATATATTCATATATGCTCTATCGCTGATATAGAGTACGATTTATTTATAGATATAGCAAACTATTTTATTAAATATATATATATATATATTATATATATATATATATATATATATATATATATTTAATAAAATAGTTTGCTATATCTATAAATAAATCGTTTATTTATAGATATAGCAAACTATTTATTAAATATATATATATATATATATATATATATATATATATATATATATATTATATATATTTATTTATAGATATATATATATATATATATTTATTTAAAGATATAGCAAACTATTTTATTAAATATATATATATATATATATATATATATATATATATATATATATTAATAAAATAGTTTGCTATATCTATAAATAAATCGTTTATTTATAGATATAGCAAACTATTTTATTAAATATATATATATATATATATATATTATATATATATATATATATTTATTTATAGATATATATATATATATTTATTTATTTAAAGATATAGCAAACTATTTTATTAAATATATATATATATATATATATATATATATATATATATATATATTTAATAAAATAGTTTGCTATATCTATAAATAAATCGTACTCTATATCAGCGATAGAGCATATATGAATTATGCTATATGCTCTATCGCTGATATAGAGTACGATTTATTTATAGATATAGCAACTATTTTATTAATATATATATATATATATATATATATATTATATATTATATATATATATATATATATATATCGCTGATATATATTATATATCTATAAATAAATCGTACTCTATATCAGCGATAGAGCATATATGAATTAGGAAAGCGTTGACTCGGTGTCAAAGCAAGTTTTCCCTGTACACACGCGTTCAGATATCAAAAATACCCAAGGGAGACAATATTAGTATCACATATATTTCTGTTTATAATAAAAATTACAATTTTCATTAAAAAAGGTCTGGATTTTACAAAAATTTACATTTGTTAATTATTAAAACAATTATTATCTAGTGTCCATTAGTAATAATAAAGATAATAATTAGATTCATGAGATATTTTCTATATTGGTTGGAATTTCTAATAAAATTTCAGCTGGTTTTTATCTTAATTTTAGAAAATTGTCCAGGTCAAAAGTGCCGTAAGGGTAATTCAAAGCCAAACTTTTTTTACTTGATTTTTCCGATGCAGCTATCACTAAGAACGAGAAAAGTTCTGTTAAACGGGCCAAAGCCTGGTCTGTTTACCAAAACTTCATGCACTTTTAATCTGGACAAAATTTAAATGCTCTTAGCATTTCACAGAAATTTCATAAAATCAAATGACGAGGTTTGATTGACTTAAAAATTATTTACACAAACTGGTCCTTACGAAATACCCTGTTTATAAATAATTAATCTAATTGATACTAAATAAGCACTGGAAATGTGATTGAAATGAAGATAATCGATGATTTTTTACAGGTTTTTAAAATCGAGGTGTTTTTGCCAAGATTTTTCTCCTTCAGACTATTTGGCTTTGTTTACTTTGTTGAAAACATTAGAACGTTATTACGTTGCAATGTTTTATACACGTTAAGCAACTAATATTTTGGTATTAAAATAATCTTTAAATAATACATGCGGACACTGGATGCCGTCAAGAGTTCTTACCAAGATCGATGACCGATAGAGACGGATAGATAGATAGATAGATAGTCAAAGAAACCTGTGCTGTCAGCACGCCTTGATGATGATGATGATGATGATGATGATGATGAAATGATGTCGTTTATTTCTAATTTTTGTCCAAATTAATTTCAGTATTCAGTTAAAAATGTTTCTGATTTCGTAGACAATAAATTTGCTCTGAAGGTGGTAAATTCGTTTTATTCCAGTTTGGCACTTAATTTCGTGAAAGAGGCAGTTTCGACCAACACTGAATAATCAATCGGCTGCCTCAAATAAATCTGAGTTTGGTTGATATCGGTAAAGATAATTCGGCTGGAAAGAACAGCATAAAAATAGCAGGATCCAAAGACTTAGAATGTATCATTTTCTTTCTTAAAGAACACAAGAAATAAGGTTTTGGCGGCTACATTCATTTTTTTTCCCTCTTCAGCTTTAGGCCATTTCGGATTTGGCTATTTATTTCTATGAAATTAATGGACGCAAGACAGGTTTACAAATTCGTCTGTTTGTATTAAACATGGTAATTTTATTCATTGGGTTCGAGTAAGGAAACCTGGTGCGACATCATTTTCAAATTTTTAAATTAATTTTGCATGCAAAAAATAAAGTAATTAGAATAAAATAAAAATATCAAAAAATGTAAAATTAAGTGCAAAATAAATTTCAAAGTTACTCTTTTGTCCATTTAGTTTAGAAAAAAAATTCTAGTTTTAAAAATTTTCAAAATGACAAAATTTAATCTCAACATTTTATCCATCTCCGTCTTTTATTCGCTTGTTTTTGCTTTTTTTATTACCATATATTGCCATATCATGTGACTTTCTGAGATTTAAATTTCAGGCTAATATTAGAGGGTCACATCATAAGCGAAATACAAACTTGGCTTCGCATTGGGCAACTATATACACGCACTAAGTTTAAATCTCGTATATCGTGTGACTCCTCCCCTGATAATAGGCATAGTTTGTATCTTACGCATGGTGTGAAATCCCGGATATCAAGTAAAAACTTAGGTCTCAAAAAGTCGCATATACAATATTTACTTTTATTGATTTAATATATCTTTTCTTTGCTAGATACTTTTGTTTTGTTTTTGATACATGAGTTTCTGGATGATCAGATGAAATAGAAGAGACAAAACTTTCCGTTGAGCTAAGAAGAAATAAATAATTACCCCACCATTTTATGTTTTTATCAAAAGACTGATAAACCTGAGGTAGAAAAACTAATTGCCGTTAATTTGACGTGTCGCAGAATATTTCTGAATATAACAAGTGAAAGAATAATTTTCCCATGGTATCGAAAGAAATATAAATCACACACACACACACACACGGATAGATATATAGATCGATAGTACGATAGGAAAAATGAAAAAATTTTGTTAAAAAAATTAGAATTTTATGATACTTTTGAAATATGATTTATGAAATAAAAGTCTGTTTTCTTTATGTCTAATTTCTTTTTATTACAAACTAAAAATGTTTAAGCTTCTGCACAAATTATAAGGTGAAAATTATTTGTGAACACACGCACGCACACACAGAGAGACAGACACATACGTTTGCGTGCGTGTGTGTGTGTGTGTGTAGGTGTGAATCCGAATCAATGGGGTAATTATCCATTGGTAATGTTTAAACGTTTAAGTACATATTGTGTATAAGTTGAATTATCATATATATATATATATATATATATATATATATATATATATATATCATCATATCGCGCTGGTAGCACGGATATCCCTGACCCTCTCTCGCCACTCCTTCCTATCGTTCATCGCCCTAGGTAGGTCTTCAGGACAACATCCCGTATCCTCACATAGCTGCTGAATGTATGTTCGTGCTGGTCGTCCTGCTTTTGCATGGCCATGTGTGGGGGTCCATAAGAGTACATCACTTATGAGTTCGTCCCTGCTTCTCCGGCAGTGTCCTGCATGTCTGGCTCGTCTAACTTGAATAGTTTTCGTGACAGGTGGCAGGTGGCCGTACAGTTGGTGTCTTGTGGGGTGTTGCCGCCAGGACTTGTTTAAGATTGCACGTAGCATTCTTGTGTAATTGCCGTCTAGCTTCTTCTCCAGCCGTTTTGTTAGCGTCCATGTAGTGCAGCCATATAGCAGTATCGATGTGACCGCTGCCTGGAAGAAACTGCGTTTCATTTTATCGGTTCGGTCTGATTTCCAAATAATCGATAACCTATTGATTGCTGTCCATGCTTTCGTTAACCTCGCTTCGATGTCCTTTTCGGTTGATTCGACGCTGCTTCCTAGGTACGTGAATTTGTCTACTAGTTTAAGAGGGATTCCTTCTAGAGTGGAGATGTCCCCCGTTTGGTTATAGCACATATATTCTGTTTTGTGTGCATTAACATGGAGGCCTATGTTTGCTGCTGCTCGTTCCAGACTATGCAGTAGTGTTTCGGCTTGGTCAGGTGTATTTGCCAGTATCGCTATGTCATCGGCGTAGTCGGCGTCGGTAATTGTTGTTGCGAGGTACCTTCTGCTTCTTTTCTTCGTCAATTCGAAGCCATTCTCTTTGATTTTGTCAATCGATGTTCTAAGTACGTAGTCTAGACAAATGATAAAGAGGTACGGAGCCAGCGTGTCCCCTTGTAATACTCCTGCTACAATGTCGAAGTATTCTGTGTCTCCATCTGGTGATCGTACTTTTACTTTAGTGTTTCTATAGAGAATCGTTATTGCCGCTACGGTTTCTTTAGGTATGTCGTATGCTAGTAGGATTTGTTCCATCTTTCCTCTGTGAATGGAATCGAAAGCCTTGGTAAAGTTAACAAAAATTAATGTCGCTTGTAGGTTTTTTGCCCGTACACCTTCAAGGATTCTACGGATGGTTAATATTTGTGAGGTTGTGGATCTATTTCTTCGGAAGCCATTTTGGTTTTTTCTAAGTATGTTGTCGATTTTGGGTTCTATGCGGTTTCGTAGTAGGGTATTGTAGATTTTGGCTGCTATGGATGTAATGTTATGCCTCGGTAGTTTTTGGCTAATCCGAGGTTCCCCTTTTTAGGGAAGGGGAGTATGCATCCTTTCATCCATCTATCTATCGGATTTTGATTGTATACTGCGTTGCAGTGTCGGAGCAGTATGTCGTCGAATTGTCTGGTCTTCCATACTTCCGGGGGAATTTCGTCCAGCCCTGCAGCTTTCCTATTTTTAATTATATATATATATATATATATATATATATATATATATATATATATATATATATATAATTAAGATTAAAATTTTGCTTTCAAAATGATCATTTGAAAGAATGAGTTTGATTTTTTGTGTGCTATTTCAACCCAATATCGTTATGACAGTGCATTTATAGAAGTTATGTAATGATTAATACCAAATAAATAAGGGAAATAACTCTATTGTCAGTATTTAGCTAATATATCTTTCTCTTAAAATCTTAATGATTGGGGTAACTGAGAAAAAAGATTCTAAACTATTATCAAGTCGCAAATTTGATTGGAAATTAAATCAATTTAACGGAATTGCACTAGAATTGAGTTTGAAGCTGAGTATTAGCTTTTTCTTTGCGAGAAATTTACTTGGATTTTACGTGGAAACATGGAATTTTTTTGTTCAGTGATTTCATTAAATTCTCATTTGTTACATCAAATCTTACAAAGGGCAGAAATTGATTCATTTGACATAAATTAATTTTATTCCTTTATCTGTAAGATAATCAGTTTTAGAATGTGGGTAACTTTTTTGTTGCAATTAAGGAAAATCCGTCGCTCATATTTTTCAGAGAATCTGTTTTTAAAAGAATTTTTACTTGTAGTATATATTTTGCACATGAAATTAAATTCTTTATTAATATATATTTGTATAAATTGTCTTTTATTCAAACTACTTTTGCTCCAATTTGTATCTGTGAATAAAAAGTAATAAATATTGTTTTCATAGATTTATTCAATGTGTTGTTAGAATTTCACGAATTATTCCGTGCATAAGAAAACTACTTTGTCGTTCATTAGGAAGAATCATAAATTTCGGTGTAAGTAAAGATAATGTCTTTTGATTTAAATTTGTTGTGGTTCTAAGTTTTAACCAATGTAAGAATTAACCAATGACAATTGAATACTTTCTATAACTGTGTGAAGAGTAACCATTCCAAGAGTTCTTTCTTTTTTATTTTAACCGTTCTACTTTATAATTCCCTTCTAAGCTGTAGAATTGGTCGAAACGTTACACTTGAGCGATAAACTTAAATACCCATCCATAATAAAAGTAAAACGATTCCTGAATATTGAGTGTGAAATACACGAAATGCTCCAAAGACTTACAAACAAATACCTCTTGTTTATTTTACAATCTCTGTTATCTGTTATAAGTTTACACTGAAAGATTACAAACGGTAATTGCTACAATAAAAGACAAATCCTCAAAATAATAAAAGATTTACCGATTATATTTAGTATCTGATATTTCTAATGAAAAATGGTAATTTCTCAAAGCTGTAACCGTGTTAGTACTACTATATGTTTGCACCTTTCGGGATTTATCGAAACGCCTTGAGAATTCAGTGGAATATATGGAATCCCTCCAACAAGATAGACTAGTCTAAAGACTGTTTAAACATCCTGTCCGTTAACTGATACGACAAAGGTTCCTTTAGTCTTGTATGTCGAGGCTGCCTGACATGCGTGCCAGAGAAGCTCAGCATTTGTATCTTGTGGCTGAGACTAACATCCACCTCGAGCCTCATGCTTTAACCCTCTCCAGAGGGGTTAGGTTTCATCGCCTGGGGCCTGAGGCGCATTTTTTAGGTGAATGCTGACGGAACCTGAGGCATTTTGGGGAATGCCAGGTATGCCTGGACGCGACGGCCCAACGCTCGGACCCACCTTAGAAAGCCTCTCGTACTTTTGGTGGGGTGCTTGACGAATAGCAATAAAGTTCCTTACTTTAGTCTTGTCAGTCGAAGCCGCCTGACAAGCGTGCTGGGAAGCCTAGCACGCGTGCTACTTGGCTAAGACCGACTCTTCCATGGGCTTCAGGCGGTTGTTCCCCCAAGCTCTCACCTGTTTCAACAGGGCTTGGTTTATCGCCAGGCGCCTGAGGAGCCCCTTTTTAGAGGAATGCCGACGGAGCTCAAGGTATTTTTGGAGCTATCGGACGTTTCTGGGATACAGCCCTGCACTTGGCTTCCACATTAAAAGGCCTTGTGCCACACTTTGACATGGTGGTATGCCGATGAAAAAACTAAGGCTATTTACATTAGTCGGCCTACCAAACTGTGTACCGTATTTTCTCCGGAATACACAATGCCTATTGACCTTACTTATTTCCTGATACAACATTTGGCGACGAAGATTTGCATGTTAAGCGCAGCAAACATCTAGCAACGAAGGACTCGAATATTAGAAAATTTTCAGCGAAATACCAACATTTGAGATTTTTTAAATACACATAATTCCAAGATTGCTTAAAAGATCGACCTAGTTAAAAACTACATATAATTTGAAATGTTCTGTAATTCTTGTTTGCAAAAAAAAAAAAAAGGCAATAACAATTTTCGAACTATTTAGTCTTGAATAAAAAGCTGTGCAAATTCTTTTTCACAGGATTTTCAGTAATAAAATTCAATTGGTGAATTTAAGTTCAATCCGGAATAGGAAGAAACATTTTCGCCGTTAATGAAGAGGTTTTTCAAAAAGATGGTCGGACGAAAAGAAAATAATTCTGTTGCTCGGGAAATTCAGTCAAAGCAAACACGAAAAAGAGGCTAACTACATACTTCTGAGAAATCCTGGAGAGATATCGTTTGAGGAGATTCTCTTAATTCTGAGAAAATATTTGTGGAAAAAAGTTCTCTATTCATCTCAATGCTTAAACCTGACAAAAAGGAAGGGGTGGGGGGATGATTACTCTACTTTTGCTGGGATTGCTAATGGAGAGTGTGATAGGTTCAAATTAAAAGAATTTACCCCGATATGTTTAAAGATTTGATTTTTGTTCAAGAACTGACGGTGCCGGAAGATGGTGAAATTAGAATCAGAATTTTGTCTCTATTCAAACAAAATCCTAAAATCAACCTGCAATTTGTCGCAGAAGAAGGCGAACGAATAGAAAATCTTCGACACGACATGGCGAAGACTGAAGAACGCAGCGTGTCAAAAATAAATGCTGTTAAACAAAAACAGCATAAAGAAAAAAATGCCCGTAAGATAAATCCTTGTTATGGCTGTGGACGGATTCATTATTATATGAAAATGTCCATTTAGAAGGAAAAGATGCCTTAATTGTGACTAAAATGATCACAATCACGACAGAAAGCCAAAAAATAAAAAGGGAACAAAAATGAAAAATACAGAAATAAAAATGAAAAGAAAGTTTGTAAAAGTAGAGAGTAAAAATAAAGAGCTTAAAGTTCAATTGGATATGAAAAAACTTGGAAGAAAATTGGCTGACCAACCCTTTTAAAGACAGAAAAAAAGGCACATGGCATTGCAGGAAATAAACTTAAATTTGTTTGTTAATGTTATACAAATATATCAATTATGGGAAAAAACTTTAAAATTAAAAGGATTCGTTTGGAATCGAACTCAGAACCTGTTCGGTATGGATTGGATTGAGTCATTCGACATTTTGAACCAACTAATTCATTCATTTTTCTACCGTGTCAGTTTTAAATCTAAAGCGCGGAAAATTAAAAAAAAGAATTAACGATAAAATTTCCTAATTTTTTTTCTGACGGTTTTGGAAGGTGAAAAAAGCTAAAGCGAAATTCAAAATTAACGATAATGTGACGCCTCCATTTCGGCCAAAAAGAAAGGTACCTTTTGCAGCCAAAGCCTCCATAAGCAAAAATTTAGATCGCTTAGAACAAATAGGCATATTGACCAAAACGGACTATAATGAGCGGGCAAGTCCAACCGTTTATGTGAAAAAGAAAAATAATGAAATTAAGGCCCGTGCAGATTTTTCTACGGGATTGAAAGATTGTTTGGAAACATACAATTACCCTCTGCCAAGTCCGGAAGACATATTTGCGAAATTAAGTGGTGGCAAAGTATTTTTAAAACTGTCATCGGGGAATGTACGAAGTGTTTAATTATAAACTACATATAAATCTGTATAGATTTAACAGACTGCCATTCGGAATAAAGATGGCATCAAGCATTTTTCAGCAACTCATGGATTCGTTGATTTCGCAATAGCCTACCTTGACGACAACTTAATTAAGAGTGGAAGCCGAGGACAACGTGCCGAACATGTCAAAGAAGTTTTTTGAAAAAATAAAGTAATATAGCTTGAAAATGAGTTTGGATAAACGTGAATTTTGAAAAATCTAAAATTAAGTATTTGGAACAGATTATTGAAGCAAAAGACAGAAAGCCAGACCCATCGAAGTCGAGTGCTATAAAGAACATGCCTGCCCCAACAAATGAGTCAACTCTAAAAGCATTCCTGGGACTAACAAACTACAACAGTAATTTTATCCCAGCTATGCATGTATTAAGAGCTCATTTAAACAAATTATTGAAAAAAGATTCGAAATGGAACCGGAGTACCCAATTCCAGAGCGTTTTTGAAGAAAGGAAAAAGATATTAACGTCAGACTTGAGTCTGACACATTAAGATCAAAAGAAGGATATTGTTGCAAGTGACGGTAGCAATTTGGATTTAGAAGTCGTAATATTGTACAAAGAAAGCAAATACCAAGTAAAATTGATTGCGCATGTGTCGAGAAACTTATTGCCAGCTGAAAAAGGGTACAGCCAAATCATAAAAGAAGCTCTAGGTTTTTGCAGTAAAAATCTTCATAGATTCATTAATGGAAAAAACTTTACGCTTCAAACGGACCACCGACCGTTACTGTCTATTTTTGGTTCCAAAAAAGAGATTCCTTCACATACTGCAAATTGACTTCAAAGGTGAGAACAATACAGCTAGATTATAATTTTAAGATGGAGTTCCTCCCGCATAAAGTAACAAAGTCATCACCAGTGAAATTTACCTCTTGGTCAAAGTCGGCCAGACCTTGGTCAAGACTGCACATAAATTTTGCTGGTTCAATGAAGGGACAATATTATCTAATTGTGGTTGACAATTTCTTGAAATGGCCGGAGATTATGACATATAGAAACCCTATGGGCAGTGTTACAATTAGATTTTTGCATGAAATCTTCGCTAGATTTGGTATTCCTGATATAACTGTGTCGGATAATGGGACACAATTCACGGCAAAAGAGTTCAAATATTTTTGTAAAGCCTTTTTGATTGTACATATCGCTACCGCACTATTTCATCTGCGATCTAATAGATAGGCAGAAAAATACGTTGACACTTTCAAGCGATCACTAAAATGTCGGATGGAAACGAATTCGTTGACGATACCCTACAATTTTTAAGGATATATCGTCTGACACCAAACCCAAGTTGTAGTTCAGGATCGTCACCAACAGAGTTAATGTTCACGAGAAAATTAAAATCTGAGTTCGATAAACTGTTGTCAAAGGAAAATAATTAATAAAGAAAAAAAAATGCAAAATCCTATATACCAGGAGAAAACATTTTCTGGCAAGCTGGTGTCATTGATAAATGTATCGGGAGATTAATCTATACAATTAAAGAACCGAAAAAGACTATAAAGAGACATCATCAGACCAAGAAAAGGTAGACGTACCAAACTGTACCATATTCTCTCCAGAATAGAATACTTCTTATTTTATATGAGTGTCGACCCTACTTATTTCACGACACAACAGAGAAAAAGCTAAAATGGGAATTACGCAGTGATGTTGCATATTGGAAGCTGCATCTTACAAAACAGCAACTGTATGGCCACTTACCTCTCATCTCAAAATCCATGCAAATGATACGAGCAAGACATGTTAGGGTTGCTGGAGTTGTAAAGTCGAACTCATGAACAACGTTTTGCTGTGGATTCCTACACATTATTGACACACCAATGTTTGCCGATCACCAACAACTTACATTCATCAGCTCTGAGTGGTCACTGGATGCCTTTGAAGGAATTACCAGGAGTGATGACCTACTGAGACGGGAAAGAGAGAGAGAGAGAGAGAGAGAGAGAGAGAGAGAGAGAGAGAGAGAGAGTGAATTTGTGCTCTTGGTATTCCTTGTTTATTATTGATCTGTAAAAAATATCACGCGATTTTATTGGGTAACGTTTTTAATTCAAGTGACACTTACGAGATCGATTGATTTAAATATTTCGCTTTTGGTCAGAATTGTTATTTTATTTTACTTTTACACGTTGAAGAATTACCTATAAAACGAATTTGGTATGTTTAATTAAATATATAATTTTAGTATGTCAAATAAGTCGTTTGTTTTTCTCCTTTGAAGTTTGGAAATTTAAATTCTGTAAATTTTGTTAAGTCTTGTAGCAACATGCCTTCACGCTGATTATTCTTTATTGTCAGAAAGCCCCTCTCGATGAGATCATCTTTTTCCACGCGGAAGATATTTTACAGTGAAACATTCCGTTGGATCTTATAACAAACTACTTCCATTCCAAATTGTTTATCTATCAGTAGAGAACAAAAAAACTAACTCTTTCCAATTATCAATATTGATCATTTGAGATTTATCTAAAGTTTTATTCAAACCACTTTTTCTACGTTGAGAAAAACGTAGTTCGTTTTCTTTTATATCAGGAAAAGATTACTTGAAATGATCACGGTGTAATGAATTTAATTGAGTTCTGCTTTATTTTAACGCTGGGTAATTTAAAACTATGTTTAGATTAACAGAAGTAGAATGAAATCAATTTTAAATTACTTCTTGGGGTAAATTGAAGACGATTTTAGATAAAAATATTAATTCATTTAGATCTGGGTTTTGGTGAATATGATTTAAATCTATTCCCTATATCTATTAAGATAAAATAAATAACGTGTATAAAATGGCAATGATTTTAATACTTCCAGAGTAAAAACTAATAAGCGATTTGTTTAAAACGTGCACTAGGAAGACCAACACCGAAAACACCATCAATACATCGCATCTTTGATTACTCTCAAATATATAAGAAGAGTTGTTGCACGAATTCAAAAGATCTTATAATATTTTCATAATAGTTTTACCAATGAGGGTTACGGCGAATCTGATCAAAAGACATATCTCTCATATTTAGTAAAAGGATGTGATTAAAGGATAATCATATATTCAACAAAAATAGTTTTTCCCAAGAGTGTTGGCTGGCGTAGTCAAAGGGATGTATCTTCTATATTCCATAAAATGGTCTAATTAAAGGTAGATACGTGACCAAGTAAGTATATTCACGAATCAGATTTCTAGTTAAATGTTATACTGATGTAGTTGAGACATAGAATGTATATGGAAAGTAATTAGTATACATTTCAAAAAAGGAAGGACGTATTCATCTTTGGAAGAAACATTCTAAGTGCAGGGCATTTGATCTCCCCTTTTCGAGCAACCAGCGTATTAGGAGTGAGAAGCGATACAAACACGTCGTTTCCAGTGATCAGACAATTTGTAAGAAGAAAATCCCTTTTCTTTGATTTATTTTTTCTATTTGTATTCTCTCTGACTAAAGCGATAACGTTCACTTAGACAGCAGAAAATTGGGTAATATTCATCTACTTCTTTCCAATAGACTAGATCACTGGTGTATTTTTCTTACAAAGGACGTCATGAAACTTTAAAAAAAAAGTCTATTACACTGGCATTTTACTTATCTCTGGGTACACATACATAATGGAAGTAAAAACTATATCGTTTTTTTTTCTTTTATCAGATTGATTTCTTATTATTTCGGTCAAATCTAAATTCAACCCTCAATTCGAAGACATCAAAACACCTGAACAAGAGGTAGCTTGAAAGATGGGTGGTACTTATTCAGGGTCAGATACTTACTCTCATCCCCAAATAGTATCTTCCGAGGGAGAAGTAAAAAACACTCTCTCAACTGTTCTCAAGGCCAAAAAAGCTAACTAGTATAAACGATGCCAACAACAGCAAAGTAATAAATTTGGTGATTGTTCTGGATGTGACTTTATTCTAACGCATTTGATGCTGTGACTTGAATGCATGTATAGGAATTTGAAATTTGCCGAAAAAGTGGTTTAAGGAAAGAGCACTATGAACTCTGAAACTCTAAATGCATTCAATATTAGACAGGTTCCGAAAAAATAGAATAAAAAAGAAGCCAGAAAATGTACGCAGAGAGAGTTCTGAAAGTCGCTGCATTTGTATTCAGTGACAACCTTTCAGGCCAAACCGAGATACAACTATTGGTGAATGCTTTTTTGTAAGGGTCTTATGAACACGTATCAAGTAAAGAATGATGTAGCATTTTTGATGCGATAAGGCGGGAAAAGAGAAGAGGTTGTCATTTTAGACAACCCAAGTTACGATCTGCAACAACGAAAACAGTCCGAAATGGAATAGAGTCAATACTGTGAGGAAGAAACCAATAGAAAAAGTTAGTGCTTCTATTATCAAAAGATGTCGATATTTTCTTCACTGGTGATGACCCTTTCCAGAAATGTTTCATTGGTCTGTCTAGTTAATAAAATCGAATAGATTTTGACTTTTTGATTTACTTGAGAATAGGCCAGATAATGTGGTCTCTATTGCCAAATTTTGACATTCCTGAAATGAAAGAGGAAAGATCAGAATTCTACATGCGTAACCATATCTTATAAAACTATATAACGTGTTTGGGTTTTTGCAAAATTATCGACCCGACCTATTATTGGGTCCTAGAATACGTTGACTGTATCCCTAGTAGATGGGTTAACCCCCACCTCCCATAAAGGGGTGTCATGATTAGGAAAGTAAAGCTGACCGAAGAAGATTCATCATCATCATCATCATCATCAAGGCATGCCAATTCCCTTAAATCTCTATTGGCATTCGTCCCTATCGACCATCGCTCTTGGTAAGTCTTCTAGACGGCATACAGTGTCTGCATAGAGCTGATGAATGCAAGTTTTTGATGGTCGGCAAATACTGGTGGGTCCATTTGTTGGAGTCCATAAGAAAAACGTAGCTTATGAGTCCATCCTTTTATCTCCAACAGTGTCTAGCATGTCTTGTTCATCTTACATGCTTTCTGAAATGAGAAGTGGTTATGATGCTGCTGTTTTGTAGGGTGCTGCTTCCAGGATTTATTTAAAATAGCACGCAGGATGATTGAATGGTTTCCATCAAGCTTTTTTCCTGGCGTTTCGTAAAAGCCCAAGTGGTGCAACCATACAGTTATACTGACCCGGCTACAGCTTCGAAGGTTTTCCGTTTTATTTTATCAGAGATCAGTTTTCCATATGGTTGAAAAAATCTTAATAGCAGTATTTGCTTTATCCATGATTATGTTAACATCTCTATCAATTGATGAGATATTGCTGATAAGGTATATGAAGTATTAATTTCAGGGGATTGTCATTCAGTGAGGATTAAAATACACGAGTTCACGTAGAGAATAACACCTTTTGCTGTCTGTTCCAGACTATGCAACAGAGATTCTTCTTGAGAAGTTGTATTTGGAAGAAGTGCTAGATCATCTGTGTCGTCTGCATCCGTAATAATGTTTGCTAAAAAGACAAGGAGCAGACGATATCTTGTCTTTTTTTTAATGAGAAACCATTTTCTTTCATTTGGTCAATTGGCATTCGTAGAACATAATCTTGTTTGGTTATAAATTGAAATGGTGCCAATATATCTTTTTGCAAAATTCTAGAGATAATCTCAAATAAACCAGTCTAACAACCAAGTGAGCGAAGCATTTTTTGCAGATATCTATCAGAAGTAAACTAAAAGAATAATTAATCCAGACAAGTAAAATTTTGGATTAGACTGAAATGACAAACTATAGTTTAGCAATTGTGTGCCTCGTTCATGGTTCACGTGCAAGCGAATCATTGCCTGGGAATTTGAGTTTAAGTGAGATTCTCGTTCCCCAATGTTACCTGCATCGGTTAAATAAGGTCTAAAAAGTCCGGCTTTGGGTTACCCTTAGGGTGGTTTTAACCTGGACTAATTATATAATCTCTGAATCACCAACAAATGACGGATCAACTAAATAAGTAACTGAATAGCTTATAACATGTTACAAGGGTTGATATAGATAAATTTAATATCTCAGATCACTTAACAGAATATCGACATCGACTGAACTTTTAAGACTGCAGAAGAGACACACTGCAGAAGAGACACACTCATCTAAACGGCAAATTAAACTCGTGATTTACCCAAGTGACAGATCGGATGACTCTATCAGGCCAAAAATATTATCAGGCCAAAAAATTAAGAAAGCAGACCTAAAAGAAAAATAAATGTTCAAGTTTTACAAAAATTTTCATTTTCGGATGTTAATCTACGTGATTAATTTCAAAAATGAATTAAGTGCATTGAGAAGGAAGGAGGTTGTTTAAAAATGAAGATTTGCAACGTGAAATAAATTCTATTTTCATTCCTAATGACTGATTGATTTAACGGCATATCAACTCGTCTTGGGTTATTTTATGCCAAGAGATTAGGGAATCACATAAATTGCACATTTATATTTACATTTTTGTGTTTAGTAGTTTCTCGAGAGATTATTGCACAGTTATATGATATTTAGCATTCTTATCTAATACAAATAATTTGCATATACTGTTTTGATATTAAGTATTCCTATCCTATACAAATAATTTGCTCACTGTAGTATGGTTTCAAATATTCTTATCCAATGCTAATAATTAATCCAGAATTATTTGGTTTCAAGTTCTACTTTCTAATTAATAACGATAATTGATTTGCCTACAACTTCAAGAAATCAATAATAATCTTGAGTAAACAATTATGGCTTTCAGTAATAATTCTTAATAGAAATGATTTACAGTTATATGGTATCAAGTATTCTTATCTAATATCAATAATTTTCAAACAGTTCTATTTCATCCATAGATGGGGCCTTAACAGGTACTACAACTCTAGATAAGATATAATATTGGAGTAAGGGTAATGAAAGGTTATTCCACCCTCCCCAGATCTCCTGAACTGGAGTCTCATCATCATATTAAGTTTAGTATAATACCCAGGTACCCTTTTTTTTGAGAGGTGTCATCTCACTTTAGAAGTTAGTCAGTGTATTCTATGCCCCTCTGACAAAGCAATACTTTCACTGTTAGGCTATGGACTTATTGATAGAGCTACGTATGCTGAAAATAACAAGATATAACTGACAATAACAAGTTAATCGATCGACAAAATTAAACGTTTCGAGAAAATAAAAAAAATCGAATCTCAGCTTACTTTCTGCTTATCGTTATGTTTATTTAAGATCTTAGTCTGATACTTATAAGAAACGATAGGACAAAGTAAATGTGTAGCTGAGTAAATAAATGCTAGAAACATTCAAAACGTTTCTTGCCACCCAAGTCGTTCTTTGCAAAGTTGTAATGTTACCCTCTCTTAAAAAAAGCAAAAAAAACAAACAAAACAAACAAACAAACAAACAAAAAACAAACCCCCAAAAAACAGAGAATGTACAAGATGTTACAGAGACGGCTGCTTGGATAGTTGCAAGTAAAAGAATGTAACAAATGCTGCCTACCAAATGCCTAGCATGAGCAATAAACCCGGACGGCTGCCAACCGTATATGTTGGCTAAAAAATGGACGGGATACAGAAAGAAGTACAAAATCTGTATTATTAATTGTGAAGAATTTGTTTATCCGTCATCTGTAGACGTGGCCAAAAAGTTTGATGGAGAAGAAGCAAATTTGGACTCAGAGGAAGTTTTTATCGCGAAAAGTTGTTTCTCATGGGGAAAGCAGTAATTTTTATGAAAAGGATATTACTAATTATGAAAATATAATTTGCGGAAAGCCACGTTGCTGCAAGATGTAACTAATCATATCGAATTCAAATTTACAAAATTAGAAATAAAATAGTAAGGAATTGTCTTATTTGAATAATTATTCACCGTTAACTAATTATTATTAAACAGGTTTATATTTTATTTCATATTTCATCTGAAATTTTCTTCAAGTTAGAAACGTTAAATTATGACAACATCAATGCTTAGTTTGCTGTAATAATTCAACCAAAAATATCTAAATCAATTTGTAAATCTCTTTTCTGTTATCTTTCCGCGTAACAATTACTATTTGTCAGAGTGTCAAGTCACGTTGAAAGCACCTGTTCCTCTCAGATCATCGAAATTAAGCAGCAATCAGTCTGTTCTGTTTTGAGAGAGCAGTTAGGAAGAGAAGGTTCAGTAAACAAGCTGAGGTCTGTCGGCCAGACTTAGCAAAGTTTAGTAAAATAACAATTAGCTATTGAAACCGGTCATAAAATAATCACCTACAATCCAAATCCTAACCTCTTATTCGACATAGACAATACTTAAGCTTCTGCTTAGATACATGTTAAATTCATAAATGATCATTATTATCATCACCATCATTATCAAGGTGTGCCGATAGAACGGGTTCCTTTGATGCTCTTGATAAGACCTCTAGACGGAATTTACATAGAAAAGATGAATGTAAGTTTTGGCTTGGCGGCCAACCCTGATGTGTCCATGTGCGGAAGTCCACAGAAAAACGTCGCGTATGAGTTGGTTCTTACTTCAGCAGTGTCTAGTATGTTTTGTTTGTCTTATTTGAATGATTTGTGAAATGGGACATAAGCTGCGGTTTTTTTTATGGTGTTGCTTCCAGGATTTGTTCAAAATAACACGCAATACCCTTATGTAGTTTCCATCTAGCTTTTTTCAAACGTTTCGTTAGAGTCGAAGTGGTGTAACCATACAATAGCACTGACACAGGTACATCTTAGAAGAATTTAGCTAGTGTTTAAATATACGTTAGACTGATACAAATTGACGTTAATGTTAATATAAAAACAAATAAGCATAACATATTCGAGTTATAATAAAAATGAAAAAACTATTATCTTCAGACGAATCTTTGATTTTTTATTTGACCAAAAGGGGCATGCATTCCCTTATCTGACCTTGCTACTCTTGAGTTATAATTTGTGTAACACCGACTATTCTGTATCGTTACGAGTTATTATATTTTTCATTCTTTCGACGAGCGAAATTTCCATATCTGCCTTTTCACTCTTCTCATTACCGGTATAATAAACTCATTTTGTTTTGAAAATAGTTTATCACATTTAGAATAACATGCTAATCCTCGTTTAAATGGATAAGATGATGATTACCTAAAAACAGAAAGTTGTGAGAGTTGCATGTTAGGTAGGGATTATTTATTTATTTCATTGGAAGGTAATCATTATGATATATTATACTGTTGCAGTGGTGGACCAAGCAAATTCTATCAGCTTATTTTATGAAAATTAACCGAATTAAAAACTAGAAAAGAGGACAATAGAATTATTTTATAAGAGGCAAAGTAAGAAAAATCATTTAGAAAAGAAAGAACGAAAGAAACTAATTCGTTAAAGGCATAAATGGGGGATAAATAAGAATATGTACTTGAATTTTAGTCAGTAATGTTATCCGTTCAGCAGCAGCAGCAGCAGCAGCAGCGAATGTCCATCAAAGTTATTTTTTTCTTTCTTTACTTTTAATCTTGTAAACTCTTAATCATATTAAAATGTTACGCCGATTACGTTTTCCAATTTATTTGGAAAATCGGATAGAAGAATCTAACTTAGAGGAGTAGGAATAATGTTAACTGTCGAGGGCGAGGTAGTCGACAGGATGCGTTTTTGATAATGCTTCAAAGGAAAATATGGTATTAAATTGATTGAAGATTTTTTGCTCATTACATTGTTTGTTTTTAACGGGCTATTTTCCTTTTTTTTATTCGACTTTTGATCATTCACTTCTCTTTCTCTTTTCCGTTATGAAGTTTTGTATTGCCTTATTTTCAATTTGCCTTATATACCTCTTTATTCTTCTCGGTCTTCTCTGACTTTATCATTCATTTAATTCTCAACATTTCTTATTCTTGTACATCACCCCCCCCCATTTCTTACTCCTCAAGTGTATTCATCCAAAATATAATTTCATTCTTATTTCTTGTGATCATCATCATCATCATCATCATCATCATCACCACCACCACCACCACCACCACCACTACCTCCATGCTCAATTTATATTCCACTGCAATGAAAAGTCGATATAATTAGTGCAGACGGCAGGCATTACTATTTAGAATTATAAATTAGTTCAACATAGATACAAAATTTATAGATTTATGTACAGACATGTGTGAGGTCTCCCCTCCTCTTTCTCTGTGTGTGTGTGTGTGTGTGTGCTTATATTAACAAAATAATTAGGAACAATTTGTCTTTCCTCAATAGATGGCCAGATAATTCCAAGTATAACTATCTAATTTGATATGATACTTATTGGAATAAGGAAGAGATTTTAACATAAAACGTTTTTCTCATAACGAGCGGTACTCATCGAAAGGGCTTCTCTAGCAATAAAGAATAATCAGCCGAAATTCATGTTTATTGTAAGACTTAAGTACTCTTATAAATTTCAAATTTGCAGAATTTGAAATAAAATAAAAAAAACATATTTCTCTAACTAAAAGACTTATTCACATTATATATATATATATATATATATATATATATATATATATATATATATATATATATATATATATATATATATATATATATATATGTGTGTGTGTGTGTGTGTGTGTTAGGATAGCTTAGACTCGGAATCAATGGCACTTGGTGACTGTCAGTTTCTCGCCCATACAATCAACAGATTCAGAACCATTCTGGGTCTGGTGATCTCATATCTTTAAAAGAAAATTGATGAGTTTCGCTTGAATTTTTAAATCTTTGCCGGAATAACTCTCAAATTGTCTGTGATATTAACCAATCGTTTCAAAATTTTGTGGGGAAAAAATTCTTGATTAAATAGAAATCTGCAATGAAATTGTATCTTGTTTACCTACCGGAAGTGATCTTCTGAATTATTTGACAACGATAAACGCTAAATGTGCTATCACAGATGATTATAATCACTACAAAATCCACTACAGTTAAGATATTTATAAAGAAGGAATTGGAAGTAAACGTTTGCTTTCATGAACTAAGAGATGCATCAAACATTGTTTGAAATAATTCCTTTAGTAATGAATTAATCGAAGTGAACATGCTCATCTTATTCTAAACCTAGATTTGATCTATGATAATGTTCAGTAATTTAATATCAAGGACACCCTTGGATTTCTAAAGCTTTGTATCATCGTCCATATCCTCAAAAACTATCACATTTTTTAAACACTAATTTCTTATTTCAAGTCAAATAGAAAACTTTATATATCTCTTGTGCTAACATTTCTGTTTTCTAACTTTCTGAATTAAAAACAGAAATTATCATCTTTTCCTTAAGTAATCTAGTGATGATTTTTTTCCCGTTTTCTCTTTACAGATTCCTTTCAATCTCACATCAACATTTCAATTCACAAGTCACAATTATGACTCAAGAGTTTGTGTTGCGGCCAGAGAGCGGATCGAACGGAGTTTCGGCCGCGACGAAACAAGCTGTTCATTCTTCTGATTGTGAATTAGATTCAGATTTAATTTCATAGTGTCAGTTGTTTGATCGTCCGATAGAAATTCTCCCAAGGCTCTGCTAGAGAATTATAAATTGAACAAACATCGCTGTTTTCGAGCTAAGGACGTTTTCTTTATTTTTTACAGAAAAATCAAATGATAATCGATCAACAACATCTACATTATTGCCTCAATATCTACAGGTTGTTTTCAACATAATGTTTAGCAAACTAATTATCTTTTGTTGGATTGATTTGGTATTGCATTTTGAGTTTTTGTTATTTCATTTCATCTGGTTTTTATCACTGACTCACTTAAAGGCCGCCTTTATTGAATCAGTTTGATGTCGAATCATATTCTATTTATAAAATTTATAATTATTTACAAATAAATAAAGGGAAGAAGAACCAAATTATAAACATCTAAACTTTATATATATTATAACAATCAACGAAAGCAACATCTTAGAACCTTGGATTAATGCTCTTGGAAAAGGTATGGAACTCTTTTCCTCCTGGCTATGCGTTAAATAGATCCCTTTCTGTACTAAAAGGATGTCTTAGACATTAAATAGCCAACGAAGGTTGATATGCCATTAAACAAAGAAACCAAACCTTATATATATATATATATATATATATATATATATATATTGTGACGGCAAATTGACTAAAATCCCCAAAGCGGGACTTTATTTTCGCACGTGTGAAGACGGGGCAGGTTGGCACTTGATCCCCTATATAATAAGTCCTCGTTCAGAGTTTTTCTCTCAGGCATATAAAACTGGCATATTACGTGAGGGATTAATTTAGGGCCAGACTGACCGCTGCTGGCAAGGGGTTCCAAGTTTCACACTATCACACACCCACCAGGCCGCTAAACTTCTTCCCCCTAGACAACAGAAGAATATGGACCTATAGGTTTTAGTCGTAATAATATTATATTGTAGTCGTCGGCAACTCCGGTTTCCCGTGTGATATTTTAGGAATTAATAGGACAATTCTAAGCAAGATAACATAAGGCGAATAGAAGCTGAAAAGGAAATGTGACAACAACAAATTCGTAGTAGAACGGCAAAGAACAACATAGACCACGTGGTAACATAAAAATACATGAATTCCTTTACTACAGTTATATACACTTTCAAAGTGTCAAAACATATAATAATTGGACAGTCCACGAATATAAATGTCTTTTCTTGACTTTTGCTTTTCTTCAAGTTGAGAGAGAGAGAGAGAGAGTGGTATACAAAATTTGGGCATAAAGGAGAAACGTCCCCAAAGTTACTTATCTTATTTTTCGACGGGGTTCCACTGGAGAATCTTTCCTCTTTCACGGGCTAATAGACTTTGTTCTATTTTTTTACACTGGCTTGAAGAACCTGGGGTCCCTCTTGTCTCAGTAATTCTTTTGTCTTCCACCCGGAGTAAAATGGCTATGGTTCGTCTGCCCGCTACGAACCCTGCTCAAAAACTCTTTCTTATTATTTACTTCCGCTGAGGGGAAGGGGTCCCCACTTCCGTTTTTAGGTCCCAGCCAATCATTTGGCTTCTCTCTTCTCCCCTTCCGGTGTCCGGCGACCTGAGGTTACTAAGTACCAACACCTGTTGACACCCCCTCTGTGACCCACATTCTCTCTTAACGGTCACTTGTTTGACGGCTAGATACTGTTAATTCAACGGGAGGATAGTATTAATCTTATTTCTATCGTCTCCGTGGGCTATCACGTGACAATATATATATATATATATATATATATATTTGATGCACCAAAATTTTATTAATATTTGAAATGTAAAAATTAAAAACAACTTGCATTGTTCTCTTTATATTGTTCAATATCCGGGATAGAGCCATGATAAAGTCGAATGCAGACCGATGGTTAAAGTAACGTTTTAAAACTTAGAATCGTTTTAAATCGCATTTATCACAAGCCCTTTAGCATAACTGTTAGTTTATCGAAGTGAAAATCTTCAGAAGATGATCAGTTTTCCCATCATCAGATGCATTTATGCTAAACGGCTTGTGATGTCCGTGATTTTAAACAGTTTTAAAAGTTTATATCATGTCCACTGGTCTTCGGTTATTTTAAGCCAGGAGATTAGGAATCGTGTTCATTGTACATTAATATTTTATATGTTTTTCTGAAGTTGTTTTTTGATAGTTTTTTTGAACATGAGCGAATGCGAATAATTTTTAAACAGTTCTATTTGACCCATAGAGAGGTCACTAACAGGTACTACCACTCCGGGTCAGAGTGGAACTGGGAGTAATGGCAATGAAAGGGTATTTCAAATTCTCCATAACTCCACAATTTGCGTCTTATCATCAGATTTAGTAGTGTCATACTCAGGACACCCCTATTTTGGTGGGGTGTCTTATCTCTCTGTAGGGGGACACAGCGTATTCTAAACCCCACCGACAGGGCTGACATTTTTGTGGGGAATAGGATTGCTATTCTGACTTGAGAAGAAAATAGCGTGAAAAGTTTGGCTATTCCATGTTTGCTTCATCAACTTGTATTAACTGGGTTGTCTAATTAAGGTTGTATATTATTAATTAGGGTTGTCTCATTTTATGTGGAACTATGTTAACTATTGTCACCAATTATAAGATTTTTATTCTTCTGTTGTTAATCAATATTGAAAAGTGTATTGCTCAGCTTATTCGAACGTCTTGATGCATTGATTTGACGTTGGTGTTATTAGCTGTTTAATATACTTGTAGTCAATGTTTTTGTTGCTTGCTGTGATGACGATATGAACGTATAATGCGTGTGGGAGAATAGTATTATATTACTGCAATGAATTGATAGCTTGAAGGCTCTATACTGCGGATAAAAGTTAAGAAAGAAAAATACATAAATAAAAACGATAATTACAGTCAGTACAATATCGAGTTTATTCCCTGCATGAGATGATATGAGCGCATTAAGAAGACTTTTGGCGGGAATAACATTCTAAAGTGCATAGCAGTGACTGTAGACTGTAAAATCAGATGAAGTGATGTGGCGGGAATGAAATAACTACATAGTTGAGAATGTTGAACAGTTTTGTATCAGCCGCTGTCTGCATTACTCTCTGAGGAATTGTAAGAAAAAGTTGTTGTAGCCTAATCACATGCAGAATGTGTCATTCATGTGCCAAGCAAATGTTGCTGTCCTACTCTATGAAAAATGAGTGAATTTATATGTGCTGTCATTAATGATATTTCCACTGGTTCACTGGGAATTTAAAAATGAACAAAACAAAACAAAAAACAAAACAAAAAGAAAGCAAACAAACAAACAAAAACAAACAAACAAATAAAACAAAACAAAAAATACAACAAATAAAACAAAAACTGATTGTTCAGAAAATACTAGGGTGAGTCCAAGGTTTTGCAATATTTTGGAACGTGCTAGTTTGTGGGGACGTATATCACGTGATCGAAGCCGTTCAAACTGTGCAAGTTACTCGTTTCGGTTGGTTGTATCGTGGTAGTTGGTGCATTGACACGTTGCGAATTGTTTCACTCCGTGTGTGATTCGAAATCTATACGGATAAATGGAGTCTAATTCGTGAACATAGACTTCACGAGTTCGAACTGGGTGATAAGGCCGCGGAAGAAACAAAAACAACATTTGTTTCGTGAAAGGTGATAGCGTAGTTGATCGGAGTACAGTAACTAGATGGGTCAATGAATTACGCTAGAGTTGCAAGAAATTTAACGATCAGGTAAGGTCTGGTAGGTTTAAAATCGTTGATTCTGAAGCCATAGTGACCAATCCGGTGAGTAGTACTGGAAGAGTATCAAGAAAGATCAATCTCTCGCAGTCCAGTGTGATACGTCACTTTCATAACCTCAACAAAAGCTGACAAGTTGTGCCTTACACAACGAAAATATTTTTAAAAATTTGATTCATTCTAGTAATTTTAAATACTTAGCATAAAATTCTGATTGATTTTGACGACTATACTTTGATTGCTTTAAGGTTTGAACAAAACATATTTGTCATTTTTCTTATTTCTCTCTTTTGTAGTGTGTGCCCCGTTATAGAATGAAAAAGGAGTTAATTTCATATTCAGTTCGCGAATATCAAATGGGGTCACAATGAAATAAATATTAACATGAAATTCAGATTGATGATGCATCTCAACAGATACGATCATTCTGATAATTGAGTTCAATGACAAATTTGGAATTCTTACAACTTCCCCTCAGTTTTCCCAGGAGATTTCTATATCAATAATTCGGAAGACAACGCCGAGCCAATTTCTTGGGATGATAGATATATCTGTCAAAACTTTAAATATTGAAATTTGGTGTTTACTTGGCTGCACATGTCACAGGCAAAGTGACAACCAGTTGTCATTTAAGAATTTTCTAAAATGTAATGGAATATACAGTATTAGACAAAAATGAATTCATAAAAAAAAAAAAACTGAATCATTTTTTGCTATTTCCACAACTTTTAATAAAAACTCAATGGCAAAAAACAAAAAAAAAACCACATGGGAAGTTATTATTATCTTTGATTATTGTTGTCAAGTTTTCCTTTGTTGTATTGAGAGGTCATAATTTTCTTAGGAGAAAATTCTCATGAATACCAAAAAATAAGAAATTTCTGAGAATTATCTTTTCCTTGATTTTGTGATTAGTCTCTTGCTAATAACTTTTCAGTTCAATTCAGAGAACTTTGACAACGATAACCAAGGAAAATAATCACTTACTACGTGTTTATAGCTATTGAAATTTTCTTAAAGTTTGTGGCAATAATAAAAAAAATTGTTCAGTTTTTTCATTGTTTTTGTCCAATACTGTAAAACATCCCTTCAAAATAAAGACAGCATCATTTGAATATCGATTTTAACAACAAAAAAGTTGTCTGAAAAAAAAAAATAAATGAATAGATTAAACAATTTTTTAATTACCTTTGTGTTTCTTTCTTTTAGATAAAATACCGTTAAAAAGAAAATGTTCTTAACATTCGATGATTAATTATTAAAATGGACCAAAAAAGAAAAAAAAAAAATCAAAGATGAAGGATATAAAAACTAACGCTAAAGTGTTAACTAACCAGGGTCTCCGGTGGGGAAATATTGATAAGAGATGCATGCATATTGCATTAAATTCAGGAGGGAAAAAGAGACGAAAAGTGATTCATCCTGTTTTATTTTTCATCATTTTTATAACGATCCAGTCGATGAGGAGTGGCACTTTGCAAACAAAAAAAGCGAAAAAAATAGTCATTGATATTAGAAGATAGCAAGACTAACAAAATTCTAATATCTTACAAGATAATAGCTTTCTTAAAAGAAACACTAGTACAACCAGTAGGTATTAATCTGACTATTCTACCTCCACCCATGGGCACATAGTTGGTCGGACTCAGCTCTTTAACCTTGATATAACAACTTGTCTTAGAGAAGGAAAACTTTGAATTCAATCCATTTGTAGACCTGGAAAGGGATGGGCTCCACCAGGCTATTCATTCCAAAGACATTCTTCATGAGTAGCGCCCCCCCGCTATGACCAAACCAGGTTACGGGATAAAACTAATGCAAGGTTGCTCCTGAAAACGATCGTTATATTTTGCAATGTCTATATAACTTCTCCTTTCAGTGTGAGATGATTGACCACTTAGAAGCATCAGCTGTTTTAAGCAACCTAAAGTCGGTATGCCAGATCATGCAAAGTTTAGTAGATAAAAAGAATAGAAACATTTCCTATTTTACTTTCTTTCAGATATTCGTTGCTGTAACGCTGCATTTGCTATTGGACATATTTCTTTTTTGTGAGGCCGAATAACATAGCAGATATGCATCTCAAAACACAGAATGGGATCGTCTGACAAATTATCTGCAAATATACGATCGATATTGTGTGTAAGAACAGTGCATGTCACAACGTATATCTAATGTAAATAGAAATACAAAAGTTGAACACTATCGAATGTTTCTGCAAGATCACTAACAGTACAAATGGAGGAGCCATATATAGTTGTGAGTTCAAATTAAAACAAATATATTAGATAAAAAGGAGAAAAAAGCAATGACCCCCCCAAAAAAAAACAAGAACAACCAAAAACACACTTGATAACAAGACGGCTGAATATTTTAAAATAGGATTGTAAAAATAGGAAGATGTTAAAGAAGCTGAAGAGAAACCTTTTTTAAAAGCAGATACATACATACATACATACATACATACATACATACATACATACATACATAATATCTTTTAATTAGAACAGTTTCATAGCAATCACCTACCAACATCAATTGCTAGTATCAAGTTGCTTTTCTTTGTTCATTTCTTTCTTTCTTTCTCTCTTTCTTTCTTTTATTCTTTCTTTCTTTCTTTCTTTCTCCTACATCATGCATTTCGCTTTTTTTTTCACCTACTTGACTCTTTATACAACAAAAAGGATTTTATTTCTATCAATGAAAATTACTTTCCCGGTTACAAATACAATAAAATAATTTTAATACCACACGCCACCTATGCAGGCATGCATAAAAGTTGACCGGACAACATGTAGTGACATATAAATTTATGCACACACACACACACACACACACACACACACACACACACACACACACACACACACACACACACACACAGATATTTATATATATGTATATATATATATATATATAATATATAAGAAGTTATATAGAATGAAAGATAAGGCACATTTATTGAATAAAAACTTGAATAAAAAAGTGTCATTTATCATTATCATCATCATCATCATCATCATTAAGTCGTGCTGAAATCTCTGAGTTTCCTGACTGTCTCGCCTTTCATCCCTATCGTCCATCACTTCTAACCAGTTTATTTTTACTGCAAAGAGTTGATGTTGGTTTGTCCTTACAGTTTAGCAAACACTGGTATGTCCATGTGTGGAAGTCCATAAGAGTACGTCACATATTGGTTTGTCCTTACTTCTCGAACAGTGCACTGCACGTCTAGTTCGTCTTACTGGGATAGTTTGTGAGATGGGAGGTAATTGGCTGTATAGCTGCTGTTTTGTGGGTTGCTGCTTCGAGTATTTGTACAAAACTCGTAGTAGTAACTATTGTGTAGTTCCCATCCAGTTTTTTCCCCATTCATTTCAATAAAGTCTTGGTGATGCATCTATGCAGTAGTACCGACATCGTCGGCTTCTTTTATTAGATCTTTTGACGTTCCAAGTACGTCATCTAGGCAGATTACAAACATATATGGAGCTAATTTATTTAAAGTATTTTTTTCTTAAAATCTTTTGTTTAACAAAGTACAAAGAAAGTAATTGAGGGGAATTGTTTGGTAAGTTCAAAAATCAAATGATATGTTATCGCTCAAATTTTACCGATAATAATTAACTTAAATAGCTAAAAATATCGTATTATCATCATTTTAAATACAAATAAGATCTTTCTCCCCAAACATCTTTACAAAAAGTTACTGCCATATAAAACATGCACAGCTGAAACCCGAACTCAATTCTTCATATTCATATATCTCAGGGACCTGTCCCTTTATTACGGCGCATGCAATATGTCTAAAGTTTTCTTCTCTGATAGAATATTACACTATTCTTAAGTAATAGTAACGGTAACAAATAATTCCTAGGTGAGGTATAAGCACCCGATAACACGTATAATAATAACAAAACAAAAGATTCAAAATTAATGAGCTACTCAAAATGAGTGATTTCACTTTCATTACCGACTGTTGCTCCCCTGAAGGGCAACATTGGGGATCTGATCGTCACCGTATGAATGTCAGCTGTTCTAATCTTAGGTACACAAACAATGATCCCATCTATAAAATACAGGATTCTCAAATTACGAATATCTCAGCAGACAAGAAAAAGAAATGGAGCGGGGAAAACAACAAAATATTGCACACGGTTACTTTAAAGGCAACCCACTCAAAGAAGCTACAGAAAACAGATGATAGGAATATGTGATAAAACTGTCACGTTCCGTACGTCAAAAACTTATGGATCAAGTAAGTATAATTCAAAGGAAATAATGGTTCTCAGATCTTGAAATTATGCAAATATGTGGTAAGGTAAATAGTAAGAAAAATGCTCAGCAAAGATAGCTCTTTTCATTTGAAACAGGAAGAGACAAGGAATGCTAATTATGGTGATAAGAAATCATCGTAATTACAACAGCAGAAAACCTATGATAGAAGGGGAAAGATACAAAATGGATTCGATGAAGAAAATTATGACTAAAGAGTAGAACGTGTTATATACAATTAGGAATCAAGAGTGGAAAAGAATCAAATCAGAAGCGGAGAAATGGAATAAATTATAAAGATATATTTATATATCACTGATTATAACCCTCTAATTTATGTTACAGAGAAAATAGTCACTGACAAACTAGGCATTGCAATAAGGAACCCCTAAAGTAACAAAGAAACAAAAGTTGAATGGGAAACGAGACAAGAAGAGCAAATAAGTTACAAGATCAAAAACACTAAGAAAAGAAAATACACTTGGTGTACAGTTCAACAATAACAAAGAAGACTGACAATCAAAGGTACTGGCTAAGAAAGATAGAGTCACAAGATACCGACACAGCATCCAATAATACTTGCAAAATGGAAGATTCCAAAACAATGAAAGTAGACTCTATCAACAAGTAAGCAGAAAAAATATGAAGAAAACTAGCCAGATGGAGCTGAAAACACTTCTGAAGAAAAATGAAATAACGGAGACCAGAATAAAAAGGATGTCAGAATGTTTAATCCACATGAAGAATGAAGTAAAAGGTATGAAAGAGAGATAGGAAGTTGAAATAAATCAAGAAACCTTAAGAAGAACTTTAAAGTAAATATCTAATTGGAAGACATTAGGTCATGACCAGATCAATTACTTTTGGCTCAAGCGATTCATGTCCAATAATAAGAAATGAACACAAGTGCGGAAATGTTTATATAGATTAATTAAATTTCCTATTCCCTAAAAAGTTGTGGACGTCATACAGAACGAAAAGGATGCCGTAAAGGAAGCATTATACCTTTATGAAATTCTTCTGAACGAAATAAAAATAAATAAATAAATAGATGGTCATAGTATGGATAGAAAGGCTTTACAAGTATGGATTGTAAAATGCGAAAACTCTCTAAATGTGTAGTGAACTTCATTCCAAGAACAAGAGAAAAGTGTGGTGTCAAACTTCCTGCAAGAGGACAACAAATGAAAAAATGCAAAGAGACATTTTCCAGGGTTATTCATTATTTTAATATTTCTTATAGTGTTGATAACAGAAAATTATTGAGGAAAACTATCTAGTTGACGTGGAAGATAGTAGCAGTGCCGTGCAAACTTGGTTGTATTCACTTTGTTCAGTTCACAATGAACCACTAGACAGGTATGACATAGACAAATCTTATTGATAATTTAAAATCGTTTATGCTCGCCATATTTCTCGATGAAGATGGTTTATTCTTGCAGGATAACAAAACTTCCATCTTGTTGAGGTTAGATGAAAAAGACAACTGATTTTTAGGTCAGCCATTGGCCCCACATTCAACATATCTTATATTCGATTGAGCATGTATAGAACATGTTGAAGACTTCATTAAATATGTTGCAGTCATATCCAATAAACGTCATTCAGTTATGAACTCAACTCTGGAATATACCTAAATGGATATGCCAACGCAACGACACTAGCGCCTTGTAGACACCCTGCTACGCCAAGCAGCTGCTGTTATTGATGTAAAGCGAGGAATTATATTTTAGGGTAATTCATTTATTTTTATAGGGATTCTTACATCAAATAACCTAGATTTATGATGTCGATATGTGTCGGTATGTGAGGGTAAAACGTTTAGCACCAATTTTCATATGTAAACACATAATATACTCCTTTTTATTGAGGCGTACTTAACGTAACAGTTATCACCGCAAGAAATGGAATCGTCAATCCAAATACAAATCTTCGACAAGGCTGTGTGCGTTTTACTTTAGGCTATTGACCTTGGAATAACATAAATCCATCTTTTCTTCCATAGACTATGCGTAAATAGTCGGGCAAACTAGGTTCTTAAGCCTTGGTATGGTAACCAGTTTAAGAGGAGGAAAAATTCAAACCAGCTTTATTCCACTTGAAAATTGACCTTGTGTCATACCCTGCTCTGATAGAGTGGATGGGTAAATGCATACATAACATACGCAGTTAAATCTTTATTAATGTATATCAATATCTATCGGTTTAATAGATTTAATTCTTTATAAGACAAAAATAATAAACGTATCTTTGACACTTTCCATAAATATCTTGGTTTGCATAAGCAGAAATATAAAATTACCGGTTCCTGTCAAAACTGTAGATTAATTATATGTCGCATAATAAGGAAATGTATTAATATTTAAGATATATTTCCATTTTCCTAAGCGTATTTAGCATAATGTATATAACATTTTCGGTAGGTAAATTTTACTGCAATTGAAAGAGAATATGACTGAACCTAATTAGAAATTAATGATTCTTCGGTTGATATGCGTACATAAAGACACTTACATACATACATGCCCTTTCATAAACATATACAGATCTTTACTCACATATATACAAAGATCAGTCTATATCAATACACAATAATACAAAGCAGAATCATGATAATATTGGTTCACTACAATTTCCTTTATAAAGTTTAATATCAATCTTCATATGCGGAACGTAACATTGTGGGAGAAAGGAATTAGCAATTCGAGTTCAAATCCTGAGAGGCTGTTTCTATTTCATTTCGCGCTAATACCCATTGGGAAAGAGATGAATCCCTCTGTTATATCAGAACTAGTAAGTCAGAATTCGTACCAGCTTTACTCTATTTAAAAATTTTTAAATCTAAAAAAAAAAAAATTCTTTTCTCTCTATTTGGTGATGGTTACCCGAAGAGACTGGCTTCTCATAGGGAATCGCCAGCTGAAATAAATTTATAAGAGCCAAATGACGGTTTGTTAACTTTTTCCAATTATATATATACATATATATATAGGTTGCGGAAGCAAAATATGGAATAATCTTTAAAATGTTTTTTTTGTCTGATTAATCCAATTAAATAAAACACACGATAAATCTAAATTTTCGTAATTAGCTTTTCATTCAAGCACTTTTTCATTAAAATTCAGCTCAATATGTGTGACTAAAAAAAGAAACGACAAAGAATCTATGATTTGCTTAAAGCAAAACCAAGCCAAAAATTTTCTGAAATACTTGGAATTTCTTTATGACCTCCATCAAGCCCAGTCCTTGATACCCTTGATTACGGTCTAAGGGGTGTTTTAGAAAAGAAAATGAATGCAATTTCTAATCCAAGTATTGGTTCGTTTAAGACAACTTTGAGGAGGAACAGAATAAAATGTCTGAATAATTTATTTTGTAAGCATGCAAATCGTTTCGGAGGCGTATTGATACAATAATTGGAAAAAAAAATGTCGGTTATATGGAGTAAATTTTCTGCTTTTTGTCTATCTTCTTATGTTGTATAGCCACATACATATACAAATATAAGCGGAGACATAATCAAACACAATTTACGAACTTCAATGAACGAACGAACACACTTCTTTATAAAAACTATATCTCTCACACTTTATTCTCGAAAGGGTTGATGTCTCTGCGGTGTGTGAGAGATGGGTGGAGAGACATATACTCAGAAAGAGGACTTCTTCTTCCCATGTCTTCTTTCAGGAGCCAGGGGGTGCCAACACTTGCACCTCCTTGCAGGCTCGTTAGAGACGTCTCTGCGTGTCCCTCGCTCGACTGCGATTCTCTGCACTCTCCCAAATCTGACTGCGTGGTTCTCATCACGTGTTCTTCTTTCGGTTACATATCTGTTTGGCCCTAGTGCCCTCATCGTGTTGTCCTGTTTACTAATCACAACGTGACAGCTTGTCAAAGCACACTGGGTCACTAGGAACGAACCGAAAATCCATGGCATATGTTATATAACACTTATTTTGTTGTATATTCTTTTAAGATTAATTTTAATCTTAAAAGAATATACAACATGCCAATCTTTTAATTGTTACTATTTATATATTAAAGGACTAGTGTAAATCTTTCTAAATCTATTAATTACAGCATATTTTATTGGTTCTGACTGTGACCAACTGGGCAGATGGTCAAGGCTGGGCACCGTCAAGCGTATCAAGTTTTATCAGAGATTTGACCAGCAGAGGTGAAATTTCAGTGAGAAAGAGAGAAATATGAAGAGGGGAGGTTCTAAGAAGGAGAAAAGAAAGAGAAGTAAAAATGAGGGATAGAAATATATATGTCGGAGTTGTGGAAGCAGAGGTTTCATGCATATCCCGTGTCATAAAAGATTTTAACTATATTGGAATATCTAAAAGAAAAAAGGAAAAAGAAAATTGTCTAAAAGTATGGAAGTATTGTGGGAGAAGAATGTTTTCGTTTTTACTAAAAATCTTTTTTATCCATTTTCTATTTTGATATCATTTTCATGTAAAATAATATCTACCAAATAGGGTGAAATATGGAAGAAACCAGGTCATTATGTGATGGGTTTAGTTTTGGGAATGGCCTCAGATTCTAAAAGTGTGCGGGATTTTTACAATGTATCGTTTTGATTAAAGTGGCTTGAGAAGAATTGAAAGTGTGTTTGATATCTAGCATGTGGGTGAAAAGGGCATTTCAGTCGTCATTTAATCTAATTAATCGTTTGTGTTCGTAGATTCTTTTTTCTTGATTGCGTTGGGTTTCGCCACAATCCTTGCAACGAATAGAATATATGCTAGCGTGAGAAGTAGATACGTTGTTGGTGTATTTCGAGATGTTAGTGAGAATTTTAATGGTTTGTGAAGTAGTTTGTATAATTGGTATTCTTAATTTGGTTAATTTGTTGTAGAGAGGTTTGTTGTGTGAGTTAGTGGGTAGAGAGATAGGTCTGTGCATAATGGGAAAACAAGAAAAATACTCCCACTATTCCTATCATCTTGTCAGATTTACCAAATCTACCATTTCTGCATATATATATATATATATATATATATATATATATATATATATATATATATATATATATATATATCGTAGGAAATGGACACGATAATTCGAGTTCAATTCACATTACACTAATACCTTCGGGAAAGGTGTGAATCCAATCCTCCCGGCTGCAATGGGTAAATAGTAGAGAAGACTAGGGTTTTAATCTTACTATGCTAACCGGTCTAGGAGAAGCAAACTCTGACTTCAAACTCTACTTAAAAGTTGACCTTTTGTCGCATCCTATTGCGGAGGTTATATATATATATATATATATATACATATATATATATATATATATATATTGTTATGTGTTTTGTTATACTTATAAAGAAAAAGCTCAATATTGATGATAAATCATATCTAAATCAAAGTTTTTATCTAATAAGAGTTGATCTTATGCTCTCATAGGCGAGACACTGATAGTCACCTAGCGTTATAGACTATGTGTCTACGCTGCTAAAAGTTTTTCTCTCTCACTCTCTTTTTTTTTCTCTCTCTCTCTATATATATAAATTAATGAGTGTGTGTGTGTGTATGTGTGTGTGTCAGTTTGTTTGTAATTATTTTACTCTATTTCCTACGTTTTATAGATGTATGTATGTATATATGTGTGTATGTGTGTATGTACGTTCATATCTGTCTAAATAGGCACATAGAAGTAGGACATAAATATGTAATAAGCAAATCCCTCATTTTCTTTTTCTGCATATTTTTTTTAGATCAAAGCTAATTTATTAAGCAGTATTTTGTAACGTTTCTTCATAAATTTCCTTGAAGTTTGTAAATTAAAACTTTGTTCAAATAGTTAACTTTCCACCGATTATTGTTTATTACAGACCCTTTCTCGTTTGAAGATTCTTTTTTTCCTTTTTTTTTTTTCGCATGTAAAAAAAAAGATGTTTACGTTGAAACATTACATTGGGTCCGGTAAGTATTGCATTCTAAACAACATCAAATCATTTGACAGACAGAAAAAAAAAACTCTTCTCAATTATTAACATAGATTTATTCTGCGTATTATCAACTTTATTATTTGCTTTATGTGATATTTCTGATTATTCTTCTCTGCACATCTTTTATCGTTTTTATTTTTTCTTTCTATTAATTCATTCACTATTTCTTTTTATCTATAAAACAATCTGTAGACTTCAGGCGACCAACATTCCTGCTTTCGACAACAACAAAAGCAATGACAATAACTTAAAAAAAATCTTGAACATTTGCCTTCCCTACCTCCCGTCAAAATTTTTATCCAAACATTTTCCCCCTGTTTTCAAAGACATACTTTGCGGAGCCAAGATTTAGAGCCGACGCCACTTGAAGACTGTAACTGTAAATGAATTCCATTAAGTAGCAATTTTTATGGCAACCTGTTTTTTTTTATGCTCAGACAGACTTCACCCTTATGACATTTGCATTCGCGCGCATTGCACGAGTCTCACACATCAGTGAAACATATTCTAAGTATACACATAAGCACTCACATCTGCTAACCTTAGGTAGTTTAGAGTATAAATGAACTAGAACACATTTCTAAATTTGTCTATCACATTGCCATACATATTTTCCATATCTTACCAGACACAAGATACAGTTGTCTAAAAATGTACTGAACTTGGAACTTTGAGCATATAGATTGTGTTAGCAAATTGATATAACTTTAGCTAGATAAACACGAGTTGATTTATTCGTGTAGACATGCAAATACCAACAATTATGAACAAGTAAATATGTATAAGATGCACAGCAATAAGGACTCGTAAGGATGAATGTTTTAGAGGATTTAACATTGGTTTGGGAGACCGGGGTTCATTTCCAGGTCGAGTCATACCAAAGACTCAAAAATGATACTTGATACTTTCTTGCTTAACCCTCAAAATTATAAGGTACGTATCAAGGGTAAATTGGAGCAATCCAGAGAAAGGAGTAGCACCCTCCTCTACACCTTGGTGCAGTAGCAATTGAAAAGGGAACCTTCGGGTCACCCTCGACAACGGTCGGTCGACTTACATATTATGGAGCGTAGACAGAGATGGGCAGATCTACGAAAAAAAAGTACATGGTCATAAAATAAGTAATATTTTCTCTTTTCAAAAATTAAATTTAGTTTATATATATATATATATATATATATATACAAACCCATCGCAACGGACAGGATATGATAAAAGATCAGTTTTAAACCAGAACAAGACTGGTTTGAATTCAGATTTTTCATTCTCCTTGATAAATTGACTCAAGCTAAAGAACCCAGTCTACACTAAAAGTTGGATTAATACCTTTTTCTAAGAAGCAATTGGGTCAAGTGAAAAGCAAATAGTCTCGTTCAGGTTTTGAAATCGGTTCTATTTCCTACTACGATAACCGTTACACCATTCCCTCATCCTTTTAAGATATCAATATGATGATTCAAAATGTAATAGTTTTCTTTTCGATCCCCTAATTGTTCGAGCTGGAATGTGATTTTGTGAACGGACAACAATTTGATCATCGAATTTTAGGTTCTGAGGTAGACAATGAAGAAACAGCAGGAACGTATCGTCAAGAATTAGCGTTGAATAATCAGATTTCACTATACCTGGTAGACATCATATTCCCGGAAAACAATATCAAAATAGAAAACGGATAAAAAGGACATTTTCCTACTCTGTACTACCATACTTTTGAGGATTCTTTTCTTATCATTTTCTCTTTCCCATTTTCGCACCCTTTCCACCTAGACATCACGTTGTAGTCAATGTCTTCGACGAAACAGGATATGCCGAAACTCCTTCCTCCCACCAGATTTACCCCTATTTCTTTCCCGTCTGCTCACTAAAATTATTTCCACTTTAATACAATCAAAAATCTCTAATGAAACCTGATAAATTTGACTCTTAATCCTCTCCTGCTTCACCTTTACCCTCTCCGTCATTTTATCATGTTCATCATTTGTTTATATATTGAAAAACTCAGAAAATGGTTTAGCCTTAAAATGTTCTTAGAATAAAAGAACGAAATATGGCGCCAACTAAACCTGTGTTAAGTGTTTGATTTATCCAACCTTCCACATATTTCTATCATATATATATGTCTATTGAAAATTTCCCTCTTTTGTGTGTGCACACCACAAAACAATTCAAGTTACGAATTTTTAGTGTTCATAATCATAATATTTTTTAGTTTTTATACCCGCACTGCTATAATACCATCAACACTTTTTTACATTTGCTTTTTATTTTATACACACACACACACACACACACACACACATATATATATATATATATATATATGTGTGTGTGTGTGTGTTTGTGTGTGTGTGTGCTGAAAAGTACTTGGTACAACCGAGAAAAGAGTAACCTGGGGTCATGAAACGTAATGCTATTCCACATATTCATCTCGTCATTTTACAGTTCAAATTACTCGGCTTATTGTTTTCTAAATAATTTCAACTTTTAAAAAATTCAAAAATCGTAATTCTGTTCTTAGTTGAGCCGGGAACTTTTTAGAGCACACACACACACATCAGATATATATATATATATATATATATATATATATATATATATATATATATATATATATACATTTATGTGTATGTGAGTAATTAAGCTTTCGTTTTTATTCTGAATTCCAACAGAAACAACCGATTTTACAAACCATTCAAGCATATCAAACAAGAGATTCAGTCATTGAAGCAGATACACCAAGTCGCTCATAAAAATGGACCTTGATTTTATATTGCTTTCTATATAAGTTTGCGTTTGTTAAATTGGCAACTAACCAGCCATCGACCTTGGCACTCCTCCTCGTGAAGGTGTCTAGTCCTGAGGGGTCATTAGCCGTAAAGCGGCTAAAGCGCAACGTTTTGTTTATAATGTTTTCTCCAAGGGATAAGCTATAAAATTGGGCTTCCTAAAACTGCGACGTAAAGCTCAGTAATTTTCATCAGTAGATCTGTGAATATAGACTAATACCCGTCAGACACATTCACAGAGAGAGAGAGAGACAGACAGACAGACAGACAGACTGAGAAACATGTAAGTACATGATAACACAAGCCTACACACACACACACACACACACACACACACACACACACACACACACACACACACACACACACACACACACACACATATATATATATATACAAATGTTTATACAGAGAACGATAAAGAATAGAATTTAGGCGCTTGTAGATTTCATACTACGATGTTTGTCACCTAACAAAACTGTGCTCACAGACAACAGTATTTATCTTTGGAAATAGTTTCATCATGAGTTATCTCTCTAGAGCATCTTTTCATTTGTGCTGCGTTAATTTCGAATATAAACGTGTCTTTAGTGTTTAAACTTATTATTCTTCCTGATTCCTGAAAAATCGACGGAAAAATAAACTGAGAAAAGATATAGACTTCAAAATTCTAAACTTAAAAATCAACCAAACATCAAGACAAAAATAAAAACACAAAACTAAGGAATAAAATGATTTAATGAATGCCATCAAAGAAAACACGTTATTTTGAAATTAAATGTTAGAATCTTAGGTTATTTCCGAGGCCCATTATCATGAAGGCGTGCTGACATCGCAGTTCTTTTGACTTTCCCTTATTATCCCTCCGTATCGGTCATCTCTCTGAGTTAGTCATCTAGACGACATCTAGATACGAAGGTAAAGTCTTTTAAAATGTCGAAAATAACAAATGTGAGTTGTTGCATACTAGTTCTTCTTTTCTATCTTGTATTATCACTTGCTAATCGCTAAGGTTTCCTTTAACCAACCAATAAACCGAGTGTCATATGCAAATTAATTTTTAAAATAACTCTCGAATATTTTGATTAATTTTACCTTGTGCTCCCGGGAATTGATTTTTTTTCCCCGGTTGGCTCTTTTCCTAGACTCCAGTTCATTTCATTGAAATAAAAAATGTTACATATAATCAATATTCAGAATATGAGTCTATTTAAAAATATCGTTTATTATTGATTGGTTAAGTTTTGTAATTTTGTACAACTGCAAATTGTTACACTGAATAAAACTGTTTTCATTCTGTTGGTCGTAAGCACCAAAATAATCCCATGATATAAACAAAGACTGAATGAAGTCTTTTCAATATTTGGTGAGTTTTTAACGTAAAAACCAGATGATCGGGAGGTAGTTACTTTTATGATGTTCATTTCTGATGGATTGTGTTTGTATTTTCTTTTGAAAATGTATTTTTGTAATAATCGAGTTTTTTTTGTCCCTATCCAGAATACTTTTATCTTTTATGAACAGGGAAGAATTCATTCTTCATTTAAACTATCATGTTTTAGTGCTAAGTGTTATCTGTGATTATTGCAGAATGTTCAAAATTTAATATTTGACTTTTTCACTTAACATAAAATATACTGATTAATAAAAGTTTTCTCCGAGAAAAAATATATCCCAAATCACTGGGTGGTAAATGACGAACATTATCATTGCATATTTGTTTGGTAGTAGAATTTAGGAGTTATTTCTCTTGAGACTCTGTGGTGAGTTGAGAAAGAACGAACTCAGTTCCATTACTTTTATTATCAAGTTGCAATTTCGATTGGAAATAGTCTATTGTATTAACGAAAATTTTGCTGCCTTCAGAAATTTTTCTTTGTTTTACGTTCATTTACAAAAATTTGATATCCATAATTTTATGTATGAGCCTTTTACTTAAAACATGCTAATTAATGAAAGTTTTTTTTTAGTGAAAAATCTCGATAAACGTTGTGTAAGTCAGTTTTTCTCGAAGCCTTTTTTAATGACTCAAACTTCAAACAATAATAATGAACTAACAAATAAATGATACTTAGACAACCAGAGGAAAATGAATGAAACCAAATAGAGTAGAGAATAACGGTTTGATTTACCTTCGGTTTTCAAAAGTTAAATTCTATTAAATCAGCAAATTAAATAGGCAACTTTGTGCTGAGCAGTTTTCACAAGTTTATCCAAATTTATTTTCATTTCTTTGTAAAGAGCTGAGCAGATATTTTGCTTTTATCTTGGTCATTGCAAAGAACTCGATCTGACAAAGGTAGATTGTTGGAAATGGAAGCCAAATTTTTGCATAAAGGATGGACAAAATCTTCCTTGAAGCTCGCTCAGCTCAAAATTGCGACACTGAAATTTGCGTAAATTACTTCTTCAAGAGTCGACCATTTTTCACAGTAATCAATTTCTTCGCCAACCTTTCCACACATTGCAGAAACAACGAAAGAATAGAATTCCTAACGTGACCAGACAGTAGCAACTTGACATCATGTCTGAAAGTAGACACACTCAACAACGACGAGTCACAACTGATGATAAAGTATTATTTATTTTTGTCTGCTTTTTAGGTCACTTCGAACCAATGTGAAACCCTTCAAGAACGAATCTTACTTCAACTAACTGGAGATTGAGAAACATTGGCCTAACGTGTAGTCTTCACTTTCATTCACATTACATTATTTTATTTGGGCTTAAATGTTAACAATATCGAGATTATTATGATTATAAAAATTAGGTTCAGTATATTTACAATAAGTATAAATCAGATTTTGAATTGTAGAAATAAGAAAATCAAACAAAAGGAATTCTGATCACATGAACACAAGAAATGTAAACAAGAAATTGGTTCCAGTGCTATACGATGTCTCAAAGGTTCGATTTTTACTGGGTGCTCTATACTTATGGCCTTGTGCCATAACTTAGCTTAGCTTAGTAAATGATTATACGACATCTCAAAGGGACATTACCTGGTGTAATGTTAACAAGCTAGATTATCAGACCATTGTGAGTTCGATTTTTACTTAGTGCTCTCTACTTACGGCCTTGTGCCACAACTAATCTAATCTTCGTAAACAACTATACATCACTTATAGTATGCACAGAAAATAATTAAATTCTGTAAAGGGTAATCTTATTATAAACGTGGAAGATATATAATTTTATCAATTGGAAAGTAATTTAAAAACAAGTTGATTGTCGCCTGTCCATTTGAAATATCTGTTCTGCGCATGTGTTGAGGTATCATTTGCATAAACTCTTTAGTTCCCAATGTATACATCTAATTTTAATGTATGATTTCATATTCTAGATTATTCAGAAATTTCCGACCCCCCCTGTTTTTTAACACTTGCTTATGGATCTGTGTGAGAAAAGAAAAGGCCAATCTTTTTCACCAGATATTGTTAAAAATATCTTATGGAAGGAAATGATAAATCTCAACGAATAAATGGTACTACAACGTCAGCATTATTGATCACTTTTACAACTTCCCCATTACACCAACGAACGATGACACTACAATATCCTGAAGTTCTGATAGCTTCAATAAAACTGATATTTATATATAAAACTGCATTAGCGAGAGTTAAAGTATACAAAATCTGATGATAGAATGCTGAAAGGATTGAGATTCAAGTATAAATGTTTGTATGACGTAGTTGATCCTAACATTTATTTCGTGACAGAAAAACGATTTAAAAAAATGGAGCCAAATATTTAGGTAAATATGTTTTGGGTCGATACATAATGGAGACGACGCAAACGAAGTGTTGGAAATAAATTTGTAAGGAAAACAAGAGAAAAGAAAGGATGAAAAACTTTTAAAAGATTTATTTTATTTAGTTGTCAACATGAAACCATAATGTCTACGATATAATGAGATTTATAAGCTTAAAACAAAACAAAAATGCATAATGTCTTCCTATCATTTTCCAGTTTTGTGTTGAGAAAAATTCTTAGCATATTTGTAATCAGCATAGGTTTTATGAAAATCGATGCACACACACACACACACACACACACACACACACACACACACACACACACACACACACACACACACACACACACTATATATATATATATATATATATATATATATATATATATATGCATACATACAGAAATATGTCAGAAGTTTAAAGACATTTCTATTATAAAAAACTATCAAGTAATTCTAGACAACAATTTAAACCAAATGAAAATGAGTACTTTTCAAAGATCTGCTCTTTCACTTGCGAAATTTTTCAGTTTCGCTATTTTACATATGAAATATTTTCATTGAAAACAGAAAAAAAATCCGTTGTGGAAAGGTTTCTGGGCATTTTCTTCATATCATGATTTAAAATTACTAAAGCACGTCCAACAGAATTTATCAGAAGAAGAGATTAACTTGGCCATTAGATGCATAAACTATATTTTTGGTCTTGCTATCATTGGGATCTATTTTATGGCATAGAACTTCATCATGCTTTAGAATTGGACTGCTTCTGTCCCTGTTTGATCAACTGTCTTGATGCTTTTGGATCAACAATTATTGTTGAAATTCAGGATTTTTAAAGATCAGCATTCTTTAGACTTACCAGGCGATTTTTAATTATTTTTTTTGATGGACTGACAAGTCAACTTTGTTCTTTAAAAGGTTTTTATCCACACGAATATTCACTTTGAAAATAATCGAAGATGTTCAGGGTATGAAAATAAATACGATGGTGCAACTTCACATCATATTAGTACGGTTTCTGTGTTTAATGGGATATCAACTTTCGTGGGTTACGTAATGCCAGAGTCATCTTTACCGAAAATTATCCGTGATACTATTTAATGTCCCATATCTTGGGGAAAAGCGGCTTTATACCTTTTCCCAAGATTATTTATCCGAAAGTGAGTGTAATAGCGCAACTGGGGATCGAACCTGTTTACTTTGAGGCTGCAATCCACTACTTCTGCCATAACGCACATCATATCAAAAGACTCAGAAGTGTTTCAATGAATGGAAACCTCACTGGAGCAAGAATGGCCTATTTTGAAGAAAAAAGAGTCTTGACTATTTTGAAGTCAATATTTCATTAATTTCTGTCTTGGTTAATAACACTTTCAGTCTTGATACTTTTTGAATACCATTTTTTTCTAGAAAAAGAAAAGTATTATATTAAGTTAGAATCAAAATAACAAAACTAATCTCACAGCTTGTGTCAATAATTGTAGGGTATATAACATAAACAAAAAATAAAACCTATGAATTTTGACGTAATCTAAATTAAAACTGTTCAACTTATTCAGTTTCCTGGTATTTTCTTCAGCTGTTTCCCAACATACGCTAAATTTAGTGTCTATTAATGAAGTGTATTTGCTTCTGGCTGGTCAAGAGCCAAACATAGCAACGCTGACTCTATCGAAAAGAGAATGTGCTTATCCTGAAAAAGTAATACTGAAAGTGGATTTAACAAGACAACAGAGTGGACGGTTTTAACGACAGACTTAATTTTCTTAGTCTTTGTCGGTTTAAGTGCTTTTCACTAGCATCGTCTGGAGGTTACTCCATCAAAAAAATTGAAGTTCAGCTAGAAGCCTTTCCTCTCTGATTCATTCCTCATTTTATTTTCCCTATTGTTTTATCTTTTCCTGTATCCTTCTTTATTCTCACAAAAGTCATCTTCCACTAGTTAATCTACCTTTACTGTCTGTCTTTCTTTCTCCTTTCCTTCATCTCTGTCTCTCTCTCTGTGTGTGTGTGTGTGTGTGTGTGTGTAATAATGATAATTCTTCATCACGGAAATTCAGACAAAAATCACGCACAGACATTTTAGTCACAAATGTTTCTGCAAAATTTTCTCTAAGGAACTTTCTATCTAGTAACTTGAAATTTCTGAAACGGCAGGAACAAGAAGATTGTCTATTTTCAATATTTCTGCTTTATTTTAATTGCATTCTATCTAATGTTAGAGAAAATATTTTAAGGGAGAGATTGTCAAATCATAAAGTTATTATCAATGTTAGGGATGAAATTTCAGTAATGATGGAAACTTCGAAGTGATGTGTCTGATGTTATGGTCTTCGGCACAGTAAATACAATTAGCAAATAGTGTACAAATTTCGATTAAGTCTGTAGGTATTTATTTTGTATTTAGTATTCATTTCAAAAAGGCATGAATCCAATTTTCTCCTCTCTTAACGATTGAATAAAATAGCACGTTGTGGTGTGCGATTAGTCTAAGAGAAGAAAAACAATACTTAAAAAATTGTGGGGAAGGAAACAGGAAATCACTCCACAACATTATATGGCAATGCGTAGTTTATTGATTAAAGAAATTGTCTACATCTATGATTATCCAAATTCTAAAGAGACGTGGCATTTCTTATTTACCCTTTCTAATACCTAGTTTATTAGAATTAATTCTCTTTTAAGAGACTAACACTTATAAGATGTCTACAAAGGGTAATTTTGCTATCAAACACCATCACTTTGTGTTGAAGTACCAACAAACCAATTTGATCAATTCTGCTGTTTCTCTTCCGAAAAGAGTATTTACAGCAGAACATTATTTATTCTATGTACATTTCATTAAAGAACGTGTTGATTTGAGAGGAATAAAGCGACAGTTTATTGAAAATAAGTAGTGTATCTGTATTGGATGTCAACGGAGATAATCACACTTTCCCCCACAAAAAAAGACTCAAAGGGAAAACAAAATACAAAATAAGTTATTATTTTGTTCATTAATTTTTAAGTCTTTGAATTAAAAAGGACCCCCGCCCCCGAGACCGCTGCATGTCTTCATTTCACTATAACGAATGCAAATATTCTCGAAGCAGTCAAAACATCTTTGAGTTTGGTGTAATAATATTAGCAATGTATCAGTGGGCTTGTGCAGCCCAAGATTTGGATACAAACCAAATTACGACTTTTACTTGTTGATATTACATAAAAGAAGCTTAACTAATCAATATAATCAAATGTCTAACTAATTTCAGCGCTATAAATGATTAAAACTGATTTTCAATGTTATTGCTTATATATTTAATTTCTACTTGTCAACTTGATATGACAAAATAATGTTTTCTCTTACAAGTCAGAATATTACGATAAGAAATTATAGTCATGATGACATAAGTAATAAAAATAATGATGTTAATCTCGTATTTGCATATTTTCTTCTTGTATTATAATAATTCAGTTTTTGTATGTTTGTGTGTCGCTGTAATACAGCAACAATAAATTGATAGTGGTTAAATGCTCCGATTTCGATTATAAAGCCACAATCTTCAATCTATCACAACTAATAATACAGTCTGGGTCTTGTTTGAATTTTCTATGATAATTATAATTTCTTAATAGAAGTAACAATTAAAAAGTAGTTTTATTGAACTTTCCATTATTTATTTATTTGGAACTAATTACAATGAATATTCTCAATATAGGGAAATTGGATTCTACATTAGAAGTTCTCAAACTTTTCAGTCCAAGGACCACAAAGCTTTACTCGAGAGATCTCAAGGATGTAACCCTGAAAGGACAGAAAAACAAACAACTAAATTCACGAGGTAACAATCATAATTCATTAATGAGTCATTTAAGATGTCAAAAAGATATAATATCAGAATTAAATGACAGAAGGAGCCGATCAGGAAAGATATGATTTGACTGTTGTGAACGCAGTTTACTATTGGCATGCTTAACATTAAATAACAATTGTTCAGTATGGTATGTAGTGCTAAACAGGTTCACTACTTGCTGGGTGTTGGTGATAATGTTGGAGAATCGTTCAGATGGAAGGGCGTGGTTCCTATAGAAATCGAAGATGTGGCAAACAAGATACTTGAATTTCAAATCTTCTGAACACCGAAGATTAATGAGTTCCATTTGATGTTAGGATGGTACTTCTCAGTCAAAAGTTGGGTGAAGGGCCCCACAGATGGCTTTAAGAATGGCATGAGGCCCGCGGGTTGGAACTCCTGCTCTATATTAATATTAATAGTCACGGAAAGTGGACTTTGAGTAAGTGAAACTAAATTGACTTTAAGGAAAATATCTGTTTACGTGCTCTGTACAAAACTAAACATTTATTTTTGAGTGAAAGAATCTACGTTGATGCAAAAATAAATTCTTTTAATTTTTCATCGTTTTATTGATGTTTTCTAAATGACGATTGCAAATCTATCTATCTATCTATCTATCTATCTATCTTATAAGCTTCCTTCACACAATCACACATAAATAAAGGAAATGATAATTAACTAATAAAAGAGAAGAGTTCGTTTCTCTGTTTCCTTTAGACAATAGATGGATTAATGTAAACATATAAATTCCACTATGCATACTTATGAGACACAAGGGGGGGGTTAAAGTAATTTTTTTATTCCTCACGAGGAAATTGGGTGGCTCTCATCGAGAGGAAGTCTTCAAAATAAAACGTCAGTCAGCTGGTGGATATCTTTCGGAAATATATTAGGAATCGAATCGAATTTATATTTCTTAACTTTAAACTTTAAAAGAAAGAAATAACTTTTCTGTCTTACTAAGATAATTATTAATATTAAGTAAACATTATTAAGTAGTTCTTTAAACATCAGATATAAAATGATTACATAGTATTATTGTTTTAGTTAGAATTAACTATCCAGAAAAAAATATTTCTATCAAAAAACCTCGTGTCACTCAAAATGCTAGGCTGAGTCAAAAGTTTTGCAATATTTTGGTGTTACGTGAAGCACAATTCGGCCGCCCGAGAAGATTTTGCTGAGGTCATAAAGGTAACGAAACTCACTGGACTGAGTATACCCGATACTCTCTAAATGCGACTAGCCGAATTTGCCTTTTTTTTGGCTCGGAGAACAGTTTACCTGGCGTTATTTGATCGTTTAGGTTCTTTCAACCTTGACGAAATTTCTTGACAATCTGGTTACTGTACTGTGATCAATTGCCCCCCCTCTCTCTCATACAACAAATGCTTTTGGTTGCTTCCGCAAAGTTATGGCCCAGTTCAAACTCTTAAAGTGTAAGTTTCCGAATTATACTAAATTTTACTTTCAGTTGTGTGGCTTTCAAATTACACAATGGTGCAGCAATAATATATATATATATATATATATATATATATATATATATATATATATATATATATATATATATGTGTGTGTGTGTGGATATCGTGTTGCTTTTGTTGTATTTGAGACACACAATTGAGATATTTGGCTGGTGCAGTCTTTCTATGGTTCTAAATTTTTCGGAGAGTGAGGTTTTTGCTGGATTAGGGAATCGCGTTTATCGTACGTTCATATCTATATTTTTTGTGTAGTTATTTCTTTAGAGGATTTTTTCCACATGGATTTAAGCAAAAAGAAAGAGAAATAAGCAGGTGGTAAAGCAGAAAATGAACAAAAAAGTATTTTGGTGTTACGTGAAGCACAATTCGGCCGCCCGAGAAGATTTTGCCGAGGTCATAAAGGTAACGAAACTCACTGGACTGAGTATACCCGATACTCTCTAAATGCGACTAGCCGAATTTGCCTTTTTTTTTGGCTCGGAGAACAGTTTACCTGGCGTTATTTGATCGTTTAGGTTCTTTCAACCTTGACGAAATTTCTTGACAATCTGGTTACTGTACTGTGATCAATTGCCCCCCCTCTCTCTCATACAACAAATGCTTTTGGTTGCTTCCGCAAAGTTATGGCCCAGTTCAAACTCTTAAAGTGTAAGTTTCCGAATTATACTAAATTTTACTTTCAGTTGTGTGGCTTTCAAATTACACATGGGGTGAAGCAATACACAACGTATCAGCGCACTAACTGTCACTATAATACCAACAACGGCGGGTATTATTCCAAGATTTGAACAGTTTCAGTCAGCGAATATATGCCTCCTCCCCACACATACCAAAATATTGCAAAACTTTTGATTCATCCTTGTATTAAAAACATTCATTGAAAAAAACTTTGTGATGAATTTCATAATATAATACAAAATTTATAATTGGTTCATTTATTATTCACTTTTTATGTGGATTAATCTTTTATTGTAAGAATTACTTTTTGTTGCTGTTTGTTGTAGATTTTGAGCATAAAAAGGATGTACTATTTATATTATCTAGAAAAATGAAATAAGTTGTAAGGATTTTTCATGTTTGTCTCTTCGCCCTACCAATTCTTGGTTTTTACTTTGTATAGGCTAGTACTTTAGCTATTATATATATATATATATATATATATATATATATATATATATATATATAGGGGCTGCGTTTTGTTATCTTGTTCATAAAGAGTATGTATTTTGGTAGGAATCATTATATTGGAATCATTATATATAATGGGGCCGTCACTTGTCAGAATCAGTTATGTCAGCTACAGCCTGAATGATCTGGGACGAAAGCACTCTTATTCGGTATCAATAAACATCACATAATCTTATATATGTACAGTAACATATGGTAATCGCGAAGGATCTGAAGAGAATGGCGACAGTCTTTACACTTCAAGAGGGATCCCGGAAAATAGTACCTAGTTGGCTTTTATGAAATCAACGGCGAAAATTTGATCCAGAATCTATAACGGAAGAATTTCACCCTTTCGCAATGCTGGACGAAGTGTCCGCGAAGAAATTTCTATTTCGAAGAATCTCCACATGTTCATTATTGGATATAATTGCTTGGAAATAGAGGCAGTCATTGAGAAGAAGAAGAAGAAGAAGAAGAAGAAGAAGAAGAAGAAGAAGAAGAAGAAGAAGAAGAAGAAGAAGAAGAAGAAGAAGATTGTCTAGATGGAAAGAAGTCAGATTGGAATAATAGGAAACCAAAAGAGAATGACATTTGGAAAGATATGGAAAAATAGAGGTAAAAAGAAGACAGAGAAGATAAAAAGTAGAAGAAAAGAGAAATGAAAGTCAGAGAAAAGGTTGCAAGATTGAAAAGAAAACATCAGATGAATCTAACAAAGGAAAAAAAAAATCCCCAAGCACCTGTCAAAACCCCCCAAAATAAAACAAAAAGCAATAACAAAAAACAAAAAGAAACTAAAACAAAACAAAACAAAAAGAAACGAACAAATAATAAAGAGGAGAGAGAGTAAAATAAAATAAAGAGAAGGAACGAAAAAAGCAAAAACAAAAAACAAAAAACAAAAACGAAAGAACATAAACTGCAGTAAAAAAGGAGGAAGAGTAAGAGAGATAGATAGATAGATAGATAGATAGATAGAGAGAGAGAGAGAGAGAGAGAGAGAGAGAATAAAAATAAAGGTTGATTTTAATAGACTGCTGACTCGTTTATGATTATTTT